>CM008284.1:30256730-30723328 GCA_002319775.1 Fagopyrum tataricum
TGGGCCTTAACTTCTCCATCCCGCTAGGTCCGGCCCGTTCTATATATAATAAATTTTTTAATTTAAAATTATAAATATAAGTAGAATCACTAAGTATTAGCAAAATACTTATATAGTTATTACATAGTTACGTTCTTATATTTTACAAAATAAACAATGTCGGTCAAACCGTTAAAACTGATAAATGTATCAACTTCATTTAGATGTGTTTTATTATATATATTTGGAAACTTTAGTATAACTCATGAATATTTGAGAACTTTAATGTTTCTGCGTTTTAAGTACGATATATACGAATATTTTGTCGAAAAAAACATAAATTTTAAAAACTTATAATAAACTAATCTGTAAACGGGATTGGGCCCATCCCGTCCCGTCCCGATCTCAGCCAGGATAGGACCCGGTGGGATTCAATCTAAAATACCCAAGGCCCGTCCCGATCCCGTCCCATTCAAAATAACCGGGACGGAACTAGAATGACCCCAATCTCGTCCCATGCCCACCCCTTGTTTTCTAGGATCGCTTATTTTATATATTTTACAATACAATCATCTTTTTTTTTTTGCCTTTTTAATATTTACACCCTTCCAATACAGATTTTTCTCTTCACTTACTCTTTCTCCCCCTTTACATAGAATAATTAATTTTTAGTAATTGTCAACTCACGTAATCCCTCTTATGTATGACTAATTTCTCACATAATCTAAGAATTAATTGATCTCTATAATGATATTCATATATTGTACCATAAAATTATTGTTTTCTGTGATTCTTAACTTAGTTTGTTAATCATGAAGAAGATGTAAAGCAAGATTGACACAAGAACTGTTTACGCAATTCAGGTATTAAAATCCAACGTCTGCGGAACCTCAAGAGAGGAGATCCAGTCCCATATTTCATTAAACATTCATAATAGGTTACAATAGGAGTATATCGTAGAAGCATGCAACACTATTCATAGAACTAGCTCTAAACTAGGTTTACAAAGTACAAGAATGACGAGCGTATAGAGATAGGAAACTTAATAGCCCCTGTTTGGCTAAACAAAACTTTTATCAAAGCTTTGTTATCTTCGTGTTGATGACTCTCGCCGGAGGAGCCAAATCCAAGTTTGAAACATCTTGAAATCGCAGCGGCAACCTCCTCTTCTCTTCTCTCTCAAAACCTCTCTTTGATCGAAAACCCTAGCCGATGTATGTGAGTTGTGAAGTTTCTCTTAAGGTTTCAGATAGATGTTCATATTATATATATATATATATATATATATATATATATATATATATATATATATATATATATATATATATATATATGAGAGCAAGAGCCAAAACTCGTCGTTTCAATTAATGAATCGTCTGGTTCAACATTGTTGTTGAACTGGACCAAGTTGAACCCGGTTCATCTTGAAAAGGACCAGTCATTAATAGATCACATGCCCATTAAAGCACAGTCTAATAAAAGCATATAAACAGCCCATATATACTGCCAATAGACCACAAAAACACCAAGTAATAGGTGTTGAATGATCTACTTCAAATATATGATTGCATCTCTTGAACCTATGCTACCAAAATTAGATAATTTCTAATCTAATTGGCAACAAGTAATCCAAGAGCCGTCTATAACATATATTTGTGCATATCATACAACAATCTAACCTAGATCTATTAAATGAGATATGTCTTGCATGCTTAACAATCAAAACATCTTATTACAAACATATATATATATATATATATATATATATATATATATATATATATATATATATATATATATATATATATATATATATATATATATATATATATATATATATGAATCAATAACATTTACAAATGCCCTACCAGTTCATATACTTGATTCTATCTTGATCACCAATAGCAAAGTTTGGGAAGCTCCTCTGTATGTCATCAGTTCAGTGATAAGCAGGTTATGGAACATCCCATATATATATATGCACAAAATTCCTAGAAAATATGAATTTGTCAACGAGGACAATTTTGGTTCCAAAATTATTTAGGTTAACATCACCCTTAATCTTTTCCACCTCAAAGTGTTTCTTTTCTATCACATCCTTGAGAAAATGAAATTTGACATCTAGCTATATGCTTAGATATTTCACGGTACACAAGATCTTTACAGAGATACAAAGCACTTTGACTATCTATATGCCAAATAGGCACACCGTTTCTATGTTGGATCTCAATTAGTACAAATGTATATGCCAAATGTATATCTGACAATATTTCATAGAACTCTAATGTTCAAGTCCAGGATTAGACATAAATCTACTTAACACACTAATAGCAAAAGCAAGATCATGTCGAGTACAAAGCATTGCATACATGACATATCCAACATCAACATCATAAGAAATATTAGATTTCTTATTTTTATCTCACTGGGAGAGTTAGGGCAATGTTTCTTTGTGAGTTCTAGGTGCCCTCCTAAAGGTATAAAGGTACGTTTAGAATCATTCATGTTAAACCTATCAAGAACTTTCTCCCGATAATCAAATTTAGAAAGCCACATCTTTTTCTTCACTTTATTCCTTATTATTTTAACACCAAGAATCTTCTGAGCTGGGCCTAGGTCTTTCATGTCAAAATGCACTTTTAAATCTCTTTTAACATCATCAATGATAGTCTTAGATTTACAGATAATCAAAATATCATCAACATATAAGAAACATACAAGGCATCAGATACGGAAGCATAATTTTAAACCATATATGGATTTTCATGCATATATCAAACTTAATGTTCCGTTGTCTAGGAGATTGTTTTAAACCATATATGGATTTTTTTACGCAAACAAACATGCTCAGGTTTATTCTCATATATAAAACATTAGGTTGACTCATATAAATGGTTTCATTAAAATCATCATGCAACAAAACAATTTTAACATCCATTTGTTCAATATCCCAGTCATAAACAATAGCTATATAGCCAACAATCTAAATTTTTTTATATTTGATAACAAGTGCAAATATATCAATATAATCTATTCCTTCTCTTTGAGTAAAGCTTTTGGCTACAAGTCTATATTTATATCTAGGAGCTTCACTGTTTTTAGTGCCTTCTTTTAGCTTATATATCCATCTACACTGAACTAGCTTAACATTATTAGGTTTGGGAACAAGGGTCCATGTTTTATTAGTGATCATAGAGTCTATTTCTTCACTCGTTACTTGTTTCCATTTTTTAGCATTGGAGCACCTAACAACTTGTTCATAAGTATCAGGAGTATAAAATTTATCAATAACATAACTAGTTATGGAGGCATATTCAACTATATTTAGTTCATTAGTGAGCATAATGTACACAAAATTATTTGCATATTTCTTATTAGGAATTTTTAGCCTATGAGCTCTATCCCTAGTAAGTTGATAGTGTTCATGAGAGTCAGAGTGGTTTACAGTCTCAGTTTCCTCCTTTAGACTAGTGGAACTAGATTCATTTTGTTCGTTATCATTTATAGTTTCATTATTGTCAACATTTTCATTACTAGAAATATCTTCAATTTGTTCCTCCCTTAATTGTTGAGTCACGTTATCATTGTTTTGATCCACATGATCTATAATGTCCCTATCATTCTCATTGTTCATAGACTGAGAGGTATCAATATTTTCACTGGTTGTATAAGATTGATTATAACCTATATCAAATTCTTCTTCATATCGATTTATGTAAGGTTGGTCATCATGATTGTAGAAATGAACTCCAATAACAGGTATACTAACTTCATTTTTATCTGTATTTGTCTCTAAAATTCAAACATGCTTATTTTTAAAATGAAAATCATTTTCATTGAAAGTAACACTTCTAGAGGTTAAGGCTTTATAGCCACGAGGTTGTATAAACAACAATTTATAGCCTTCAACTCCCTCAAGATACCCTAACATGGAAGCTTTAAGAGTCCAAGGTTGCAGCTTACCCTGAGAGATCTGAGAATAAGTTGTACATCCAAAAGGTTTCTAGTGTTTTATGTCCAGTTTTTTACCAGTCCACATTTCTTAAGGTATTTTATAATTAACATACACCTAGATCTCTAGAAGAGTTATATTCATTCTTTCAGTAGTGTCATTTTGTTGTGGTGTTCTAGGAACAATGAGGTGTCTTTTAATCCCTTGAGTTTTGCAGAAATCATATCATTAAATTCAAAATTACAATACTCTAGGCCATTATCTGTTTTAAGGCATTTTATTTTGTAACCATACTGATTTTTAACAGATTGTTTTCAATCTTTGAATATTTTAAAAGCTTCATTTTTGGTTCTAAAATGGTAGATCCAAACTTTTCTAGAATAATGGTCTATAAAGGATATGGAATATTTCCTTCCACGTGGTGTCTACTTGAGCAGACCCCCATACGTCAGAGTGAATATATTCTAGAGGTTTTTCAGCTTTATAGGAGGATTTAGTGAAGTTATGTTTATGTTTCTTTCCTAACACACAATTTTCACAAAATTTTATATCAACTACTTCTTTTTCAATGAGCCCTTGCTTATACAAATTTTTTTAGACCTATATTACCTATGTGTCCAAGTCTATCATGCCATGTTTTAGTGTTTTCTTTTGACATATTCTTATTAGTAGAGGTAAAAATCAAATTAGGTGAAGTGATAACATGATATAACCCACCCTTTTTGATAATTTTATAAGAGTAGTTCCATTACTTATGACTTCTCTTATACCATTACTAGTATTAATTTGACAGTTTAGGTCATCTAAAATAGATTCACTTATAAGATTCCTTCTTAATTTTGGAACCCATTTGACATTTTGGAGAAACCTAATCTTACATTCATACATGCAAATAGGAACATTTTCCACTCCCTTAATAGCTAAGGCAGTGTTATCCCCTAACATACACCACCATCAAGTTCATGCAAAGAACTGAACAAAGATTTGTTATAAGTAGCAGGCATGGTACAACTGGAATCTAAAATATAAACATCAGAGTCATCAATATTAGATTTGAAACACATAAGCAATTGACAAGGATAGTCTATTTGAATTTTTTCAAACAAACACTTTTCCATCAAGATTTTTACAATTATTAGCTTCATCATTTTTCTTGTTTACATTCATTAGAATAATGTTCAAGTTTCTCACAATAATAGCAATTTTTGTTAGATTTATCGGGATCAGATTTTTCAAATTTTCTTTGTCAATTTTGTCTTTCTTCTTGTTCTTTTTTATTTATTTATTATTATTACCTTTGGCCATAAGAACATCAAACTTAGCTTCTATTTTCTTAACATTTTATTCTTAAACACTTTTAGAGTTTCATTCTTTTCAGTTATAGCCTATATGATATTTTCTCGGATCAAGTTTTATGATCTAAACTTAATAACATCCCTAAGAGTGTCAAACTAGGCAAGTAAAGAACTTAGCAACAAGACAACGAGGTGAGTTTCCTTAATCTCACTATCACATCTAGCTAAGTCCTGATTCATTTTAAGAAATCTATCCAAATTTTCATTTAGAGTAAGACTAATATCCATTTTAAAGGTAAATAACCTATGTAAATGGTATTTTCTAGAAGGCAGAGATTTTTTCAAATAGTGTTTTTCAAGAGCATCTCAATGATCTCATAAAGGTTTGATAGTAGTGAAACTTACAACATGACGAGCCACGTCGTCAGTTAACCTAATTATTATTTTAGCATGGGCCTGTCTATCATTTTCCTGCTTTCTTATTTCAGAAGTCATAGCAAGATATTCTCCACTAATGGTCTTGAGACAATTTTCTTTTGTCAAAATAGCTCTCATTTTAACCTGTCACATGGTGAGGTCACTAGACCCATCGAAGGGTTTCATCCTCACAGAAGCTTCTTCCATACCAAGAAACACAAACATAATAGTTTCTTTATGAAAAAAGGTTAGGCATATGAGGGCAAACAAAGTAACATAAACACACTATAAACCCGAAAACCAACAAAACTCTAGATCCAACTTAACAAGATAGTAGCGGACTTTTTTTTTAATATGTTCAACTAATACAAGAAACACAAAACTGCTCTGATGCCACTTTGTGATTCATAACCTAGTTTGTTAATCATGAAGAAGATGTAAAGCAAGATCGACACAAGAATTGTTTACGCAATTCAAGTATTAAAACCCTACGTCTGCGGAACCTCAAGAGGGGAGATCCGGTCCCAAATTTCACTAAGCATTCAAGACAGGTTACAATAGGAGTAGATCGTAGAAGCATGCAAAACTACTCTGAGAACTAGCTCTAAACTAGGTTTACAAAGTACAAGAATGACGAGCAAATAAAGATAGGAAACAAAATAGCCCCTGTTTGGCTAAACAAAGCTTCAATCAAAGCTTTGTTATCTTCGTGTTGAAGACTTTTACCCGAGGAGCCCAGATCCAAGGTTGAAGCGTCTTGAAACCGCAGCGGCAACTTCCTCGTCTCTTCTCTCTCAAAACCTCTCTTTGATCGAAAACCCGCCAATGTATGTGAGCTGCGAAGTCTCTCTCTTAGGGTCTCATACAACTCTTCATATCGTATATATCTCATAGAAAGATCCAAAACTCGTTGTTTCAATTAATGAATTGACTGATTCAACATTTTTGATGAACCGGACGTTGAACCCGCTTCATCTTGAAAAGGATCAACCATTAACATATCACATGCCCATTAAAGCACAGTCTAATGAAAACATTCACACGGCCACCTATGCTGCCAAACCTTAAAAAAAAACACAAGGTACTAAGTGTTGAATGATCCACCTCAAATATATGATATCATCTCTTGAATCTATGCTACCAAAATTAGATAATTTCTCATCTAATTGACAACAAGTGATCCAAGGGCCACCTATATATAACACATATTTGAGCATATCAATAAGATTTACACTTTCTTTTGCCTTTTTAATATATACACCCCACCACAAAACAATTTTTCCACTTCCCTTATTCTTTCTCTCTCCGTATTTAAAATAATTAATTGTTAGTAATTGTCAATTCAGAGTTAATCTTTGTGAATCCGATACTCGATTTACTACAAATGACTTTGTCATCCTTGTGGATAGGTTTTAGGAGCATCATGTATGAATGTTTTCTTCATAGCTTGATTAATATGACATTTGATGTATTAAGTTACGAATTGAGATCTTATAATGCAATTTTGTGGTAATTTGAAATCAAAATCTTTATTGATCTATATTATCACTATTACTTGTTGTTAATTGAATCCACGGCCTTAAAAGTACCATCTTTCTTTACCGCTATTGGATCAAGTCGATTAATATTGTCAATCAACTAAGTGGTATTCTTGTACTTTTTTGTATTCTTCTCTTTCTCCCTTTCGACTTTATAATTAATTCTATAAATAATCGTTTTGTACTCCCGTGTTCAACCCCGCAGACTCTATATTATAATTGATTTTTTTTTTAATTTAATGCTCATGTTTCAACGCTTATCACATCTCAAATAGTATTAGTCGAGACTTAAAAAATATGCATTATACTTCAAACAACTAAGATTAATAATTAATCCTAAAAAGACAATGTTCAAGTAATCACTCAACACAAATCAAAAAAAGGATTAAATTCCGATTGCAACTTTAGGATGCGAGGGTTGTTTCTTATGGAGAATCTCTCCATCATCCCATAGATTTTTGACATCGTTGAAGTACGTGACAGTGAACCGAAGAGAGGGGTCAATCAATTGAACCACCCAACCAGTTAACATAGAGTTGACACTACGCTAGCTTTTTCGGTTAAGTGAAGTAGAGGTAGGTAGATAGGGTCGATATATCTACTACGGAGTACCATGAAAGAAGCAATTAGATTGCAACATTGGGTACGTGTTTTATAAATCAACGAGATTATATATATATAAGAGTCGCATAATCATAAACTAACCACAGATAGATCACATAATATCTTTCAAGCTTATGAATAAAATATGCATGAGTTAGCAACATTCATATGAACCTTTGTACACTATTCTAATATATAAAATTTTGACTTATACCGATTATGGACAATTTATGGATATTTTCCGATATGAGATTGAACATGTCGATCTTGCCTTTTAAAACTCATAATTTTGAAACATAAATGAATTAGGAGGGAATTATCATTTAAGGACTTGTTTGGTATTAAATTATAGAGGATTAATTTAGATTTAATGGAGGAGTTATTTATAGTTAACCGTTTGGTATTTTATGAAGATTGTAGATTAGATTATGTAAATAGCTTATTTGGGTGAAAATTATCCAAAGAAATAGTCTCTTTCCACAAAATTATTGAAGATTAATCGCCGAACAAACTTCTTCTAGATTAATCTAAATGGTAATCTCCATCTAATACCAATCATACCCTAATATGATTACTTGTACCAGTCTTGAATCACCATGAATATTCTCAAATTTTAGAATAATCACCTGAGTCATCCTAGCGGACTACATAAAACCATTTACAAAAAACCCTAAGTATTGTATAATAACAATATAAAAATATTTTGAATTTTCGGGAACAAAGAAAATGAAAACAAACTCGAAAATTTTATCTATCATACTATGAATGCACAAAATAATATCCGAAATAACCGGATATATGACATGCCCATTAAGAAAATTATTTACCAAACGATTAAAACAACTTGAATATTAAAACGATTATAGATGTATCTAGACACCAAAACCTCATGCTAGGAAATGTCCTACAAATGCGGTTTATATGACGGATAAGGAGAAATGTCCTCTCATCTCGAAAAACATGCTACATAGTCAATTTGTTCATAATTTAGTGCGTTCGATAGTTTGAGTATGAATTACAAAGTCTCGTATAATTTTTCATAATTCTCAATCTATAAACATAATGTTTTAAAAAAATTCCATAATATCCCATAATTATCAGCTATAATGCGCCTAAATTAAGACACTTCTCAGCAAATCTATGACTACGATTAGGGAATTAGGTTATCAAGTCAAAGCGTTTCCACCATATTTGTCGTAACTATTAGAATAATCATATAGGATGTGTGCAGTCTATGTAATCCAATGAGAATGGAGCCTCATAATCCAATGAGAGGTTCAAATCACCATGAACAAGTCATCCTGCAGAGCAAATTTCCTTGTCATCTTCATCAACATATAATCTTCTTCATATTGGTCCCCTCGACATGTCCTGATTGTACGTTATTTTTTCAATGAATTCAACGTCTTCAATTGAATATGAAGCTTACATTAAATTCTCATAAATCGACAACTCACTAATCTCGAAGTTGATCGAGTGCAAATCAAATATGAAGACGTAAACTCAAACATTGTACTTATCGATTTTGTAGAGGATGTATGCATGCATTTGTGTCACAAAAGTTAATTAGAGTTTCTCTCTCTCTTCGGTACGATATATCGTAGTCTTGTAGAGGATATGTATGCATGTGTGTTGCAGTTTTAAAAAAGAAAAGCATTTTGAACGGTTTTTAAGGGAGAGGAAGAGTTGTAATTTTTGGTTATATAGTGGTTAGTTTTTGTAATATTGAAAAAGTTGGTGGTTATTTTTTAGTTTTATACTTCTTAACAGTTTGCTAAATGAGACTAAGCGTCGATTTATCGTTGACGCGCAGTCCAAATGTGCGTCACAAGCTCATTGAGACTACAAGGTTTTTTTCAAAACTTTTGGGTTCACCTCTAATGGCTTCCCGATTCTAGAAAATGAACAGTGCTTGACACACTTATTAAAAAGTTATATACAAATTTCATTGAAAAATTTGTTCGAAGATAATGTTATTATGATTATAGATATTGGAAGTTGTAGCAACATAGCTAGTATTTTTTAGTTCAAAATTTATAATTTCCTACTAGTCACCACCCTAGGCCTTATTAGTTAGGATGGATGAATGAACAAACTAATGATCGTGGTGGGCTAAGGGTTAATAAGCAAGTTAGTGTGTCTTTGAAACTTGGGGCTTATATATATGAGGACATTATTTTGTGTGATGTTTATCCTATGCATGTTTGTCACCTTTTACTTGAACGTACTTGACAATATGATAGGAAAGTTATTATAACGAAAAAGCTAATCGGTATTACTTTAATTTTCAAGGTAAGGACATAATGTTTAAACCTATTAACCCCATGGTAGTGGCAAAAGCTAGTCAGTATTTCTTTAAATAGTAAGTTAGTGTGTCTTTGAACCTTGGGAATTATGAGGACGTTGTTTTGTGTTATGTTGCTATATGTATGGTTGTCACTTTTTACTTGGGTGTCCTTGACAATATGATAGGGATGTTGATCATAAAGAAAAAGCTAACTAATATTGCGCGCTTTAATTTTTAGGGTAAACATAATGTTTAAACGTATGAACTCCACGGTAGTGGAAAAGTTGTTTGAGAAGAACAAAGGTAATTAAAGAGAATATTGAGGACTCCAAAACAATCCCTAAGTCGAACCAAACCCTCTTGATCCAGGCCTTACACCTCTCGACCGACCTAGGAATTGAAAAAGGTATAAGTGAGCTTCATGTTGAGGAGAAATTTTATTTTGGGATCTAGTTACTAAAACTGATTTGAGGCTTCATGATTTCTTCTTTGCCTTAGACTTGAGGTTTGGGAACTATGCATCTTGAGATGTTCCTTGTAGTTTATGTACAACTTTTGGGATGTTTATGTAATACATGTAGACATGGGTCGCGGCAAACCGTTGAACCGGCGGTTCAACCTTTTTTTAAACCAACTTCTAGGAAAACCGTTTCTAAATAGTATCTAAATCTTACCTACAAAATAAAGAAAAATATTTTTCGACTTTGGCATCTTTTGAGCATCAAGTATCTATCTGTAGTGATATTTGGAGTACACAATCGCAAAAAACATTTTTACATGGGCATTACTTTACATTTTATTGATAACGATATGTTTTTGCATAAATATGTTATTGGATTTTGGCATTTCAACGCAAGACATGATGCACCAAGCATTACAAGCTTGATAAAAACGGTTTCACAAGAATTTAATTTACAACATCAAGTTTTTTTCATATTCTATTGATAATGCATCCGCAAACACCGCCGCCATAAACCAACGATGTGCATGTCATATTTTAAACTTATGTGTTCGCGATGGACTTAAGATTTTAACAAATTGCTAACACCCATTACCAACGTTATTGATGATATTTGACACAACTCCGATTTAAGAAAAAAATGGAGAAATTTATGTTTAACTAATAATATTCATCCAATTGATTTTTCAAAAGACATTGGAACTCGTTGGTACTATACTTACAAAGTACTTAGTGAAGCCGTTTGTTATAAAGGTTTTTTTACAAGAGTTTGCATCAATACACGTTCATTGGTCAATTCTTGATAAGAAAATGTTTGAAAAACTTGCACCAATATTTTTGATGTTTTAAAGGTTTTTAGTGATTCAACTAATTCCATGAGTAGCGTTTACACTCCAACTTCTTGTAGTTTTTTTGAGATAGCCATAAACGTTTCCGAAGCTTTTCTAAATTGTTTAGATATACCAACCATTGTAGATGCTATGAATAGAATGGAAATTAAATGGCTAAAATATTATACAGAAATTCCTAGGATTTATCTTGTAGCCGCCGTTTTTGATCCTAGACTTAAACTTGATGGTATTTCCGATTTTTTGATGCTTATTATGATTGTTTATGTTTAGATGATCACGTTAATATTTCTACCATTATGCAAAACATTAGTACCGAAATTGGAAACTTGCTTAGTAAATTTAAATCAAGTACTAGCTCTTCTTCTACCGCACCTACTCCTTCCCTCTTCTTCTTCATCTTCTTTTCTTTTAAAAGCACAAAAATTTTAGCCAAAAGGACAAAAACACCAAGATATTCATCCTTAAATGTGGAATATCAAGATTATCTAAACCCATGTTTTAGTTTTGATAGTGATTCTTTTGATATTTTGGATTGGTGAAAGAAACTAACCTTCAAATATCCAACATTAGTGAGAATTGTACAACAACTCATGGTCGACGGTTGCAATGGAGCAAGCATTTAGCCAAGACGGGAACATACTCGGTTACAAGAGAACTCAATTGAAGCCCGATAAGTTGGAAATACAAGTTTGTATTCAAGATTGGATTTGGGCGACGAAGCGGAAACAACGGAATGTCCCGGTGTATGACCCAAAATCGGATACCAACTCCGAAGATGACGACACTACTTCCGAGTCCAAGGCCGAAAGGTAAGGGGGTAAAAAAAACTCGAAAGTACGAAAAAGGTTAGTCAAGGTAAGAGAACTATGTGGACTTTGATTCCTCTTGACCCCAAGATGAAATGTAGGCAACCGGAAAACCGGTACAAGCCTTTTTTTCAATTCCGGTTTTATTTATTTATTTAGTTATTTTAAATTTCAATTCCGGTTTGTTTTATACTTTTTTTTAAATTTAAATTCCGGTTTAATTATTTATTTTTAAAATCGACGCAAAACTAGCAAACCGGCGGTTTGCGGTTCAACCTAAACCGCCGGTTTTTGCTCAGTCTGTTTGGGTTTAGGTTTTGCAGGTAGGTACAACTTTAAAGCTGTTTATGTGTTATATTCTAAGGTTCCTGCGCCCAGAACCACCACACCGCAGTGAGTTGGCAAAGGAAGGAATATCAAGAGTTGTTGAATTACTCATCGCACCAGTGGTGAAATGAAGTTGAAGATACACTCGTATTTATTTATAAGACGTTTTATTAATTGTGTTTTTTAATTCTAAAATTGTGTCTCTAAATTTTGATTTTCTTTTTTTAATCTCTGAACCAATATCTTATATATCTACTAAAGAGAGACCTTATTTGTCACGTGTCAACGTCATAATTCACGCAGCTTCAAAAAATTTTAAAAAGCTACTTTCAAAAATTTTGATATTTGCAAATTCAAATCTTAATAATTTGTTAATCCTTAAATAAAATCTAATAATCTTTTCCGTCATTGATTTAATTCTAATTCTAATTATAATTTTCAGCAAGATTTGTTTTATATTATACATATAACTTGAATTTGTTACCGTATTATAAATATAACTTGAATTTGTTACCGTATTATAAATATAACTTGAATTTGTTACCGTACTATATGCATAATAAAAGATAGTTAAATTTATATTATGCTCTAAAGAAGATCATTTTTATTCAGATGTTTAAAAATAAATATTAAATCGCGTGTTGTGCAGTGTAGTGCGCGGGTAATTATACACTAGTTTAAGTTTGTGTGAGACTTTATCCGGTCACACAATATTTTTCCTTCTATTTTGCCTTTCACAAATCTTATGGAGAACTAAGTTTCCATTCCATTGTAGCACTTCATGTTTTGAAGCTTTTAATTGATTGATGGCGAGTTTTCTATGTTTGTTCTATTTTTTATAAAAAGTTGTTTGAATTCTCTTGTGCTTGAATGTTTATTGAATCTTATTAATTCATCTAGTCTAATCATCTAGGTTTATTAACCTTATCCAAGTTGCTAGGATTTGTCAATTCGGGGATAATTATAGGATGACTCCATGCTCACACTCATTTATGTTCGGGTTGCATATCAAGTAGCAAACACAATTTACATAAGCGGATCGTGAAATTTCTGTAAGAGCCTCAGTCTTTGGGAGCTAGTTTAGCCTTAGCCGTCCCCGCGGGTCTATGAGGCCGCCCCTGCGGCTCCTCTGTTGTTCCGTCCCTGCGGCCAAGAAACCCGCCCTTGGGGTTTCCTGCGGCTACAGCCGGCTTTGTTTACCCTTGACTTGTGCTTTATTCTTTTCCCTTCATATTCTTTCCTTGGCTCGTGATCAAGGGTTCCTATCCCATTTCTTCAGCTTCTTACGTCCTTCTTGCTTCTCCCTTCTCCTCTTTGATCTTGTGTTTGGTCTCCTCTTGGTTTGGAAGAGGCTTTGTGTTGTGGCCTTGCTGAGGTTGAGGATGTGCTTAGTTGCTGAGCTTGTGATGCCAGCTGAGATAGTGGTTGTGATCCTGTCTTGCCTAAACCAGCAGTAGTGGTGAGTTCCTTGCTTCTTCATCCTTCCTTTCCTTCTTTCTTTCTTTTCTTCCTTCCTTAGCTTAGGATTAGATGTATGGATTATAGTTTGATGTTGGAATGTGTATGTATATGTATGTGTGTGAATCTGGAATGATGAAGACGTGATTTGATCACGTGAAGAGTGAAAGAAGAACCGCGGGATCATCTTCTGCACTGTCGCCGCCCCCGTGGCCCAGCAAAACGCCCCTGCGGGTACCTTGTCGCCGCACCCGCGGCCAGAAGCCACCGTCCCCACGGCAACGGTCCCAGCGCCAGCGGCCGCGTTATTCCGCGCCTGCGCTTGCCAGCGGCCACAGTCACCGCACTTGCGGCCGAGCCTTACCGCGCCTGCGGATTGCCTGTTCCGCCCCTGCGTCTCTCGTGTCACGCAGGTGCGTCTTGTCCCGGGTCTACCTAGAGTTAGGTAGATCCTTTCCTTTCCTAGTATGAGCGGGTTAGTAGCATGCTAGGTACGTATATGAGGATAGAATGAGGTTGATCATGTTATCTGTATGCCGGTTAGGACTTTGAGGTTTACGAGTTGGATATGATCCTTATGGATCCCTTGGGTCTAGGTGTGACCCCTATGATGGATATGAGTTTGATATATGTTGTTATGCCTTGTTTAGGCAGTGTTGATCTCTAGAGTTGGAGCTGTTTGGGTTTGAGACTTCGAGGTTGAGGTAAGTCTATAGGACTTACTTAGCTGCCATATTTATATTGGATGTATGCATGAGTGGTGTGTTTTATGCTTGATAGCATGTGATGTGATTATTACCTACCTATGGTTTAGTACGCGCCCACTGTAGGGCCGTGACAACCTAGCCCCGTCATCCCACTAGGAGACTGGGAGGTTCTCTACGGATCGTCCAGATTTGGTACACAGAACGGGCGTTGTCTCCACTCCCTTAGGGTACACGGAAGAGTAGTCCCGGTTGACCACTCTAGCTGTCAGTAGTACCGAGAGGCGAGGGTTATATTCCTCGTGTCACATATATTCATATTGATGCATATATATACGCTTGAGTGACTGGACGTTATTAAGATAATAAACCGGGTAAATGTGTGATAGAATGTTGATGTGTTTACTATCCATTGGTGTGTGATTGTGCTGATGCATCTTCTTATATATGTGTTTGGTTAGCTAACGGTTTTATACTGTGTTGTAGATCCTTTGCAGGTTAGGAGAGCTGCAGAGTGATCCAGAGGGGTGATTTGCTGAGGGCTCCGTACACTGGGTCGTCCTCGTGGGATTGGGATCTTTTGATCATGTATATATATTATGTTTTTGTTGTACTTAGCAGTACTTTGTATAAACCTTTTGATACTTTAATGATAGTTTGATGTTTTGTATTTAATCTATTGGTGCCTTGTTGTAAGATTTAGTGAACTTGTTGTTAGGCTAGGGTCAGGATCCATTGTGAGATCCTAGCCCAGTAGCACTTTGAGTCCTACGGATTCGGGATGTTACAAAGTTGGTATCAGAGCCCAGGTTGACAACAATGGCACTAGTAATCTGCAATAAAGTTCGAATAGATAAATAAACAGAACCCGAAAAGGGGTCTGACTTTTCAAAAGGTTTTGGTTTTGAAATGAGTACAAAATGTTTTGGGATATCGTGTACGTGAGCCATTGTCCCTCTGAAGATCTCGACAGTATATATATAGATATTTTGTTGTGATTGATTTGATATATACATACGGCATATATATAGCCTTCTGAGTTAGGTTTACGTCCTTTGCAGATGGTTCAGACTAGAGCCTTACGTGCAGCTAGACGAGGTAGAGGTAGACCCCCTCTAGGTAGAGGACGGGGTAGGACTTCTGTTGTTGATCCACGTGGAGCGGAAGAGGTTCACGAGGAAGTTGCTGAGAGTGTCGTTCCTGAGATTGGGAACGGCGTAGCTGGGAGACAGGGTCCACAGCGAGTCTAGTCAGATGACTCGGATTATGTCTCCATGGGAGGACCTGAGTTTTGCGAGTATATCCGGCGAGTGGAGGAGGCTGCTAGAGCAGGTAGACCTATCTCAGATCTACCAGCACATGAGGGACCATCTGAGAGATCCCACGGGGTTACTTAGGTGCCAGCTGCACCGACACCTGTTACTGAGATTGCTGGAGCTACAGAGGAGCATAGAGGGCCTAGACTAGACACTTGGTTGAAGGCATTTCACCAGATGGGTGTACCCCCATTCTCTGGGAAGGTGGGGCTCGAGGTTGAGCTATGGATTGGACATGTGGACTCAGCTCTGGAGTCCATTAGATGTCCAACAGACAAACATATAGAGTTGGTGCAGACTCTGTTCAGAGACATAGCACAACACTGGTGGAGGTCTGTACGAACACAAGTTGACAGTTATTATCAGATGCGGACCATGATCAGAGAGCGTTTCTGCCCTGCCTCACTGAGGAGGGAGAAACTGCGAGACTTTGTAGAGGCTGGGTTCGAAGATGTACCAGTCTCAGAGGCTATCAGGAGATTCCAGGAGGAGCTGGCATTGCTGGGACTAGTTGCACCTTTTGTGGATCAGCATGTGTATCTGTTTTCCCAACGACTGAGGGATACTACCCGGACCTATATGGCGGGTTTCCACTGTGAGTCTCTGATGGACTACCAAGACAGAGCTTCCGACTATGAGAGGGAGCGGGCTAGTCAGAGGAGAGCTTCTCAGACCGGAGGGTCTGAGAAGAGACAACGTACTGGGCAGACCAGTGGTGCTGGTGGGACTGGTAGTGCAGGGCTAGGTTAGAGTCGCTAGAGTCGTCCCTCTTCTGCATTAGTTGTAGATAAGGGAGTACAGTGTTACAACTGTGGTAGGTATGGACATATGCGGCCAGAGTGCACGAGGCAGACAGTGACGTGTTACACTTGTGGTCGGCCAGGTCATAGGGTTGTTTTCTACTTACAGGGCGGAGCTTCATTTCTGCAGGGTTTTTTTCCTGCCAGTGTAGCGGGAGGTGGGCAGAGGCCACCTCAGCAACAGCAGACACAGGGACAGCAGAGGGTCCCAAATCGCCCTACGACTCAGGGATCTGCTCCTGGGCCGAGTAGAGGTAGAGGTCGTGGTGGGCGCACCACTGACACCCAAGGCCCACAGGGCCGAGTTTTTGAGCTGAGGAGTGCAGAGGAGCCATCTGCACCGACTGCTACAGGTACCATTATGATCCATGGTTAACCTGTTAGAGTCTTGTTTGATACGGGTGCTACGCACTCTTTTATATCTGATGCATGTGTAGAGCGTCTGAGTCTAGATACAGTTGAGGGGATGCCCTTTATTATAGGGTTACCCGATGGTGGTAGGGTCAGAGGTACCCGTGAGATTCATAGTTGTCCCATTACTACAGGGACCCGTGTTTTGCTTGTGGACTTCTTTGTCATGCCATTAGAGCATGAAGAAGTCATACTAGGTATGAATTGGATGGATAGACACTCTGCAATCTTAGATGTTG
The DNA here is from genome assembly GCA_002319775.1 of Fagopyrum tataricum. Lineage (NCBI taxonomy): Eukaryota > Viridiplantae > Streptophyta > Magnoliopsida > Caryophyllales > Polygonaceae > Fagopyrum > Fagopyrum tataricum. Next base: position 30,274,174 of record CM008284.1, read on the forward strand.
GTAGGAGGACTGTTACCCTCTCTACCAAATTAGGTCAGATAGAGGTTTTCCGAGGTTGGGACCATGGAAAGACAGCCACAATTATCAGTGCGATACGGGCAGCTAGACTGATTGCACAGGGTTGTGAGGCCTTCTGGTGTTATGCCATGAAGGAGGGGGAGAGTCCAACATTAGAGGATATCCCAGTTGTCTGTGATTTTGCAGATGTTTTTGCTGAGCCATCCAGTTTGCCGCCTCAGAGGAGTGTGGACTTTGGTATCGAGTTAGAGCTTGGTACGAGACCGATCTTGAAGGCCCCATATCGGATGGTGCCTGTTGAGATGTTAGAGCTGAAGAAGCAACTCGAGGAGTTGGCTGAGAAGGGTTTCCTTCGCCCTAGCGTGTCCCCATGGGGAGCACCTGTCCTCTTCGTACGGAAGAAGGACGGATCGTTGAGGCTGTGTATAGATTACATAGAGCTGAACAAGATGGCCATTAAGAACAAGTATCCATTGCCACGTATTGATGACCTGTTGGATCAGCTTCAGGGAGCGACAGTATTTCCAAGATTGACTTGCGCTCAGGATATCACCAGCTGAGGGTGAGAGAGCAGGATGTGCACAGGACAGCGTTCCGGACCAGATATGGCCACTACGAGTTTGTAGTGATGCCATTTGGGCTTACGAATGCCCCAACCATCTTTATGGAGTTGATGAACAATATCTGCATCGATTTCCTGGATCAGTTTGTGGTGGTATTCATAGATGGTATTCTGGTATATTCTCGTAGTAGAGAGGAGCATACAGGACAGTTGAGGACTGTATTGCAGGTTTTACGGGATAGAGAACTTTATGCTAAGTTCTCTAAGTGCGAGTTCTGGATGCCAGAGGTAGCATTCCTGGGTCATGTGGTTTCAGCTGAAGGGATCAAGGTGGATCCGGCGAAGATAGAGGCATTAGCAGCATGGACTACACCGACGAACGTCAAGGAAGTACGTAGCTTTCTTGGCCTAGCCGGTTATTACAGACGCTTTGAAGAGGGATTTTATGTGATTGCCCATCCACTGACGAGTTTGCTGAGGAAGACTACCAGATTGATGTGGTCTGATTAGTGTATGCAGAGCTTTGAGGAGCTGAAGAGACGTCTGACTTCTGCTCCTGTTTTGGCACAGCTAGAGGGTACATCTGATTTTGTGGTTTACAGTGATGCATCCAAGCTAGGTTTGGGATGTGTGTTGATGCAGTGAGGCCGAGTGATTGCTTATGTGTCTCGACAGTTGAAGACGTATGAGGAGAATTACCCAACTCATGATCTGGAGTTGGCAGCGGTAGTTCATGCCTTGAAGATCTAGAGACATTACCTGTATGGTGTTACATGTCAGATCTTCACAGACCACCAAAGTCTGAAGTACATTTTCACGCAGCGGGAATTGAATAACCGCCAGCGTAGGTGGCTTGAGCTGATCAAGGATTTTGATCTGGAGATTCTGTACCATCCGGGGAAGGCGAATGTTGTCGCCGACGCCCTGAGAAGGAAGACGCCTCGAGAGCAGGCGATTGCGAGGCTGACAGTTCAGCATCTAGTTTCCTGATGAGGATGCCCAGCTGCGTACATTAGAGGTTCTTCCTGATCTGTTGGGTGAGATCCAACAGAAGCAGGAGACCTGCCCGACACTGCTGAGGATACGAGATAGGATGTCTCGGGATGAGGCACCACAGTTCCTGCTAAGGAGTAGATGGAGTTTTGAGACGCTGCGGTCGCGTCTGTGTACCTGTTGATACAGAGCTGAGACAGAGGATTTTACAGGAGGCTCACTGTACACCTTACTCTGTACATTCAGGTACGAGTAAGATGTATCAGGATTTGAGACGTCTATATTGGTGGGGAGGGCTGAAGCCCGATGTGGCCAGATTTGTGGCACAGTGTGCGACCTGCCAGCAGGTCAAGATAGAGGATAGCAGACCTGGAGATGAGCTTCATCCACTTCCTGTTCCACAAAGAAAGTGGGAGGACGTCACCATGGACTTTGTGACTGGGCTGAGACTGAGCCGGAGTTTTGATGCTATCTGGGTTATTGTGGACAGATTGACGAAGACGGCACGTTTTATTCCTATTAGGGAGACGTGGCCGGTGAGCAGATTAGATGAGGAGTACACTAGGCAGAAAGTGAGACTCCATGGTGTACCGAGGACGATCGTCTCTGACAGAGATGGACGATTTACCTTGAGGTTCTGGCAGCAGATTCAGACTACCCTGGGGACGAGTTTACACTTTACGACTACGTTCCATCCTCAAACATATGGTCAGTCAGAGAGGACCATTCAGACCCTGGAGGATATGCTGCGAGCTTGTGTGTTGGATTGGGGACAAGTGTGGACGGATCACCTCCCACTCGTTGAGTTCTCGTACAACAACAGCTGGCATGCATCTATTGTTATGGCCCCCTGTGAGGCACTGTATGGACAGAGATGTCGTACTCCGTTATGCAGGAATGAGCAGAGCAGTGTTAGTGGTTTGACACCTGATCAGATTCAGGATGATGTTGCTCGAGTAGCACTGATTAGAGAGCGGATGCTGACTGCGCAGAGCCGTCAGAAGTCTTATGCTGATAGGAGGCGTAGACCTCTAGAGTTCGGAGTTGGAGCCCATGTGTGGCTGAGAGTGTCCCCGACACGAGTTTTTAGGCGATTTGGCATTAAGGGGAAGTTGAGCCCCCGATATGTCGGACCGTTCGAGATTCTGGATCGGGTTGGAAGCGCAGCATACAGATTAGCTTTGCCTCTGAGATTAGAGGGTGTTCACCCTGTATTTCATGTGTCTCAACTGAGGGAGTACATACCAGATCCGAGACACATCGTGAGTTATGATGATTTGGTGGTTGATCCGGACCACACTTTTGTTGAGCATCCGATTGCAGTCCTAGAATGAGGTATGAGACGCCTGCGTTCGAAGGATATACCTATGCTGAGGATACAATGGTCGAGAAGAGGACCTGATGAAGCTACATGGGAGACTGAGGATAGTATCCAGAGGAACTATCCAGAGTTCTATGCCGAGATAGGTGCACCAGTAGGATCACCGAGTAGATCTTAGTACCATCTTGGTGAGTATTATGTGCTTATGTGCTTATATGCCATGATGTGTTTATTTTCGTACTAGCTGTGATGTGATGTGTGATTTTCTTAGATCTTGTTGTGCTAGTGCGATTGTTTATAGATGGAGATGGCTCTTTCCTCCATGCTATTGTGATAGGTTTAGCTGGAGATGGTTCTTTCCTCCATGCTACTTTGGTGGACATAGTATTGCTGGAGATGTTTTCCTCCATGCCTGTGGTTATGTTGATGTTTTGGCTAGAGATGGTTTCCTCTATGCCCTAGATAGTGTTTTGTTGCTGGAGTTGATGTTTTCCTCCATGCTTATGTTTGAGGTTATAGAGAGAGTTATACCTCGGCTTGTGAGTCCGAGTGGTTTGAGGATTATACAAGTTTCGGGACGAAACTTGTTTTTAGGGGGGGTGAGGTGTAAGAGCCTTAGTCTTTGGGAGCTAGTTTAACCTTAGCCGCCCCCGCGTGTCTATGAGGCCGCCCCTGCGGCTCCTCTGTTGTTCCGCCCCTGCAATCAGGAAACCCGCCCCTGCGGTTTCCTGCGGCTGCAGTCGGCTTTGTTGACTCTTGACTTCTGCTTTACTCCTTTCCCTTCTTATTCTTTCCTTGGCTCGTGATCAAGGGTTCCTATCCCATTTCTTCAGCTTTCTACGTCCTTCTCCCTTCTCCTCTTTGATCTTGTGTTTGGTCTTCTCTTGGTTTGGAAGAGGCTTTGTGTTGTGGCCTTGCTGAGGTTGAGGATGTGCTTAGTTGCTGAGCTTGTGATGCCAGCTGAGATAGTGGTTGTGATCTTGTCTTGCCTAGACCAGCAGTAATGGTGAGTTCCTTGCTTCTTTATCCTTCCTTTCCTTCTTTCTTTCTTGTTCTTCCTTCCTTAGCTTAGGATTAGATGTATGGATTATAGTTTGATGTTGGAATGTGTATGTATATGTATGTGTGTGAATCTGGAATGATGAAGACGTGATTTGATCATGTGAAGAGTGAAAGAAGAACCACTGGATCATCTTTTGCACTGTCGCCGCACCCGCGGCCAGATGCCACCGCCCCCGCGACAACGGTCCCAGCGCCAACGGCCGCGTTATTCCGCGCCTGCGCTTGCCAGCGGCCACGGTCACCGCGCCTGCGGCCGAGCCTTACCGCGCCTGCGGGTTGCCTGTTCCTCCCCTGCGTCTCTCGTGTCACGCAGGTGTGTCTTGTCCCGGGTCTACCTAGAGTTAGGTAGATCCTTTCTTTCCTAGTATGAGCGGGTTAGTAGCATGCTAGGTACGTATATGAGGATAGAATGAGGTTGATCATGTTATCTGTATGCCGGTTAGGGCTTTGAGTTTACGAGTTGGATATGATCCTTATGGATCCCTTGGGTCTAGGTGTGACCCCTATGATGGATATGAGTTTGATATATGTTGTTATACCTTGTTTAGGCAGTATTGATCTCCAGAGTTGGAGCTGTTTGGGTTTGAGACTTTGAGGTTGAGGTAAGTCCACAAGACTTACTTAGCTGTCATCCTTATATTGGATGTATGCATGAGTGGTGTGTTTTATGCTTGATAGCATGTGATGTGATTATTACCTACCTATGGTTTAGTACGCGCCCACTGTAGGGCCGTGACAACCTAGCCCCGTCATCCCACTAGGAGGCTGGGAGGTTCTCTGCGGATCGTCCAGATCTGGTACACGGAGGAGTAGTCCCGGTTGACCACTCCAGCTAGCAGTAGCACCGAGAGGCGAGGGTTATATTCCTCGTGTCACATATATTCATATTGATGCATATATATACGCTTGAGTGACTGGACGTTTTTAAGATAATAAACCGGGTAAATGTGTGATAGCATGTTGATGTGTTTACTATTCATTGGTGTGTGATTGTGTTGATGCATCTTCTTATATATGTGTTTGGTTAGCTAACGGTTTTATACCGTGTTGTAGATCTTTTGCAGGTTAGGAGAGCTGCAAAGTGATCTAGAGGGGTGATCTGCTGAGGGCTCCGTACACTAGGTCGTCCTCGTGGGATTGAGATCTTTTGATCATGTATATATATTGTGTTTTGGTTGTACTCAGCAGTACTTTGTATAAACCTTTTGATACTTTAATGACAGTTTGATGTTTTGTATTTAATCTATTGGTGCCTTTTTGTAAGATTCAGTGAACTTGTTGTCAGGCTAGGGTCAGGATCCATTGTGAGATCCTAGCCCAGTAGCACTCTGAGTCCTATGGATTCGGGGCGTTACAATTTCATCTTGAGAGAGAGTTAATTGCATGCTTATCATAGTAACAAGTTGTTTCTATTGCATGTATCTTTTTAAATCCTTGTTTGAATGATATTGCTTCATTGAGTCTTGACGGTTTTCGGATTTGATTTAATATTAAGTACTATTAGGGTTGATATAACTAATAATTACCTAGGATCGGCATAAGAATGTACAATGAAACGAAAACTAAGAACTTAAGACTAATAGAACTCAACAATCAATCATAAATCTTGTTGAGTGGATCTTTGTCTAGTGTGGCGTTTTTCCAGTTATATTAAAAACATTTGCTTGCAAATCTATATACTTGTTTACTCGTTACTTGGTTAGAAAGCTTATATTAAAACCATAGTTCCTAGTGGTAACTTAAAAAAATATAAAAATTGATAATCTAATTCTCTTGGGTTCAATCCAGTTTAGCAGATATTTAGGATAACATTTGATTAGGCATACACCATTAGGCCTATCAATTTTCATGACTTGAGGGTGACATTTAGGAAAGGATGGATAACAAGGAAAGTACTTAAAGATAAGTTTTATTACCCTTTTATCGTGAGAACTTCATTGATTATATTGATGTTTTGTTAGTACCATTCTAATGTTGATCACGAATATGTCCTTGTAGGAGCTTGTACACGAGGAGGGACATAAGTAGGATCTATATAAGACGAGTCCCAAAGAATTATGTAGTCCGGAGATTGCGCTAATGTTGACACATTTGATTCGAGGACCATGCCTTTGTAAGAAGGGGGTATTGTGGGAGCGCACATAGACTTAGCTATACTTGGGACCATGTTCAAGAGAAAGAGAGTGAAGAGTGACCGATTCTAAATGTAAGTACAAAATGTATCACACATGTACTCAACAAAAGAATGCCATATAACCCCAAAGAGAAAGGTTGCGTCAATGTAAATACATGACTACCATCCGAATTCGTCTCCTTAGGAACTCTGTTATATTTCCCTTACTCCAAGGTACCTTCTAGGAAAAACAAGCAAGTACTGTTGTAAAACACGGCAAAAGGTGCGATCAAGTGATCGACTTAGAAAAACTTCAAGAGTGATGATAAGTATTGTCAATCGAATCACCCTAAAAACTCCAATTGAGTTCCAGGACAACGTCAACCGAGTCAAATTTCCATAACTTTTGACTTGGATCGAGTAAAAAACAGAGGATGCAAGATATGGAACAAATATGGTAAACAACTAGGGTTTGGGGACTAATTCTCCCAATCCTTGCTAATGCAATGCTTATACACGTTGTAATGTCATAGAGTGAGAACTATTTGCTCGATTGCTCAAATAAATGATGACTAAACGGTTGTATGCATGAATATATAAATGTAAATCTAAGCAAGCTAGTCAATCCGACTGTTGTTGTCCGGTATCAACTAGTCAATACAAATGAATGACATGTGTATCCACTAGAAGAAGACTATATAATCCCTAAGAGAAGGGTCGCGTAACCGTAAATATATAGCAACCCGGTCAAGTCGTTTCCCTGAGGACTATGCATGCTATCCTCAACTTACTCTAGGAAGACGTATAAAAAAGTGTAAGTGTTGTAAAAGAAAATCAAAAGATGCGACCAAATGGTCGACTTAAGACACTTTAGGAGTAGATTGTGCTAAGTCCCCTCAGTCGAGTCACACGGGAAACTACAGTTGAGTCACCCTGACAACGTAGATCGAGTGGCTTTCCTGTAGCTTTTGAACTCAGGCGAGTCAAAAACGGAGGAATGTAAAAGGGTGAAATCAAATAAAATAACAACTAGGAGTTGAGATTAATTCTCTCAATCCTTGCTAATGCAGTATTCATACACGTTATAATGTCAGAGAGTGAGAACTATTTGCTCGAGTGCTCATAGAAATGATGACTAAACGGTTGTATGCGTGTAATAGATGAATGCAAGCCTAAGCATGCTAGTCAATCCAACATAGTACCTCACATGGTGTTTGCTATTGGTAAAATGCTAGTCTACTACGGTCTCAAACTAGTGATCAATACAAAATAATCAAATCTAACATGGTGTTTGATATTGGCTTGATTAAATCATAAAGATCTAGAGGGGACTTGCACTTCATTTTTTAGCATTCAATTATTCCTCACATGTTGTTTGCTATTGGGATAGTTAAAGTACTAATCCTAGCAAGATAGGCGTATACAAAAATGCATCACTAGATTATGAAATTATTTATGAGTCTCATTCATACTCGCCAGCCAATTAACAACACATTGGATCATTCTTAAAGCTAAACAAAGTTTATAAAGGAACAATCTAAGCAAGCTTAGCATCCGACTTCCATATTAGTCTAAGCATGGATTCTAGTGTTCTAATCGGTTTTAACCTCTTATATCCTTACTATCATGCTTTGATACTCACATAAGTTCTAGGCATTATAACGATACAATACTACATAGCTTTGGATTGAGATTTTCACCCCAAATCCTAGTATGGAACTACTCACTCATGTTGAGTGAAGAAAACACAACGATCAACCAACAACTCATGAAATCCATGAAATCAAGAGATAGAGATGATTCGAAGAACTAATTACCAAACAACAAAGGAAAGTAGCAATCCAGCTTGTATAAACACAAATCAGCCACAACTCGACACGACCTTCTTACAACTTGGACAGACTCAGACTCAACTCGGCCAACTCGGCCCTAAACTAAGGAGACTCGGCTCCGAAAATGAGAGAATATAAGAGAGAATTGTGGAGTGGTGAATTAGTATTTAGTTCCATGCAGCTATGACCCTTTAAATAGGCTAAGAAGGTGAAGAAAGTGGCACAAATCTCCCCTTAGCTTGGGAAGGATTGCCAACATCATCACCAAGATTCCCTTGTAACCGTCGTTAGGTGGCAAGTTTGTTGTAACAGCACAACACATGCATCGAGTTAGCCAAGAAATGACTCGACTCACGTTAAAAAGTAGGTCGGTGATACTATTGTCTTCTTAAGTCGAGTGGGTTGCCTAATTCAACAGCCACTTGAGCAATGCTTGACATGTCTTCCACCTTGGCTCGATATCTTCATCCTGGGAGAGCTAAGTCTTTGAGTCCGAGTCGCCTCCTCATTCTTTGTGCGAGTTAAGGGGAACCTTGAGTAGGATTGCACAGGTGACTCGGCCTTTGGGACTTGAATCTCCGGATGATCTTTGGACATTCCTTCTTCTTCTTTAATGCGCTGGAGCTTCTCTTTGCTTCTTCTTTCTTTGCTTCCAATGATGATGAGGTGAGGGTTGCTTTCTTGGGTCTTTTCTTGTCCATTGATGCTCCTTTTGACCTATAATCACCTAAGCGCAAGAGACAAATGCTAGTAGACATTCTTTGGTGCAAATAAGTTATAGCAAAAAAGTAAATGCCTAAACCCATGCAATTCTACTAAAACACAAGGAAACAACTATACAAAAGATAACATAAAAACATGTTATCACCAACACAGTACCTCACATGGTATTTGCTATTGGTAAAATTCTAGTCAAGTACGGTGTCAAACTAGTGATCAATACAAGATACACAAGCCTCACATGGTGTTTTCTATTTGTTTGCATAAAATATAAGGATCTAGAGTGTATTTACACTTCACAAATTAGAAATCAGTTATTCCTCACATGGTATTTTCTATTGGAATAATTGAAGTACTAATTCTAGCATAATAGGCGTCTACATATGCATCACTAGATTATGAAATTACTTATACTAGCCGGCCAATCATCAACACATAGGATCATGCTCAAGAACTAAACAAAGTACATAAAGGAACAATCTAAGTTAGGATTAGCATCCAACTTTCATATTAGTGATAACATGATTTATCGACCTGTTTTACTCATGCATTTAGTTAGATTTCCCCTTTCCGCATTCATGTTTTAGCCTTAGTTTGTGCCATTTATGCTTGTTTAGTTCTACTTTGCAAGAAGAGATGTCTACACACGCTATTTGTGGCTTTGTAGGTGATTTGGCACATTTTGGAGCTAAAACGACGTATATGAGGATCAAGCCTCGAAGTGGACGCATTAGAGCAAGCGTACGTGCACGGGAAAGGCGAGGAATCGAGTTAAAGGTGAGAAGGAACGAAGAAGACCGCGTCTCGGACCGAAATGGACCGATCTCGGTCAGACCAGACCTGAGATGGTCCAAATCTCGGCCGAGATTTCACCTAGCTCAGCCGAGATTTCACTTGGCTCGGCTGAGATGGCCTTAGCTCGGCTGAGATGGCCTTGGCTCGGCCGAGATGGCCTTAGCTCGGCTGAGATGGCCTTGGCTCGGCCGAGATGGCCTTGGCTCAGCCGAGATGGTCCGAGCTCGGCCGAGATTTCTTGATCTCGGCCGTGATTCCCGATGTGTTGCGACGCTGAACTTTCTGTTGTCAAATCTCGGTCCCGACTGGCCTGATCTCGGCCGAGATTTTTGCCCGAGATTTTCTGTTCGGCAATTTTATCTTATTTTTGGATCGGTTTTGGCCCAGCCCGTCCTTTGGAAGGTTGTTGCCTATAAAAGGGAAGCTCTAGGTTATTTCTAAGCGTCCGATTTAGTCCGAATTTTAGGGTTAGGTTACCCCGTAGGGGGTAGCCGTCTCCTCCCTCTTCTCCTTTCCCTTCTGCACAGGAATCTCGGCCGAGATGGGTATGATCTCGGTCGAGATCGGGATAGGGTTGTCCGATCCGTCGTCCTCCTTCGTCAGCTCTTCATCCTCGATGTGCTCTTCCTTAGGATGAACCTCTTCCCTGGGAGTTAAAATGCTTTCAGATTTCTCTCTTGAACTCCGCAATTTGTTTAGCGTTCGAGGTTCATCCCTGCGAGACAATCTCCTCTCTACTCTGTCATACATCCTCATAAGATTTTCATACATCAACTTTAAATGATCTTCGGGAGGTTGTTGCAGAGATTGTATTTGAGGTTGTGGGGTTTGAGTGTTTCTCCAAAACGATTATAAACGTAACCCTCACAGCAACTCCAAGAGCCAGACCCGTTATTCCAAGCCATCTTGTACCTGAAGAATACAAAGACAAAAAGAAAAAAAGATCTAAAGTAACCAGAAAGACCTACACTATAAATAATCAAAAAGCCATCTCGGCCGAGATTTTTGCCCGAGATCAGGCCAGTGGGGACCGAGATTTCCTGTTCGGCGATTTTGTCTTATTTTTGGACCGGTTTTGGCCCAGCCCGTCCTTTGGAAGGTTATTGCCTATAAAAGGGAAGCTCTAGGTTATTTCTAAGCGTCCGATTTAGTCCGTATTTTGTGTTGGGAGTCGCCCAAAGCTAGCCCTAGAGGGCTAAGCCGCCTCTCTTCCTTCCCCCTTCTTCTTCTCCATTGTTCTTCATAGGTTAGCTTCAAGATTCATACTTTTACATTCAGTTTTGTTTGGAGACCTTGTTGGATCCGAGATTTGTCAAGATTGGAGTTTAAATTTATTGAAGCTAAGTTCTTTTATTCCCTTTTGTTATTTATTTATTTATTTGTCTTTCTTTGATATGATTGTTATTGGCTAGAACCTTGTGGTTCCAAGGTTGACAGGGATTTGTTTATGCCTTTGATTATGATGGATTAGATTGTGCTTTATTTTGGCTTTGAATTGTTTGAAATCCTAATGCTTGGCTTGGACTTAAATCTAGTTAGAATCCTTCTAGCTAGTAGTAACCTAAGTTGGAATTGAGACTTACCCGGTGATATTCCTTCATAGATACATGAGAGACTGATCATAGGTAATAAAGGTTTGTCCTTTATTGGTTGAATGTGCTTAGATTCCTTTCTAAGTAGGGTAATACCTGAGACTTACCCGGTAATGGTTTACCTTTCCCTTAGTTTGTAGTCTGGTTTGTTTAGAATTTCCTACCTCTCTACCTTGAGACTTACCCGGTAATAGGTAGTTGATTTGGAACTAGATAGTCTTGAGACTTACCCGGTAATAGACTGTCAGCCTAGAAACGTTCATCCCTGTGGCTTTTCTACCATATATCTTTATGAGTCTTCCTGAATCTATATGTATAAAACAATGATCTTGAACCCTTGGAATCCATTTTCTTTCCTTTAAATTGATTATCTTTGTTTTCCCTTTTTGTTTGTTTGTTTGTTTTGACTTTCAATCAATAGTGACAATTGATTGCGAGTCCTTAAATCCCTTTTCAAAACCCTTCTGATTTCTTTCCCTTATCTTTTCCAACCTCTTGTCTTTATTTGAGATCTATTCTATTTATAATCATTGTTGCATATTAATCCTCCCAGTCCCTGAGATCGACCCTGGAATACTTACCTTTACTGTGATTGACCCATACATTGTGGGTTCGTCGCTATGTAGGGAATTATTTTCAGGTTATAAATATAAAACTATCCCTTCCTTGTTTTACTAACTTATAGGTCTTTATCATTATTGATAAAGGTTTATAGGGGTGTAAAATCAGCGAGCAATTAGCTTAAACATGAATCCTAGTGTTCTAATCGGTTTTTAACCTCCTATATGCTTACTAACATGCTTTGTTTCTCACATAAATTCTATGCATCATAACAAATCCAAACATTACGTAACTTTGGATTGGGATTTTCACTCCAATCCCTAGTATGGTATTACTCACTCGTGTTAAGTGAACATGCAATCGACACAATCAACGAATCCATATAATTAAGAGAGAGAGATGATGATCAAAGAACAAAGAGAAATTAATACTATCAAACACAAATTGGAAAGTAGCAAAATATTCATCTCTAGCTCAACTCAACTCAGCACAACTCGGCACACAATTCTCTTACAAGCAATTCGGACAACTCTGACCTCTAAACTACACTAAGGAGACTTGCTCCAATCTAAGAGAATTCTAAGAGAGAGAATTGTGGAGTCGTGAATTGGTATCAAATACATGTAGCTAAGCCCCTTTATATATACTGAAAATAGAGGGAAATCGGCACTAATCAAGGCATGAATTGACAGCCTCAACACAAAAAAAAAAATTAGTAACCATCATAACATGGCGAGTTGTTGTAACAACATTGCTCTTTGGTCTAGTTGACCCCAAATCTTGTAACCATCATATTTTATTTATGGGTTGTTTCCTTGATCGAGTGGAATGTCGAACTCAACTGACACTTAAGCGGCCTTGACATGTCTTCCGCCTGGCTAACTCGGAGGCTGAGTCACTCTTTGTTCTTCAGTCGAGTGGCTCTTAGACGGTCGTGTGGCTTCTCGTTTTTGCTTGATTTCTGTTTCCGGAGAGTCTAAGACTTCAAGCCCAAGTCTAGTCCTCCTTTGTGGAAGTGAAGGGGAGCCTTCAGTAGAGTTGCACATGCACTCGGCCTTCTGGACTTGCAACTCCAAAATGATGTTTGTCATTCCTCATGAATTGCTTAGCCTTCTTCCACATTTATACTCCGAAACTTTCCTTTGTATCTTCTTTCCTTACTTTCATCTTTGATGATGAGGTGGTTGTTTTCTTGAGCCTTTTTATAGTCCATTTATGCTCCAAATAGGCCTAAAATCACCTAAGCACAAGAGACAAATGGGAGTAGACATTCTTTGATACAAATAAGATTTAGCAAAGATGTAAATGTCTAAACTCATGCAAAACTACTAAAAACACATGAAAACAACACTATAAAAGATAGCATAAAAACATGATATCAAATAGCATTCTAAAGAGTAGAAGAAGACTCAAGATCAATCATCCAAGAAGGCAATCAAGAAGAAAAAAGAATAACGGTCCAAGTACAACGAATTGGCCAAACCGATTGGTCAATGCATGAGCTAAATTAAGTAAATTCACGCATGAGGTGTTGTGCGATAAAATTTATTTAAATGTCATTCCTTATTACACCCTTTAATGAGTTATGGGTTAGTTTAATGATTGGGTCTTTTAGATTAATGTTTTAAACTCATATTATAACTACCTTCTTTTTAGGTTACTTAAGATCAACTAAGGTTTTCTATGAATTATTTTCATCCTAAACTACTCCTAGAAGGATGTGGTTTTTCAAGTAAACAAAAAAGACCCAAACTTTGATTGAAAACTTAATACTTTGTCGTTTTTTTCAATTCCTCGTCTCGAAGAGTGAGTGAGTGTTCCTTGTTGTTTATAGCTTGAATTTCCTTGCATTTGTCAAATGCGGTTATTCGAGTTAGTGATTGCACAACTTCGCAAGCCTCCTTCTTGTACGTGCTTACTTGGATAGTTCCTTGGTTGTGTAAGATTGTAAGCCCAAGGGTTATTTGGTCGTATGTAGTCAGGTCTTGATCTATCAACGGTTAAGGTTCACTCATTATTTTAAGTGATTCGACCTTGTTATCCTCCTAGCAATTTATCACTTCCACCCTCATATACAAATTCCAACCGCCGATTTTCCATAATTTCCGCCAATGAGTCGAGTTTAAATGTTGAAGATCGGGACAAGCTTTGGCCATCCTCGTACACTTTTCACAACCAATATTTCCTTGTAATGCTTACTTTTATCATCAACTTTATTGATTTTTTATAATGCACTTGTTGTGCTATGTCTCGTACCCTTTGGGAGCTCATCTAATTCCAAAGTCTCAATGGTTATCAATGAGTCCGTCTCATAATCCACTACAAGCCTCAACTTGCTAACATGATCATTGTGATGCTTTTGTATAGCTCTCAAGCTCACCACTATACATATTAGGAGATCAATGTCCTCTAGCGGACCTACAAAATTTAACTGTCAGTGTGCATAGGTCTTCCTCGGTAGTCTCATTATCCCCACAAGACTTGGATATGTCTAACTCCACCAAATCAAGTTCATAATTGGTAGCTTTTGACGCACTGTGTATATCATTGTACAAAACATGTTGATAACATGATTTATCGACCTAGTTTAGATATGCATTTAGGTAGATTTTCCCTTTTCGCAGGCATGTTTTAACCTTAGTTTGTGTCCTTTATGCTTGTTTCGTTCCACTTTGCAAGAATAGATGTCTACACACACTATTTGGTTCATTCTAGGTGATTTGGCGCATTTTTGGATCTAAAACGATGCATTTGAGGATTAAGCCTCGGAGTGGATGCTTCGGAGCGACCATACGAGCTAAGGAAAGGCGAAGGAGTCGAGCTAGGAAAACAAGAGACGAGTTTGGAGCAACATTGTCACTGATCTTAGTCGAGATCATCATGCCCAGACAATATCCCGACTTAAGGAGCCATCTCGGTCGAGATGGAAGCATCTCGGTCCGTGACTCAAGTTCCTGTTGAGACATCTCGGTCGGCATCTCGGCCGAGATCCCTCATCACCTTGACCGGGATCCGTCATGTTGAAGAATCTCGGCCCCTATACGACCTAATCTCGGCCGAGATTCCACCCGAAGTTTTGACGTGAACATCATATTTTATTTATGGGTTGTTTCCTTTTCGGCCCAACGTCTTTTGGAAAGGGTTTGTGTATAAAAGGAAGCCCTAGATTCATTCATTGGTATCTCGCTTACCCCGTTCAGATCTATTTTCATCCCGTTCCCATTCGTTCATCGTTCTTCGTAGTTTAGTTTAAGGATTCAGACTTTTACTTTCAACTTTTGTTCGATCACAATTGAGACGACATTCATTTGGAATTACAATTATTCAAGCTAAGTAATTTCTCTTCCTTCTTTGTTATTCCATGAATTGCTTGTTTTCCTTAGAATTGATTGTGGAATTTATTATGATGATTCTTGGTTAGAATTGTTGTGATTCCAAGGTTGATAGGGATTTGTTGATGTCTTGGACTATGATGGAATAGATTGTGCTTTTAGAATTGGTTTGAATTGCTAGAAATCCTAATGGTTGATTTAGAGATAGATCTAGGTCAAAACCTTCTAAGCTAGTAACCTGAGTTGGAATTGAGACCTACCCGGTGAAATTTCCCCTGGATACATAAGTAGATTAATCATACGTTATAAAGGTGAAACCTTTATTGGATTGAATGTGTCTGATTGCTTCCTAAGTTAGGTAATTCATGAGACATCCCCAATAAAGGTTTACTTGATTCTTAGATAGATAATCTGGTTTGTAGTTAATTCCTCTCTTCTTACCTTGAGCCTTACCCGGTAATAGGTAGTTAGGATTGAGATTAGATGATCTTGAGACTTACCTGGTAATAGATCATCAGCCTAGAAATGTTTATCCCTGTAGCTTTTCTACCCTATATGTTTGTGAGTTATCTTGAGTCCATGTGCCATAAACAATGACATTGAATCCTTGGAATTCATTCCCCTCTGATTGATTGTCATTTCTCTTGTTTTATCAACTGTTTTCAATTGAATTGTTATTCAATTGCGAACTATCCAAAAATCTTTCAAAACCATTTGTTCTTCTTCCTTTTCCAACCTATTTTCTTATTCTAGATTTACACTATAATTAATCATTACTACAAATTGAATCCCCAAGTTCTTGTGTTCGACCTTGTAGTATTTGCTCTACTGCATATGATCCATACATTATGGGTTCGCTGCATTTGAGTAATAATTACAAGAATATAAATTTAAAACATACCATGGTTTGCTACCATGTGAGTCTTTGTCCCTTTTGACACGGATTTGCAAGGGTGCAAAATAAGCAAACACATGTCCATTAAACAAAACATATCTCTTGTGAATAATCTTAATGTTTTGTTCATCCCAAAATCGGTACTCGAAGTCATCACCAACATATCCAATAAACGCACATTTAATAGACATATCATCTAGTTTGCTTCTCTCAACAATATCTACATGAACATACGTCAAACATCCAAATATCTGAAGGAAGGACAAAATTACCTTGATACCGCGCCATAATCCTTCAAGAATTTCATTCTCCAAGGCAATTGATGGTCCTTTATTAATCAAGAATGTAATAACTTTGATTACATCTACCTATGATGTCTTTGGAAGTTCACACTTCAACCTCGTGCTTCTTGCACGTTCGTTCAACGTCTTATTCCTAGATTCAATCACTTTGTTCTGTTAATGAGTACTTTTCAAGGTCTTTTCCATATGAGTTCTATTTTCATCACAAAACACCTTGATTTTGCGTACGTCATATTCTACTCTATTATTAAATCTCAAAATACTTCACTTTAAGATTTGTTTCAACTAGGGTCTTTCGTTTCTGAAAACGTTGAAGACATCATATTTCTTTTGCTAAAAACAAACTTGTACCTTTATTATAGAGTCCTCGATGAGCGTCATGTGGTATGATGCTCCACAATGAGACATTGTATAAGTAACCTTCGATATGCATATATCAAACCCCGAAATTCATTCCATCCAATTTTCCCACTAGTTATTTTTCGTCTCCCACCGCGATTGCAAGAACAAGGTTTTGATATCAATTTTCATGATTAAAGTGTTATTTAAAGAGAAAAGGGAACATGAGAATTAGCTATCCAGTTCGCCCACAAATTTATAACTACGTCTTAGAAAACTAAAAATATTTATATATAGAGAGAAACTAAAACCTTAATTGTAATTCAATTAAAATTAGAATAAATCCTTAAAAATAAATTTGTACAAGGATTATAAAAAATAAAAATAAAAAACATAATACCAATAACCTAGACTTGCACAAATCCAGGCCGGCCCACCCTCCTGCCAGGTAAAAAACACGGGTACGGGCAGTTAGTTTGGCCTAGTCGGGTCTGGCCCGGCTCGGCCNTTATATATTAATAATTTTGACTTTTAAATGTACACCTAATTGAGCCAACTATTGTCGTATTTCATAACCATGCATGTCCAAATTCATTCTTTAAAATTAAACATGTTCAGACATAGCACATTCTAGACAAGTACGATAACTACCTGAAATGAAAAGTAGTCTACTGCATGATAAATAATTAAAAACTTCTACAGACTTCCTAGTAGGAAATTTCGATTGACCACTCCACTCCTAATTTCTTGGTAAAGATCTAACCTGCAAAATCTATCAACACGGTATAAACCGTTAGCTACAATTCTAATAATAAGAATACTAGGGCACAACCACAAATAAGAGAAAATAATAAATCATTCAACATGCAACAAACGATGTCCCGGTTCTAATCTTTTCATTCGGTGAAATTTGTCATCCTATTGTTCAACTTTTCATGGTAGCACCAGGGTCTCCCGACCCTCGCCCCCGTCCCCGTAAATAAGTAGGACTGATTTCAATGCATATCTCTCATATACGCTACTGGACTGGTCGCGGGAACCTTCCGGCACCATCGGCCCGGACAGTGATGATATGGCCCGTTATAATGCACTTGGACCTCTCTTTAGAAATATAAAAGCAGTTATCGAGTTAGTTCATTTTACTTATCATACAATTCACACACTACCCTAATACACACTTAGTATTATTACGGTAGCCAAGTGAGTCAAATGAACTCACCTTATCCTGTACGACACTATCTATGCAAAACTCGATCCGTCCGCGGACGATCTCACAATCCTAGTTCAGATGTGACAATTCCATCTTAATACTTTTCTTTCCACGATTCTATCATTATTAGAGTACGATATCTAACATCACTATTCTTATCATTCTTTACGACCTAGGTTCCGCAGACCTAGATATCCATTTCATAATTCCATCTCATCTCATCCTTTCGTGCATATTTCAACATCATTCTCATTATTTCCTACAATCCACAATTCCGCAGGATCTAGTCATTCCGCTAATCATCCGATTTCCGCAATATTTGACCATGTCACTTATCACTACAATTTCATTCCAAAATTCCGTATCTTATCAACATTTGTACACATTTCAATTCTCATTCTCATCATAATCTAAAAGCCTCAAATTCCGTTCACAAATCATATCTACACATGATCCTTAGATTTCTGCTACGGATCTAGAAATAAAATATTTTAAGGACGTTTCCGAACCCGGCTAAATAAATACAACGATTCTGAAAATAAATAAAAAAGTATAATAATTCTACTACGTAGGTAACTTCAAGCATAGTGACTTAACTCATTTGAAAAATTATCGTTTTGCCCTTGACGTTCCTAAAACTCCAAAAGGGCAAGCGGTTTTAAGCCTCTCTAAAGCTCAACCATATATAGAACTCTATAGGATTCCTTACGAGTTTTTGTAACGGTTATACATATCAACAATTGTGGTTGTAACCCTACTTTAACCTCGACTACTTATCCTCTCTTAAACCTTAAAAAATTCCGGAAGAATTCCTACATCACTACAACAATCCTTATCTTATCCCTACGGGCTTAGAGGCCTAGTTATCCATTCACCAATTACATAACATTCCAAAATTCACCACATATAACTCATGTTCCAACCTTAGTCATCTTTGATAATTCTTAACAACTATAATGGGTCCTAACTTTGCAACCCTATAACTTAGTATCCGACCGTTGAATCATTTCCAAATTTTGATACCATAACCTATATAATACTATCTAAAACATATTCAAAAATCAACAGTAGACGAGGAGTTTAGAGTACCTAACGGTATCCTCGAAGTTGGCCGCCCAAAGTTGTATTTTATGGAAACTGACACAATGGAGCAAGAGGTCCGGGGTTCGTTTCTTGGCTCATGTGTAAGACTACTCCGGCGTTCGATGCGGCGGAGAGGACCCTCCGGTGGCTCATTACTACTCTCGATCTGTATACTATTTTCACCAAGGAGAAAGGATGAGCGGTTGTTTAGGAAAGGAGATGCGGGAGCTAGGGAGTGAAGATAGGAATGAATTGCGTCTAGGTTCGTCCCATGTGGTCTTCAATGTCGGCGTTAATGGTGGTTTTCTTCAACACTAGTTATAAATACTCGTCTTCAAAGCTCCCATGGTAACGGTTTCTTCACGCCGGTCTTAAATGGTCCACCATTGGTGCTCTGGTAGTAACAACTTGACTAGGAGAAGAAGAAAGGAGAAGGCTATGTGGGTTGACCCAAATCCGGTTGTGATAAAAGAATGCCCAGCTTGTGTGATATCTATTATCGGGTTTGGTTTGGTTCAATTTGCTTAACCCGGTAACTCGAGTCGGGTTTTCGGAATTTAAAAAAAAACACTTATTACAGTAATAATATCAACAAAGGCGTGGTTTTATCCCACCATAAATCTTTCATGGTATCAGAGCAGCGATCTTAGACCATATCATCGTTCTAAGGCGTTAATTTCTTCATGCTCGTTCCAAGTTCGAAAACAAGCCGACATCCTAATGTTTCCAAACATAACAAAGCGCAAATACAATCACTTTCGCTCAAGACTCATTGCCTCAAAATGGCTAATACATATTAAAAGGCAAGTCAAAAGGGGCGTCATAAAAACACATGGCTCGCGCTAGCTTTGCACGTTCTGCCGACCAACTAATGGATCTTCTTACAAAGGCTTTAGATCCGGTATCAATTTCTCAACTCCAAACTCAATATTTTTTTTTATAATGGAAAGCGGTTAGATTGGCCTACCTTCTAGAGGTAGTCCAACCTAAAGCATCCTTGCGGACGAGAACACAAAGTTCGGGATCTTCAAAAAAATTGATGTTGGGGTCGAGATTCTCAGATGGGTCAATTGGTCAGCAACACAGTTTATCTCTCTGAAAATATGTCTAACACGGATCTCGTCAAAGAAACGAAGATCCAGTCTGGATAGTTATTATTCTCTTATAAAGTGTATATAAAATCGTGATAAGATCGAGATCGTGATTGTGTTAATATCAAAATCGTGATAATTTCTCAATTAATTTGGTTTTATATCTATCACTAGATAGTTATTATTCTCTTATAAAGTGTATATAAAAATTATCATTATATAATAAAAGTGTGATTTTATTTAACCATAAATCTTTCAAAAGTTAATCTGTACATTCAAATGTTAACTTATTGGTTGAAGTATAGGAACACCATGCTACATCTCCCGCCTAGTAAGTAATGCAGCTCATATACATTATCACTTAGGTTCTTACATCATCAATTACCTTTATAAAATAATTTTTTTTATTAAGTCATCTCTATGATATTTTTTTAATATAAAATTACCTTATAAAATGGCATTTACTAATTATTTAATCTATATAAAGAAAATTTTGATCAATTTTAGTTTGACCAAAATACTATTAATCAATAACTTTTTATATCATCTTCAACTTGATCTACTTAAATAAGTTTTGAGAATATATATATATATATATATATATATATATATATATATATATATATATATATATATATATATATATATATGGATCATCTATATTCTGTTTTTTAAAAAAAAAAATTAGTTGAGAAGAAAATAAAAGATTTAGTATTTTAAAAAGTCAAAGAACCCTACAAACTAACACCCACCTTTTTTGGTAGAAATTTAACACCAACCTTAATTGTTACTTGAGATTCACGACTTTTGAAGTGATAGAAACCACCGCCTTTATTCATGCAATGGCAAATTGGCGATATTGTTCTTAAAACAATATGTAAATGAATTAAAATAGCTAATGTTATAAAAGAGATCCTTATAATTGATCATATTAATATATAAAATAAAATTATTATTATTAATATAAAATAAAAATGTCATTTAAATTATATATAATTTTTTAACAAAATGAGATAATTATAAGGTAAAATTCATAATAATTATACAAATATATGACGGTTAAGAACATCTTCATCCAAACACTAACAATTTTTTTTTTAACCACTTTAAACAATAAAATATTAAAAAATATCATTTAGAGTGAGTTGTAGAACCAAAACAAATAATTGAAGAGAAGTTTTTCACCCAATCAGAGAACTTATTTTTTTATAGATAAATCTTTATAACAAATAAAATTTAAGTTTGAGTTAAAAAAAAATTAAAAATTGTAGGAGAGGTTTTGGGTTGGAGTAAAAGAACATCTTACATATTTATTTAGTAATAAAAAAATAAAAATATCATATTAGAGACTTCAAATTAATTTTTGGGTTAAAAAATGCGTATGCTTTAAGCAAATATGGTCACTAAAATCTGGCGATCACCTTGAATTAATACGATAAGACCACTTGGAATACATAGGTTAATTATGAATATGAATGTGTTTTCCTTTTCCACAAAAAATAATATTTATAATTTAATTTCATCTTTTTCTTCTCAAATTGAGCAACACATATGTGGATATAGAGTCATGCATTAGCTCACCTACACTGATCCTTGTGTTATCATTGAATTCGTCAACTATAGAACCCACACTTAAACGTTCCTATCGTGCATTTAACAAAATTCTTGATTTTATATCCGGCAAATCCAATCATTGGGAGAGAGTATGTCCGGCGAATTCGTGCCTATGTGCTACCTCGACTATTTTTTCGGGCTAAACATCTCAATTTTTTAATATTTTGTTATATCTTTTCGGAATAGATAACTACATGGCGATGAAATTAGCAATTGTATGTTGAATCCGGGAACATTGGTCGTCACTGTTCCCACAACCATGGAGGTTCTAAAATCCTAAAAAAATTCGGTTTTGGAACCAACGGCCGTCACGCGTCAGAAAACTGAAAATGAGGCGAAGGTGGGGCGATCGAGAGCAAGAAGACGACGTTATCCAACGAAACACGATGCGATAAATTTCTCGTTTTTCGATCACGAGTTCTTTTTTTCCAGTTTTTTGGTTGATTTTAGGTTATATTACGTTGATTTTAGGTTTGAATTGAGTAATTTAGGTTGGAATCAAGTAGAATAGGTTAGTTTAGAAGTGATCGAAACCGTCGAAAATCGGAAAAAACCTCGAACGAACGTCATTGTTGAATTCATTAAGGGAAGATAAACGGTGGCAACCACGTCCATGGTTTCCATGATCGTGGTGCCATTGTTCATCTTAAAATTCATTTTTATGCATTATGATGAATAAAACTATTTATAATTGATTTTAATTTATTAAAATAAATTAAAACAAATTGTATTAAATTATACTAAATCATAATAATTAAATTAAGTTATATTTGATATAATTAAAAATGTGACACGAATTAGTTGGTTCAATTAAACATAAATAATTTATATTTATATTTAACTTAATTAAACATGAAATTATTTAATAATCATTAAATTAAATTTAGTTTAATAAAATATTTAATTGATATTATCTTTAACTTAATTAATTAAATTCAATTAAGTGTAGATATTAAAGGTGATGAAGCGTAGTCATGCTACGGTCTCGGCTCGTAAAGCCCGCGCAGAGGCTCAAGTTATTGCGACTCGGAATGTGCAGACACCGGTTCATGTGTCTCGCCCACTTGGACCATCGTTTTCGGATCCATCTCCACGCGTCTGACATGCATATTTATGTCACCCTACATATGACACTGAGGATGAGGAGGACGAGGTGGCTTATCAAACTTCTACTATACAGCCAGGGATCCCACTTGATGTGTGTAACACCCCAAATCCGTAGGACTCGGGGTGCTACTGGGCTAGGAACTCACAATGGATCCTGAGCCTAGCCTGACAACAAGTTCACTGAATTTTACAACAAAGCACCAATAGATTAAAACAAAACATAAAACTGATATATATAAATACATATCAAAAGGGTAATACAGAGTAGCTGCTGAGTACAAAAACAAAATATCAATCTGTACAACATAAAAATCCCATATCCCACGATAACGCCCCAGTGTACGGAGCCCTCAACAGATCACCCCTCTGGATCACTCTGCAGCTCTCCTAACCCGCAAAGGATCTACAACACGGTATAAAACCGTTAGCTAACCATACACATATATAAGAAGATGCTAGAGCACAAACACATATCAAGAATCATAACACATCATCATGCTTTCAAACATTTACCCGGTTTATTATCTTTATAACGTAAATCACTCAAATAGTATATAGATCAGCATATGAAAATATGTGACACGAGGTATGTATATAACCCTCGCCTCTGCGTGCAATAGCTAGCTGGAGTGGTATCAGCGCACTTTCCCGTATACCATATGGAGTGGTAGGTGCCCTTCCCGTATACCAGATCTAACTAGCTTACAGAGAACTTCCTAGACTGGACTACGGGATGAAAGGTAAGTTGTCACAACCACTACAATGGGCGGTCAATATAACATAGGTCGGTAATGAACCATATCGCATGCTATAAAGCATATAACACACACCACTCATGCATACATCCAATATAAGGATGGTAGCTAAGTAAGTCCTATGGACTTACCTCAACCTCTGAAGTAGTCTCAACCACGATCAGTCCTCAACACGGTCCACTCCAAACTGGAGGACAACACTGCCTAATAACAAGGCATAACCATATATAAACTCATATCCATCAAATGGTCACACCTAGACCCAAGGGATCCATAAGGATCGTATCCTAACTCATAAACTTCAAAGCCATAACCGGCAAACAGATATATCACATCCTCATACACGTACCTAGCATGCTACTAACCCGCTCATACTAGGAAAGGAAAGGATCTACCCAACTCTAGGTAGACCCGGGACAAGACGCACCTGCGTGACAAGAGAGACGCAGGGCGGAGTAAGGCAATCAGCAGGCGCGGAGAAGCTCAGCCACAGGCGCGGTGACAGAGCCGGAGGCAAGGCAGGCACTGGCGCGGGCGCTGGGACAGTGGCCGCGGAGGCGGCAGAATCCGGGCGCGGGTGCGGTGACTGGGTTCCCGTAGGGGCGGCAGATTCCAGACGCAGGGGCGGCGACAGTGCAGAACGTAGTCCCGCGAGTTCTCTTCCACTCTTCACGTGATCAAATCATGTCTTCTTCATTCCAGATTCACACACATACATATACATACACATTCCAACATCAATCTATAGTCAATTCATCTAATCCTAAGCTAAGAAAGGAAGAACAAGAAAGAAGGAAAGGAAGGAGAAGCAAGAAGCTCACCTCTACTGCTGTGATCACCCAAAGAAAGAACAAACACACTCTCAGCTGGCATCACAAGCTCAACAATCATACACAAAAGCAACCTCAACAAAGCCACACCACAACTCTCTTGCAAACTTCAAGAGAACTCTCACACAAGATCAAGGAGATGAAAGAGGAAGCAAGAAGGACGTAAGGCTGGGAAAAGGAATGGAAACCCTTGCTCACGAGCCATAGAAGAGGCTTAAGAAGAAAGGAAAGGAGAAGGTAAATCATGGTCAAAGAGTCAACAAAACCGGTTGCAGCCGTCGGAAACCGCAGGGGCGGTTCCCTAAGCCGCAGGGGCGGAAACCCGTTGGGGCGGCACACATGCCCGCGGGGGCGGCTAAGGTAAACTAGGTCCAAAAGACTAAGGCTCTTACAATGTGACTAGTCTGCACGAGCATGTAGATATACCAGTTGAGGAGCATGTAGATTTACCAGCTGAGGTGCATGGATCCGGAAACCGTAACCATGGATCCTTTACCACGATCACGGTTCCAGAACCGTGATGGCCACGGTTCCCGGATTCGCCGTGCATTTGTTAATTCCATCGCCGTGCCTTTAAAATCACCCTCATTTTTTTGAAGGTCTTACAACTCATTTTCTTACGGTTTAATTTAAGTCAGGAAACAAACTTGCACAAACCTAGTTGTGATACCATACTAATTTTATTTTTGGTGAGTCGCGATAGGAAGGGTGCACCTTGTTGAACCCATGTATAAATCTAGTATGTTCCATATAAAACCATTTGATAATAGAAGTAATTCCTCAATCTTATAGGTCAGCGGCACACCTTTCGTTGTTGATGTGAAACATCGCCCCTGTATCTCAACATTCTCCTTAAAATATTGAGGGCTATAGAACTACTTTAACAAAAACCTATCGAGTAAGCGAAATAAATAGCCTATTATAGGAGTTAATTTTTTTATATAAGTTTTTTTTTTCTGAAAAAGGTGGGTTAACCCATATATAAATAAAAAGGAGAATTACACAGAATACCAAACATAGTATTGAATACACTTTGGTGGAACAAAAAAAATCAACAATTTGCTCGTTTTGGCCTAGGGCATTGGAAGCCAATAATTTTGTCGTTCTACTTGCTTGTGGATGGCATAGTTGTATGTGAACTTCCCAAGATGGATTCAAAAGAAAACTACGACATCTTCTGATTAAATCCAAATTTTTGTGGGCTTCAATCAAATTTCCCGTCAGGACAGAGATTATAGCAAGCATATCTGTTTCAATGAGAAGCTTAGTCAAACCGAAGACGCGCCCCATATCAAGCCCATGAAGAATAGCTCGTAGAACCAAATTAAAGATGAACACCGGACCGTAATTAACAACAAAGCCGTAAAGATAATTACCATTATCCAAGTTAAAAGTTCCGCTTCCTTGCTCCAATCCCAAACCTTCATAGTAATGAGAAGCAGTGGACAATTTAACCCCACCCGTAGGAGGAGGACTCCAGGAGAGCTGTTGTGAGTGTCGATTCACAGTGGAAAGTGGAGTTTTGCTCTAGGAGATCTTCTAAAAAATCTGGGTAGTTTCGTCAACTGCATTAAGAACACCAGACATAGTATCCTCTCCATTAAAACTCAAACGATTTCTAGCCTTTCAAATGTACCAACAGGTTGTTGAAAACCAAGAGCTCCATTTGGGGCCATTGCAAAGGTTGAAATAAACCCAATCATTTAGGTTATTTGTCGCGAAAAAAGTAGTCAGATCCGAATGACGCACTCTTCCATTCCATAGTTGCAAAACAAGCCAACAATCTCGGATCATATGCATAATAGTTTCAACACAACCACATCAAGGGCATGAGGAGAATGAAGACATATGTCGATGGGTCCTTATTGCATTGGTCAAAATACATTCATGGCTTAGAAGATATAAAAATTGACGTGCTCTTTGCTGTGCAGGTGCTTTCCAGATGCATTTCCAAATCAGGTTAGACACTCTATTATCTCAACCAAGGAGTTGAAGATAGAAAGAACGTGTGTTCGCACCCGAGACGGAACCGTACCAATAAAAACTATCCCGGTCAAGTCTTTCTAGTTCAACTCTCACCGTGCGCAAACGTGCAATAGCAGACGCAGGGATAAAAGGAATAATGCGTGGCCAGTTCCAATCACCATCAATCCATAGCTCAACAACTGTATCAAAAATTCTATCTTCTGGAATTGGAACCAAAGGAAAAGATCCCATGGGAGGATATAAGAGCCATGAATGTACCCCGAAAAGCGTAGAAGTATCATTACTAATAGATGTACGTAAGCTTGGAAGCAGTGGTTTAATACCGGCCATAATACCCTTCCATACATGGGAACAACATGTATCTCTGCTAAACATATCAACATCAACACGATTATGGTAGTATTTTCACGAAGCACACGACTCCAAAGCGTTTGAGGTTGGGTAATGAGTTTCCAGCTTAAATTTGCAAGTAAAGAGATGCTTACCATACGTGAAGGTCGAAGGCCTAGACCTCCCCATTTACGAGGCTTAGCAATCTTATCCCAAGCAAGAAGATGAACTTTCTTATGTGAATCCGATGATCTCCAGATGAAACCACAAATTAACTTGTCAATTAAATAACATGTAGTCTTGGGAAGTAGGATAGTATGTATAACATAAAGAGGTAGACTAGAGAGAATGCAGTTGGCTAAAGCAACCCTTTCCGCCAATGGAAGAGACCGCCCTTTGCAGCCTTGCAGACGTGACGAAATCTTATCCACAAGAAACTGACATTTAGGTCTCAAAAGACGCCCATAGAGTGTTGGAACTCCCAAATATAAACTCAAATCTGTAGTTAGTTTAGTACCAAGGCTCGAACTGAGGCTACACTGAGAATGTACAGGAACGTTTTTGGAGAAGAACACTTCACTCTTATCAAAATTCACTTTTTCACCAGACATAGAGCAAAAATAGTTCAAACATTTGAGTATTACCATTACCTGGTCCGGCTTTGCTTCGGCAAATAACATGAGATCATCAACAAAGAAAAGATGTGAGAGAACTACTCTGCCTATTGTGATTGGTTTCCATTTCGAAAGATTAACCGCAAATTGTATAATGTGGGAAATATATTCCATACAAAGGACGAAAAGATAGGGTGATAGCGGGTCACCCTGTCGAACCTCTCGAGTCGGAGAGAAAGAGCGCTCCCCCCCCCCCCCCAGAGCATGTGAGTAGTTCCTTTGGTTTGACACTTCATGATAAGTTCTACCAAATCTAACAGAAATCCAACATGCCTTAAAGTATTACGGAAAAATGACCAGTTTGCTCTATCATAGGCCTTGGCAAGATCAATTTTGAGGAGCATCCATTGGCAACTACTTCCACTAGTTGTCATTGTATGGATAATTTCATGAGCAATAGCCACCTTATCAGTGATGTTCCGGCCAGGAATGAAACTCACCTGGGCAGGTGAGACCAAATCAGTGATGAGTGGTTTGAGGTATTGGACAATCATGGCAGTAGCCACTTTAAAAGGTACGTTAAGGAGAGAAATGGGTCGAAGTTGAGCTGGTGAGGTAGGCTTCTCAACCTTTGGGATCATCACAAGGAGAGCATCGGAAAGGTTAGATGGGAAGATTTGGTTATTGACCAAATTAAGAACTAAATCAATGAAGCTCTTTCCAACTACACTCCACGTTTTGTTGTAGAAACAGGCAGGAAAACCATCTGGCCCAGGCGCCTTATATAGGCCCATTTCTTTCAAAGCATTCCACACATCATCTGCAACAAAGGGTTGGGAAAGCCGATTCACATTCTCTGTTGTTAATTCCGGGAATGTGACAGAAATATCAAAAGGCTCCCGAATCATCATATTGTTTGAAGGTGGCTCAGAAAAGAGATCAGTAAAGAAATCCAGAGCAATCTTCTGAGCTTCTAGCTAGGAGTCTAGTACTAGTATTAGGGTGTAAAAGGGTGGTGATACTATTTCGATGTCTCCGAATGATTGTAGATAAATGGTAGAACCTCGTATTCCGATCACCATCAATCAAAAAATTAGCTCTAGATTTCTGGAACCAGTAGAGTTGTTCTTGGTCAAGGACTTGTTCTAATTGAAACTTTAACTCCCTTTCAAGATTAATCAACCTTTGAGTAGTGTACTGGGAAAGATGCCTTCTGATTCATTCCAATCTAGCCCACAATCTGCGTTTATTGTGGAAGATGTTACCAAAAACTGTTCGGTTCCAATCTGAAAGTTGATTTAGAGCATTTGTGCAACCATCATCAGGTTTCCAATTGTCATTAACAAAGCTATGATATTGATCATGAAGGATCCAAGCTACAAGGAAACGAAAAGGACGATTTATATGTTGGCTTGGGTATGTTTTCCCGATATTCTGAGAAGGATAGGTAAATGATCGGAGTGAGAAGCTGACAAATGTTCAATAGCTGCATTAAGGAAATTAACACGACCCATTTCATTACATAACCCCCTGTCTAGACGGGTTGCCTTATAGCTTCCAATAGTGAGTCCTCTAGACCAAGTGAATTTAGGCCCAATAAAACCCATATCAATAAGACTAGAAGAATTTATGAACTCCGTAAAAGCCTTAGTTGAGCGGTTAGAACCTACCGAGGATGAAGATCTTTCCTCATGGGTAATAGTTGCGTTGAAATCACCTAACAATACCCAAGGCTGGTTATGGGAATAAGCATAATTCTCCAAAGATCGTCAGAGATCCTGCCTCGTATGGTCTCTCGGAAAAGCATAAACCGCCGATAAGATCCAAGGAATATCTCCTACATGTTGAACTTCCACCGTGATATGTTGAGGATGAATGTAGATGGGACGGACAGTCACAACACTAGTCTTCCAAAGAAGTCATATACCTCCAGCAAAGCCCGTAGCTTCTAGTCTGAGTATGCCGTCAAACCCTAACCTTTGACACACTTGATCAGACCGAGAGCCACTAATACGTGGTTCATCTAAAGAAATTACCACAGGGCAGTATAATCGAATCATCTCACGTACTAAAGTAAGAAAATTTGTGCTACTAGAACCACTAGTATTCCAAAAGAGAACGTTGAGTTCAATCATTGGGGAAACTATAGAGTTGAGATCCAACATGGATAGGCGGGGTACAGACTTAATATAAACAAACCATCGCATCGGAGATCCGACGAATGACATTAGACAGATTGGTTGGCATCTCCACTCTACATAATTGTAGTGGAGTCATCGTTGTTAATGGCAGGAGGTCGATCTACATTATGTTCGCTAGCAGGGGCAGCCACGCAAATATGAAGTTCGTCCGGCGGTTCGGAACAATAAAACTCGTTCTTGATTGAACAAACCGAGTTTTGGGGATCAGGCGGCTTGAGACCCGGGTTGCCATGAGCAAGTTGAGGTTTTTGTGAAGATGATGAACTCACAAGGATCAAAGGGTTCGGTGTACTTGGTGGGAAAGAACAAGGTAGATTTGGGAAAGCAATTAAAGCGTCTAGGGAAAAGTTAACTTGTTCATAAGGTAACCGAGAAATTTAAAGGAATAAGTAGTAGAAGGAGACGCCTTTTTGGGTTGGGTTGTGATTTTGGATAGTTTAAAGATTTTAGTTCCTGTCCCCTATATAAAGGTCTTCCTCAAGGGAAGATGAGGTTGAGCCGTATTGGGCTTTTTGGTCGAAGATGGGTCAGGGAGAGAACGAATCTGGGTTGGCCTAGTAGCAGTTTGATGGATCATGGTAGGATGTAAAGTAGATACAACAGACAAGTGTTGCACATCAGCTTGCTCTATACCACGAGGTAACCTTCCTTCTTGATTTTCATTCCTACTTCCAAAGGGTCCAGGGAGTCCAGGGAGTACTTGAGCTTGGTTGTTCAAAATCATTAGACACATCCGGGTCAGAACTGAGAAGCCTAAAAAGAGAGCCATTGTTAGCTTCAATTCCCCCATATGCCAAAGGTGAACTTTGATGATTCGGTTGAGAAGACTGAGATTTCTTTGGGGCAAGAGTGTATGTCGTCTGTTGGTAATTTGTTCTAGATGTCGGCTGCCCTGATCTCCACCTAGCTTGGGGTTTCGTAACCTTCATCTATTCCCCGTATGATTCCTTTGCTGTGACGGTTTCCAAATCCTTAGCTAGAGCAGCTTGTCCCGAAACCTGGGAAACCGAAGTTCAGGATGAGACATTTGTCGAAGCGGGACATTGATCACTAGGATGACCTACTTTCCCACAAGCATATCACAACATTCTAAGACCCTCGTATTAAATCAGCCGGATCCTTCCATGAAACCGGAAGTTTGATAGCAATTTCTTTAAAAGGTTGATCTCAATACCCAGACGCACAAATTGTCCCCTATCATCAGCCTTGGTTGTTCTATCAATAGTAACAACTCTTCCTATTTTCTCTCCAATCCTCCTGAGAAAACTCTCATGAAAAATATTCCAAGCTCAGCCCCGGGATCCAAACCCAAACCGTGAGGACCTGGGGACCTTCATGATGAAAAGGAGAGAAATATGGCTTCCATCTTCTTATCATTAGGTAGTTTTCTCCCACCAACCAAGGACCTTGGGTGAGCACTTGATTGTAATCATCATCACACGTAAATCGGAGAACATAGTAATCATTCCGATATCAATCATAGACATCAATCCTTTGAGTGCCCATTTTTGCTCAAGTCTTCGCTTAAGAATCATGTAGCTTGGCCCTTTATCAAAGAGATTGACAATGAGGGTCCGTAACCATGGCAGTCTTAACTCTCTCTTCTCTTTCGCTGTAAGTTTGATTGTTGGGCATAAAGGATCTTCATCCCCGACCTCTTCATCATTATCAGTATCGTATAAATCTTGTCGATCCCGAAAGAGTGAAGTAATGGTGGTACTTACTGAATCAACAGAGGGGTTAGTATCGGTGAGGATCCATTTGACAGGATATCCTTGTACGACGTAGCATCTATTGGTTTTTGGGATTCCACCCTGGTAGTATTAAGAGTTAGTTGATTTGTCAAGGAAATTTCCCGACTCACTTGCGGCTTGAGCGAATTTTCAACTGGTAACAAGGGACGTGTTGAAACTTCCGAAGGCGTTTCAGGGACTTGCGGTAAAGTATTGTCTTTTGATGGAGACAATTGAGCAAAATCAATGTTCATATTCTTCGGTTCATCAGTGGGAGCCTCTGGGTCTCCCGGAGAGGATTTCATGGACGTGGAAAAGTAGAGGAAAGAGGATTCAAGAAGAAACTGTCATTCCCGACGGCAATGGAAACTAGGGTTTTTTTTTTATATAAGTTGATAAGTACTTGGCATAACGACTCGTCTAACTGATAAAATTAAATTATCAAAACTTTCTTAATAAATAATATTTGACCACAATCCTTATTTTAATGTTCCAAGAATTATAATTAGGAAAATACTGATTTACTATGGAATTTATATTTAAACAATTTATTTGTAATTATATTATATTTGAGAAATGACTTTATCAGCTTACATGCATAGGTGGTTTTGTGCAATTAGTTGATTTTAAAATTAAACTTGAAGTAAAATATCATATTTAATAGTTAATTGATTATAACTATCATTGTAAAAATATAATAAACCTTTCTCAACCTATTTTTCTATGCATTCATTTTAAAACTAATATTTTTTGATTTTCAACTCAACAATTTTTTTGGTGGAATAAATTTAAATGTTTCATAAAGTTGATCCCAAATAGTGTAGGTAAGGGTGTCCATATGACAGGGTTCGGAGAGTGATTTACCCATGACCTTATCCTCTTTAGCATAATGCCCCAAGGGCCCAAACACATACCCGTTCAGAGATTAAAGGTTCCACCCATATCGGTCGAGAAATATCATCTTCACCTAATTTTTTCCATTTTATTTATCGTTGGCTTTTCCGTGAATTTTTTTTAAAAAGTTTTTATTTATAAATTCACATAAATCAAGTATATGAACTCTTTTGTATAGATAATATACTTCACATTAAAAAACATAATAATTCAACTTAATGAAATAAAATCATCAAAGTATTAAAAATATTTGTAAATTATATTTAAAAACTATAAATCGCCATTAATTTTTCCATCTAATCTACTTATCATCAAATCTCATGGTGGAGATCGGGGTGGGGACCTCTAGCCTCATACACATCCTCATCCCCATCTTCATCCTCATACGAACCGGGTAACGACGTTTTATTTTTATCCACATTTTCATCCCCATTTATTTTCTCCATCCCCGTGACGGTGATCCCATCGGAAATTGGAGATTCTCCGTCCCCATTGACACCCTTGGTTAGAGGAAGTAGAACAATATCAATTAATTGTTTTTCCTATTAAACAGAATTAAAAAGCAGTCAACCTAATCGTATCAACAGGATATTGTGGACCTTGATGACAGACTTGGATCTCAAACCTAAACCGGCTATTCCCAAACCGACAAACCGCCGCTTTGCCGGTTTAGCGCCAGTTTTATAAAAAAAAACAAAGGAATTTGTAATGAATAAAAAATTGCCGGTTTAGCGCCCAAACCACTGGTTTGAACCGCCAGTTTAGTCATTTCAAACCGCCAGTTTAGGCAGGTTGTTGTAAAAACAAATTGCTCAAACCTCCGGTTTAAGAAGTTCAAACCGTCAGTTTAGGTCCTTTTTTACCAAACCTAAACCGTAGATTAATACAGTCAACCTCTCCAAATCCTATAAAATTAATATTATTTTTATTGAATATTATTTTATTGAATATTAATCCATAAATACTAAATGTTATAACTACATCTCTTTTAATTATTAATTTGCTATAACTTTCGTGTTTTTTTATGTACTCTATAATTTGTATTAATCAAATCAGTACTAGGAATACTATTTAGTTTATTAGAATTATTTTTAAAAAGAAATTTATGTACTCTATAATTTTTTAATTTTTACTTTATCTACTTTCTATCTAAATTTTTGATGGTCTCATTTTTGTATAGATACAAGTTATTACCAAATTTTGATGGTCTCATTTTTGTATAGATACAAGTTATTACCAAACGATTTATTAAACATAACCATCATATATAACTCAACTTATAATTTTCTATCTCTAAAAATTATTAACGTTCCTATAATTTATAAATATTTGTTATAATTTATAAAAAAAAAAACCCAACAATTTTATTATAATTTAACCCCGTACAAACTACAAGCAAATAATTAAGTGATAACAATAGTTTATGTAGCCTATAAGTAGTCTATATAAGTATATGCTCATCTTGCATAAACCCAGTTTTATATAATATATGTATTAATTTGGCGATTTTGTTTTTCTTATAAAACATTTTATATTAACTTTATTACAATTGGTATGCTCTTTTTTTTTTCGTAGACTAGGCTTTTAAGTGAGCTCGTACCTAAGCGTAGGCTTTTTAATGCCTAATAATTTGTTATATGTGTTCCATATGTACTTTATAATCATCGTCATTAAAAAAAAAAGATCATTTTAACCAATATCATGCATACTTTTGGCGATTGAAATCTCCTGTATCATCTTATACATGTATTTCTGTGTTGTGATTGATTGAAGCTAAATAATTAAAGATTAAAGTTTAATTTACTGTTTTACGAGAAAAATAATAAACTATATGAGTTCTACCAATCACGCGAAAAGATACAAGGATACACATGAAAAGGGATACTGAAGATCTTGACTTTTTTGAGCTTTTTTTCTTAGCATATAATTAGTCATGATTTATATATGCATCGCCAATTTTTAACTATAAATATATTTTAAAAACAAGGAAAAAAATATCCAAAACAATACCAGTATTAACATTCCACTCAATATAATGTCAACTTTATAAATTATTAATACCGATACAAACTATTACGAATTTATAACAAAAATTTACGATTTGATAAATATATTGATATTAATTTCATAAATTTAAAATTTCGTGATATTTTTTATAAACACGTTAATAGCTTGTATCGTTGTCGGTAATTTTAATAATTTTATTGTTTTGGGTTTAATATTTGTATTATTTTGAATTATTTTTTCTAAATTAAATGAGATATTTAGTCAATTTCTTCAAATGTCTTCGATCAAGATAGAATTATAGTTTCAACTTGAATTTGATATACACTTTTAGTTATGTTTTATAAATACTGGCATTTCAAAAAAACAATATTATTCATCCATTAGTTTGTCAAAATAGGCAAAAAATAAATAAGTCTAATCATAACCAAATTAAGTGGAACTCGACTAATAATTAAAAGTTAAAGCAATTGCCTTTGGTTAAAGTGTTTATCTTACTTCCAAAAGAATATTTTATATTATTTAATCAACATATTTTATGAATTGGGATAAATGGTGGCGCCTCTCACATAGTCATATATATTATTTAGTGCACACACCATTATTTTTAATTATTTTTTTGAGAGAGTGCAGATACTATTAATTTTTGTATGGATAAAATGATTGAAAATAATTTGTTCATTATAATTGCTTAATTTGATCCTGAATCTTCCCATTGTCATATCTCATTGGACACAATAGATGCATATGGTTCTCATTTTTGGCTTGCTAGCCCCATTTTTGTTTTGTTTTTTTCATTCTTGAAGAAGAATTTGGGTGTATTTCTTTGGTTCATTGTAATTTATTTGTGAACACAAAATAAAATAAAGTAGATAAATAAATTTATAAATTTATAACAGTCGAAGAAAACAAAAAAAAATTTTAGACTTCGCTTTTGATCGACAAAATTCATATGACTTACAAGATTATTTGAGAAATATTCTAAGAAAAATTGTTACGAGACAACCCGATATGATTTGAAAGCAATATAATATATATATATATATATATATTTTCTAAGTGTTTCACAAAGTCTTGAAACTGATCCATTGATATCACTAGGTAAGTTGATTTTGTTTTTGTGGCTTTAATGAGTTGTCCATAATTGAATAAGAAACTATATATATTGTATTTGTCATATATGTCTCTTAATACAGAAAGGAAAAGAATTGTAGGTCCAAA
Source organism: Fagopyrum tataricum (assembly GCA_002319775.1). NCBI lineage: Eukaryota > Viridiplantae > Streptophyta > Magnoliopsida > Caryophyllales > Polygonaceae > Fagopyrum > Fagopyrum tataricum. The sequence continues at coordinate 30,309,284 of CM008284.1, forward strand.
ACCAAATTTGTACTCCCTTGACAAGCTAAGGTTTCTTTGAGAGAAAGTAATGCAAATGACCTCTTGGGAACTCAATGCGTTACCAAGTACAACTTCAAATTGCTTGGCTTTTCCAACCATTTTAGGGTTAATGTCATCAATATGGCTTTTTAATATTGTTTTTTTTTTTTTTGTAAATGACCACTTATTTGCCCTCGTTTTTATCATAAACACCCATGTTTTACTTTTTACATGAAAAACAACAATTCACTTGTTTGTTTTATAAATGACCGCTACTCCCTGACAAATATATGGGGCGTTTATCAATACTCATTTTATCTAGTTCTGATTCGAGTTTGAATCATTCTGACATCATGTATGAAAAAATTAATATTGAGAGGGTATCCTCCAGTAATAGACCACGATTTCTTACCCGATTCGGACGTAGAGCGGCAAATCCGTTCGAACCGGGTGATCTACGTATCTTTTCAAAAAATATATATAGGGCATTTAACCTTGAAATTTGATGAAGTAAATGAACCGAGGTAGGCTAGCTAAAAGCATTGACTTGAATTTTTGGGTTCATTTCTCTTATTTGTACGGGGATCATGTTCTCAACTCTTCACATGTAGATTGGACCGTATATATCGCAGTTCGTGTTCATTTTACTTATAAAAAAACCTCTCAAATTCTAAATTAAAAAAGTAACGTTTATGTTCTTGAGAAACTTTTAATAAAAAAATCTTTCAATCTTAACTCTTTTTGCTAAAATCTTTAATATTATTCCATTACCTGAATTTGAGACGTTGTTTGTATGTTTTGAATAAAATTTTAAAATATGTGTGACTAAACCCATTTTTAGGATTGAGGTGAAAGTCGTGGTTCATGATTCCTTGATTTATGAGTGTTTATTCATAAATGTTGGGTGAGAAAATGTATGCTTTAGTCATAGTACGTGTTATTTTAAACTTAGGGTTTTACTTACAATCTTGGATTAGTCACATGAATTAGCTTATTTTTTGGGTTTTCCATGATTAGCTTTCCTCATGACAATTTTGTGCTTAATTTACGTATATATGCTAGTTTTTTTTTAAAATTTTATTTATCTAAGTCTCAACCGAAAGGTAAACAATTAGAGAATTTCCAATGCTAGAAATCAAGATTATAAGGTGATCTGATTTAGACTTGTAACACCCCAAATCCGTAAGACTCGAGGTACTACTGGCTAGGATCTCACAATGGATCCTGACCCTAGCCTGACAACAAGTTCACTGAATCTTACAACAAGGAACAGATATATTAAAACAAAACATAAAACTAACATATATATATATATATAACGCCCCAGTGTACGGAACCCTCAGCAGATCACCCATCTGGATCACTCTGCAGCTCTCCTAACCTGCAAAGGATCTACAACGCGGTATAAAACCGTTAGCTAACCATACACATATATAAGAAGATGCTAGAGCATAAACACACATCAGGAATCATAACACATCATCATGCTTTCACACATTTATCAGGTTTATTATCTTTATAACGTCAATCACTCAAATAGTATATAGATCTGCATATGACAATATGTGACATGAGGTACGTATATAATCCTCGCCTGTACGTGCAATAGCTAGCTGGAGTGGTATCAGCGCACCTTCCCGTATACCATAAGGAGTGGTCAGTGCCCTTCCCGTATACCAGATCTAACTAGCTTACAGAGAACTTTCCAGACTCCACTACGAGATGAAAAGTAAGTTGTCATAACCACTACAATGGACGGTCAATATAGCATAGGTCAGTAATGAACCATATCGCATGCTATAAAGAATATAACAAACACCACTCATGCATACATCCAATATAAGGATGGTAGCTAAGTAAGTCTTATGGACTTACCTCAACCTCAGTAGTAGTCTCAACCACGATCTCAAACACGGTCCACTCTAATCTAGAGGACAACACTGCCTAATAACAAGGCATAACAATATATCACACTCATATCCATCAAAGGGGTCACACCTAGACCCAAGGGATCCATAAGGATCATATCCTAACTCATAAACCTCAAAGCCATAACCGGCATAAACGATAACGTACTCATCATCATTCTAACCTCATACACGTACCTAGCATGCTACTAACCCGCTCATACTAGGAAAGGAAAGGATCTACCCAACTCTAGGTAGACCCGGGACAAGACACACCTGCGTGACAAGAGAGACGCAGGGGCGGAGTAAGGCAACCCGCAGGCGCGGCAAGGCTCAACCGCAGGCGCGGTGACAATGGCCGCAGGCAACGCAGACACGGCGCAGGCGCTGTGGCACGGCTTCCGCAAGGGCGGCGGCTTCCAGGCGCGGGGCGGCGACGGTGCAAAACGTAGCCCCGCGAGTCCTCTTTCACTCTTCACGTGATCAAATCACGTCTCTTCCATTCCAAAATCACACACATGCATATACATACACATACTAACATCAATCTATATCCAAATCATCTAATCCTAAGCTAAGGGAGATGGAATCAAAGAAGAAGAGAAGGAGAAGAAGCAAAGAACTTATAACACTTGTGGTCCTAGGCTGCACAGAGGATCAACACCCAACACAGCTAGCTCTCAAGCTCATCACAACATCCAACATCATCAACATCATCATCCTCATAATCAAAACACTTCCAAACTCAAGAACACTCACAAACAAGATCAAAGAGGAAGAAGGAGAAGCAAGAAGGACGTATGGTGGCTGGGAAAGGAGTGAAGAAGAAACTCTTGCTCAGCAAGGAAAGGAAGAAATAAGGAAGAGAGTAAAGCACGAGTCAACCGGTAAACAAAACCGGCTGCAGCCGCAGGAACCCGCTGGGGCGGCACACAAGCCCGCGGGGGCGGCTAAGGTCAATCTCGGCTAAAGCCAAATCTCGGTTAAGGCAAACTCGGTCCAAAAGACTAAGGCTCTTACACCTCACCCCCCTAAAAACAAGTTTCGTCCCGAAACTTGTAAAATCCTCAAACCAATCGGACTCACAAGCCGAGGTACAACTCTCTCTATAACCTCAAACATAAGCATGGAGGAAATCATCAACTCCAACAACAAAACACTATCCAAGGCATAGAGGAAAACCATCTCTAGCCAAATCATAAACATATCACAAGGCATAGAGGAATCACATCTCTAGCCGTATCATACTCATAACAGAAAGGCATGGAGGAAAAACATCTCCAGTAAAGCTATGTCCATCAAAATAGCATGGAGGAATAACATCTCCAGCTGAATCTTAAACGTATCACAATAGCATGGAGGAAAGAGTCATCCCCAGCTATAAACAATAATCATACTAGCACAACAAGATATAATAAGATCATATATCACATCAAAGCTAGTATGAAAATAAACACATCATAGCATATAAGCACATAACACTCACCAAGATAGTACTAAGATCTACTCGGTGATCCTACTAGTGCATCTAACTCGGCATAGAACTCTGGATAGTTCCTCTGGATACTATCCTCAGTCTCCTATGTAGCCTCATCAGGTCCTCGTCTCGACCACTGTATCCTCAGCATATGAATGTCCTTCGAGCGCAGACGTCTCATACCTCGTTCTAGGACTGCAATCGGGTGCTCAACAAAGGTGTGGTCCGGCTCAACCACTAAATCATCATAACTCACAATGTGTCTCGGATCTGGTATGTACTCCTCAGCTGAGACACGTGAAACACAGGGTGAATACCCTCTAACCTCGGAGGCAAGGCTAATCTGTATGTTGCACTCCCAACCCGATCCAGAATCTCGAACGGTTCGACATATCGGGGGCTCAACTTCCCCTTAATGCCAAAACGTCTAACACCTCGTGCCGGAGACACTCTCAGCCACATATGGGCTCCAACTCTGAACTCTAGAGGTCTACGCCTCCTATCAGCATATGACTTCTGACGGCTCTGTGCAATCAACATCTGCTCTCTAATCAGTGCTACTCGAGCCACATCATCCTGAATCTGATCAGGTGTTTAAACCACTAACACTGCTCTGCTCATCCCAGCATAACGGAGTACGACATCTCTGTCCATACAGTGCCTCATATGGGGCCATCCCAATAGATGCATGCCAGTTGTTGTTGTAGGAGAACTCAACAAGTGGGAGATGATCTGTCCACACTTGTCCCCAATCCAACACACAAGCTCACGACATATCTTCCAGGGTCTGAATGGTCCTCTCTAACTGACCATCTGTCTGAGGATGGAACGCAGTAGTAAAGTGCAAACTCGTCCCCAGGGCAGTCTGAATCTGCTGCCAAAATCTCGAGGTAAATCGTCCATCTCTGTCTGAGACGATCGTCCTCGTCACACCATAGAGTCTCACTATATGCCTAATGTACTCCTCAACTAATCTGCTCACTAGCCACGTCTCCCTAATAGGAATGAAACGTGCCGTCTTCGTCAGTCGGTCCACTATAACCCAAATAGCATCAAAACTCCGGCTCAGCCTCAGTCCAGTCACAAAATCCATTGTGACGTCCTCCCACTTCCTATGTGGAACAGGAAGTGGATGGAGCTCACCTTCAGGTCTGCAATGCTCTATCTTGACCTGCTGGCAGGTCGCACACTGTGCCACAAATCTGGCCACATCGAGCTTCAGCCCTCCCCACCAATATAAACGTCTCAAGTCCTGATACATCTTACTCGTACCTTGGTGTACAGTGTAAGGTGTACAATGAGCCTCCTGTAAAATCCTCTGGCGTAGATCCGCATCAACGGGTACACAGACGCGACCGCGGCGTCTCAACTCTCCATCTGCTCCTAGCAGGAACTGTGGTGCCTCATCCCGAGACATCCTATCTCGTATCCTCATCAATGTCGGGCAGGTCTCCTGCTTCTGTTGGATCTCACCCAACAGATCAGGAAGAACCTCTAACGTACGCAGCTGGACATCCTCATCAGGAAACTGGATGTCCAACTCTAACCAGATCAGGTCTCTCTGTAACTGACGCTGAACTGTCAATCTCGCAATCGCCTGCTCTCGAGGCGTCTTCCTGCTCAGGGCGTCGGCGACAACGTTCGCCTTCCCCGGATGATACATAATCTTTAAATCAAAGTCCTTGATTAGCTCGAGCCACCTACGCTGGCGGTTATTCAATTCCCGCTGCGTGAAAATGTACTTCAGACTCTTATGGTCTTTGAAGATCTGACATGTAGCACCATACAGGTAATGTCTCCAGATCTTCAGTGCATGAACTACCGCTGCCAGCTCATGAGTCGGGTAGTTCTCTTCACACGTCTTCAGCTGTCGAGACGCCATATGCAATCACCCTGCCTCTCTGCATCAACACACATCTCAAGCCTAGCTTGGATGTATCACTGTAAACCACAAAATCCTCTGTACCCTCTGACTGTGCCAAAATAGGAGCAGAAGTCAAACGTCTCTTCAGCTCCTCAAAACTCTACATACACTGATCAGACCATACAAATCTGGTAGTCTTCCTCAGTAACTCGTCAGTGGACGGGCAATCACAGAAAATCCCTCCACAAAGCGTCTGTAATAACCGGCTAGGCCAAGGAAGCTACGTACTTCCTTGACGTTCGTCGGTGTCGTCCAAGCTACTACTGCTCAATCTTGGCCGGATCCACCTTAATCCTTCAGCTGATACACATGACCCAGAATGCTACCTCTGGCATCAAGAACTCGCACTTAGAGAACTTAGCATAAAGTTCTCTATCCGTAAAACCTGCAATACAATCCTCAGATGTCCTGCATGCTCCTCTTCTGCTACGAGAGTATACCAGAATATCATCTATGAATACCACCACTAACTGATCCAGGAGTCGATGAAATACTGTTCATCACTCCAAAAGAATGGGGATTCGTAAAAAACTGTTCATCACTNCTCAACAAGATGAAGTATCTTGTGTTAACAATCGTCCATTAGTTTAACGATCGTTAAACTTTAAAAAAAAATAACGAACGTTACTTAGGTTAACGATCGTTAGATTAGTTTAACGATCGTTAAACTAAGTTAACGGTCGTTAAAATAACTTAGTGATCGTTGACCTTTTTTTGTAACCTAATAGGAGGAGAAGATCTAGGTGAGAACATGATGAAATATCTTGTGGCAGATTATGAGGATGAGAGCTTTCAGAACACCCAAGGTTAGTATTGCTCAAACAAGAAAATGACAATTTGATACAAACCGTATCAACTTAAACAAAGGCTGAAAATGAAGTCAATATGGGTAACGTCATCAACATAAAAAGGAGGACAAATAACTCTGGAGTTAAGCGTGCGCATCACAAAGACCTCGGGCTTTACAGATGGTATTAGAGATAACCCTGTGTTATGAGCAATGACTAGTGGATGTATTAGAACAAAGAAGATCAAATTCAATACAATTTTGCAAAGGGTCACTACATTAAGTTTTCAATTGTCCGCAAAAATTAAGTTTTCAATAGGTGCTCAAGAAGCAGCCGATGGTGGCGCTGCTATTGTTGGCTCCCCCTATTGGGACTATGGGTTGATCTCAACTTTTATTGCATCCCACTTTGATGTAGGTGTTCGAGTGTCAAGGGATGCATTGTTGCTTCCATTGTTGATTGGGGCACCTTTCTTTCTGCCTCTCGGACTAGTATCTTCACCACCGTATGTGATGACCAAACAGAAGCAATGGTTGTGGTATATAAAGGTACGGTGCTGCTCGAACAATTCACATATACTGAATTCAGTTATATATGTAATGCTACAAATTTGGTACTAGTTCGGGCGATATGTGATGTACTTGGAGCCTTGCCCGTGGAAGTACAAATGTCAGGGATTGCTTTCATCAAGAGCTTTGTGGAGGAATGGTTACGAAGTAGAGAAGGTAGAGGAAGGAGTAATATTTTTCCTGGTAAAACATCACATCAGGAGAGCAGAAAAAATGCATTGTAATTGCAACCTAGGACGATCAAGTATGGATCTCACTAGAAGAAGAGGTTTTGAATCTTTTGTAGTAACCATAAAAGAGAAGGGTGAAATAAAATTGAAACACATTGTGGGTAAGGCTATTGTCACCTTTCCAGTCTCATCCAACCGATTTCAGTTGAGAAAAATCATTTTGACATTCTCCAAGGCTTGATTCTCTGTCATTAGACTCGTTTCCGAAGCTGATATAATGGCTTTCTTGTATGCTCAACTCCGTTTAAAAGGTACTTCGGTAAATACAAGGAGGATGAAACACGCCCTCATTTCAACATGGGCTCCGTCTTTTGTGATTTGGCTATTACCACAAAATTCGTTGCTGTTGATAAATGTTTGGGCCTATAGGTAGATGTTAGCCTAGGGTTTTAATAGGAAAGATAATAGGAGGGGAAAAAAGCTATTTTGGTACATGATAAAGTATCCAGTGGTAAATTATTAGGATGGGTTTTCAAAACATCCGGGATTAATATCACTCATACCGGAAACTGACAAGTTTATACAAATCCTATCAAAGTTAAACAAAGACGGAAATTGAAGCGAATATGGGTAACGACATCCACGTAGAAAGCGTGGATAGAAAGGAATTTAAAGACATAAATGCCAGTATATTTTTCACGTGCCGAGATCTTATCAGAGAGAGAGAGGATGTTAGGGAGGTGATAATGGTTGGTGCTCTCTTGAAATTTGTTTCCTAGTCTTTGTTTCTTGCCAACAGTTTCTATTTCTTAGTCTTCGTTTCTTCTTCTTGTGTCTTCTAGAATTTGTTTGAAGGAGTTATTGTCGAGTATAAGAAGTTTGTAGACTTTCTTGGCAAATGTGTAGGCCAGATGAACACATGTAGTGGCCTTTGCGAATTTGTATTAAATTTGATTTTTCTTGTTCTAATACATTCACTAGTCATTGCTCATAACATAGAGTTATCTTTGATACCATCTATAAGACCAAGGTCTTTGCGACGCGCCACGCTTAACTCCAGAGTTGTTTGTCTTCCTTTTTAGTTCAATGTTGCTACCCATATTGGCTTCAATTTCTGCCTTTGTTTCATTCGATAGAGTTTGTATCATCTTGTTAGTTTCTTGTTTTAGCAATACTAGCCTTAGGTTTTTTGAAAGACAATCCTCATCATCTGCCACCAAACACTTCAGGTTGTTCTCAACTATATCTTCTCCCCTATTACCTTTCCTACTAAAGCCCTAGTCTCACATCTACCTGCAAACCCAAACATTTATGAATAGTAGCTATTGTAGTGTTAACAACTAAATCACAAAAGTCGGCGTCCATGTTGAAAATGAGGGTGTGTTTCATCCTCCTTGTGTTTACCTGAGTACCGTTTAAAAAGAATTGAGCATATAAAAGAGCCATATCAACAGCTTTTGGAACGATTCTAATGATAGAGAATTCTGCCTTGAAGAATGACAAAAAGATTTTTCTCAATTAAATCGGTTGTTGGTTGAGACTGGAAAAGTGACAATAGTCTTGCTCACATTGTTTCAGTTTTATTTGTACCCTTCCCTATCAAGGTCGCCATCAAAAATTAAAGAACCTCTTCATTTGGTGAGCTCCATACTTTACCGTTCTTGGTTACAATTACCGTGTCTTCTTCTACTCTACCGACGTGACGTTTCACCAGAAATTTGTTTACACCTTCCTCTATTATCTCTTCCTTGTAATCATTCCTTCATATTGTCAAACGCCCTCGGAACTACCAAGATCAATTTCAACATAATATGAACTATATGTAGCCATAACTGTAGGAGAAAAGACAATATAATAGAGTTAAACAACTTCAAAGTAAACATCTACGCAGATAACAACACCACAAACAAAAAAAACTACATAGTATGAGCAATGACTAATGAATGTATTAGAACAAGAAAAATTAAATTCAACACAAATTCGCAAAGGGCCACTACATGTGTTTTTTGGCCTACATATTTGTCAAGAAAAGATACAAACTTCTTACAAAGACCAATAAAGACCAAGAAAGACATTTCAAGAGCGCACCAAGGGGCTAGTATTGGACAGTGTATCATCCGGATATTTGTCATCCCGCATCGTGAATTTGTGATTAACTTATAAAGATGAGTTGTTACCCATGTCAAAAAGAATTATTCGTTTTTAGTGGTAGAGTGAGGAAAAATAACTCTATAGTTAAGCGTGCACATCGCAAAGACCTCGGGTCTTACAGATGGTATCAAAGATAACCCTGTGTTACGAGTTTATAAACAACCCCGACCAATATCTCCCTAATATCCTCTCCATTATAAGATCTCGGCACATATCAAATATACTGCATTTATATACTCTTCATTATAAAAACAACCCCTTGTCTCCCGGACTAAAGTCTTCACCACCGTATGTGATGGCCAAACAGAAGAAATGGTTATGGTATATGAAGGTTCGGTGCTTCTTGGACAATTCACATATACTAATTTCAATTAATGTATGTGATGCTCTACCAATTTGGTACGAGTTCGGACGAGAACAACAAGGCTTATAGGGCCGCTGTCAAGGAAGGAATCCGATAAGGAAAAGGGCGATGTTGCTGAGATAACCACTCAAGAGGATAAAACGCATTTGACCATCATGTTGTGTCTCACAAATGATGTCTTATGTGAGGTTTTGGATCAAGATATCGCAACCAAACTGTGGATGAAGTTGGAGAGTCTCTACATGACGAAGTCTTTCACCAACAAGTTGCTTTTGAAGTAAAGTATGTTTAGCATGCGAATGTAGGAAGGTACAGAACTTCGTGAACACTTAGATCATTGAACACAATTCTTCTAGATTTGTGTAATATTGATATTAAGATTGAGGACGAGGATGTTGCATTGAAATTGTTGGTATTTTTTCCGTCATCATATGAAAACTTTGTTTAGTCATTTTTTTGTTGAAAAAGATACTATTACTTTGGAAGGTGTCAGGTCTGCCCTTCATACAAGGGAACTACACCACAAAGTGAATGAAAGTGGTGTAGGTTGGGATGGTCAAACATTTGGTCTATATACAAGTGGAGCCAAGAGACAAAGAAAATCAGGGAAGAAGGACAGTAAGCTTTCTTCTTCAAAAGGTCATAAGCCTGATGACGTCTAAAACTAGTGTAAGGAGAAAAAACATTGGAAGAACGAATGTCCTAAGAAGAATAAACCGAAGGATTCTGGTTCTGCAACTATTGCAGAATATGATTTTAAATCAAATGAAGATATAGCTTTGATTGTTGGTAGACGCACGTATCAGGCTGATATGTGGGTTCTTGAATCCGGAGCTTCCTATCACATATGTCCTAATAGAGAGTGGTTCAAAACTTACAAGCACATAGATGGTGGCAGTAGCCAGTATTTCCATGGCCAACAATTTTGTCTACAAGGTTGTTGGAATAAGCTCGACTAAAATCAAGACACGTGAAGGAATACTATGTACATTGAACAAGGTCAAACATGTTTCACTCATTACTAAGAATTTGATATCCCTGAGTATGTTGGATAGTAAGGGTTTTTGTTTCAAAGTTGAAAGTGGAGTTTTGAATGTTTGTAAGGGTTCTAATGTTATTCTGAGAGGTATTAAAAGGGCAATTAATATTTCCTACAAAGTTCTACTATTTCTAGGTTTGTTTCTTTTGCATCTTTAGAGGTTTACAAGGATGATATGACTAAGTTAGGGCATATAAGACTTGGTCATATGGGTAAGAGTGATACAAACTCTAGCAAAGAAAGATCAATCATCAGAAGCTATTCACCAAAGCTTAGTTGAGGGACACTTAAGAAGAGTTGGATTAAGATCTCCACAAAAGTACGGGTTTGAGGATATGGTTGGTTATGCCTTATAGGTTGTTGAAGAGGTTGATACTCATAAACCATCTACCTATAGTTGTATCTGAGTCTGAAGTTGCCGAGTGGTTTGTAGCAACGCGAGGTGAGATGCAGCATCTGGGAGCAGCTTGGAAAATTCTAGGAATAAAGATTCTTAAAGACGGGGATCATAAGAAGATTTTTATATCACAAAAAGGCTACATTGAAAATGTGTTGTCAAAGTTCGGAATCTTATCGGCCAAATCTTTTAATACACCTAGCTGCTAATATCCATCTTACCTTTCTATTTTCACCTTAAACGGATGAGGAGAATGAGTATATGTTGTGAGTCCATTATGCTAGTGTATTAGGGAGTTTGATTTATGATATGGTCAGCACAAGACTAGATTTGGCACAAGATGTTAGTGTCGTCAACAAGTTCACGGGTCAACAAGAAAAAGAACACAACAAACTGTGAAGAGGATCAGGGTGAAGAAAGTAGGAAATACTGATAATCTTGCTAATATGTTCACCAAGCCGGTACCTTGCAGCAATTTTCAACATTGTCTGGACTTGATAAACGTCAAAAGTTGTTGAGTGCCCAAGGGGCACATCCAGATAGAGAGAGGAGTTGGTTTGGGAATTGATTAATGCATCTGGTGTGGCCATTGACTAATACATCTGATATATCTGTGATGATTCAAGTCAAGATGGAGATTTGTGGATATGCCTTGAATTGGAGTTATCTTTTGTTTGGGCCTTTTTTTGTTTGGCCACTCTTGTACTTGACGCTAAAGTATAGACCTGTCAAGTATAAACCTAGGGTTTTGTTCCTATATATATATATATTGTAGGGTTCTCTTAGTCTCCTATTACATGAAAATATGATCATCTGTTAATTTGAAAAATCTAAGATAACCTAGTTATCATCTGTTTATTCTCTTATTTGTATTATGAAACTCCTCAATAAAATCTTTTTGAAAAGTGGACGTAGCCATTATTGGGTGAATCACAATAAATATGTTTGTGTTGCCTTTCTTCTTTGCTGAATTTTGTTCTTTCTCAGTAATTCCGCACAATAGTAGGAGAATGTCTAATTGGACATAAATAAAATATATCACAATTTAAAACAAAATGAAATTAAGAAAAGATAAGATCGGTGATTTCGCAGAGACATTGGTGGTCGAGTCGGTCACAGTCATAATCTAGTCGACCTTGGTGTAGTCTAGTTGATTTCAGCAAAATTCTAGTTAAATTAAAGCACACGTTCTTTCTTGACTCTTTAGCTCTTGATCGATCTTCTCTTTGTAAGAACCTTCTCGATTAGTGGGAAATTTATAATTCGATGTAGGCTTTCTTCCAAATAACTCTAAATTCACGCTAAACGGTTCCTCAAATGTTTGAAATGCGTAGTGTAGAGTTCTATACAACAATATATACGAATTTTACCGTAAAATCATTCAAATAATCTCTAAAGGGAAGGAATATGGATGAAATTACACGAGAAAATTAAACTATGCATAACTAAATAGCATCAAGGGACAATTGCAACAATTATGCCCCTCTAATATGGCCAATTAACATAGTTGCAAACATCTCTATATGTTTCTATTCCAGTGGTAATGTTAATGTCATTCATACATGAGTAGTTTTCAATAATCATTCTTGTTCATATTTTTTTCATATATTGTATATCTGTATTATTTTGTAGTAGATTTCATTGATTTTTCGATTATAGAGATCTACTTGTGTTTTTATGAAAATGCAAGTGTTTGATATTTTTTTGGATATAAATGGAGCATAATGTGAAGAATGTCTACAACTAGATAAATGAAATCGAGAAAGTGTAAGTCAAGACTAAATCGATTTAAAACTTGAGAGCAAGAAAAAAGCATAAACAAATCGTGTTCACAACTAAGTTGTCCAGATTTATTTCCCGATATTCTATCTTATTGACTAAGAAAGAATAAATGAACGTAATATGATCAATTTTCGAATATCGAGTTGATCGGTAGAGTGGTCGAGCCGACATCGATATGTGAGAGCACATGATCAACTTATCCTTGATGTTGTGTTTTACACTCAGTCGAGACAAGCCATTATGTTAATCGATTTGATCGAAGGATTTTTTATATATTTTTCTTTTAGAAAAATGAATATCTATTTTCTCTCCTTCCTTACGTTTTAGCTATCTTTTCGCTTGTACAACTTAAGGTATATTTGTATATTTGGATAGGAGATCAAAATTAGTCTTCCTCCTAAAATAAGATTGTCCAGTCATTAGGTTAGATTTTTTTTTATACTTTCGGAATTTCAATCTTTTTTCAAAATTACGATCGATCGACTCGATCCGTTTTCCAAACTCAATATATGAGAAATTTTGTAAGTAATATATTGCTTGTTTCTATACTGTAAGGTATGAAGAGTCTGACTTGCATAATGAACTCATGATGCTTGTTGCTTAAATATGGCTTTTTGTATTATACTCTCTTATACGTTGGCGTACGTAGTTCTTTTAATTATACATCATAAGTTATGAAAGCTTTGTATAGATGATTATTAGATTATAATATGCTTAAAAGTTTTAATTGCAAGATACGAGAGCTACGTGAATATATGCCTTAATTTATTGCAAGATGCGTAGAAATATCATTTGATAGCATTATTGATGTATATGAATATATGATAATCGATATATTAACTCTGTCAACTGAGATTTATTCGACTTAATTATCTAATTTAAATCACATTTAACTATATCCCTAATATTGAGAAATCTATTGAATATCCACATACATTATTAAGTATACCTGTCAAAAATATTTTCTTCTTTATGGTTTTATTCATAATATGAATCAAAATGTACAAAATTTTATCTAGAAAAAAGTACTTCCTCTAATCATAAATAAAATGAACTTTAGTCATCGATACATTCTTTTTAAGAAAACTATTAAACAACTTTAATTTTATAAAGTTGTTCTTAATTTTACCACTTGTTAAAGTGTTCACCACCCTTTTAGACTAGTGAGTGACCATTTTATTGTAAATTGTTTATTTAAAACAATTCTCAGAAAACTATTCTCGCACCTCTCTTAACTAATAACTTGAAAATATAAAACGATAAAATTTAAATGCTAGAAAATTATTTATTTATGATCGGTGAAAGTATTTCTTAAACTAGAATAAATATTCATGGATTATTGAATTAATTAATATAACGTGAGAGTTGATGGTTTAAGTTGGTATCCCCCTCACGGCATAAATTCATTAAATATGAATAAATAACGAAAAAGCTATATACACTGTGTTCGATTTACTAACAATAAAATTAAACGCAATCCGATGGTGTTCGTTGAGCGCTTGGTTAAAATAATTATATCACTTTCAGAGCCGGCGTCCGAATTAAAAAAAAATATAAATAAATTTGGGTGCCAGCGCCTTCTAATAGCGTCCGAATTAAAAAAAAAAAAATAAATAAAACACTAGCGCAAGCGTCTTCTAACGGTGCTTAAATTTGACGTTGGCGCAGGCAGACGTCGTCCTGTTTTGACGCTGACGCCAAGAGTTTGTATTTGTCGTTAGTAATCGTAAACCCGTGTACATAACACGACCCAAATAAAACCCACATGGATAACGATGGTATTTATTAGTACACTGAGCATTTATTAGTTAATGAATGCATCATCTTACACTGCTTTCTTGTCTTACGTTTTTTTTTCTCTATAAATTCTAAGTATTTCCCACCAGAAGACGACTATTACCACTGATCGTGCTTTAATTATTCACCAATAATTAAAGATGTGTGTATACACCTAATCAAAGCTACCTTGATAGATGTTGGATGTGATGGGCAAAATGGTGATTTGTGATTTGAAGGAGTTGAGCTTGGTACTAGAGAAGTGCCAATCAAGAGACCCATATATAGAGTGCATTCTTAGGGAGATTACTGTCCAGTTGAGAAGGATTAGACCTGGACATCCTAAGACTTGGACCGGACTCGGAGTGGTTATCATGAAAATTTTACCCGTTTTGTGGGCCGAATTCGGTCCGAGTCCGGACTTCGGGCTTGAGGTCTTGTCCGCACCTGCATGGAGCGAACTTCGGGTCGGACGGGCGGGCTCTGTGTTTTATATATATTTTTGTTTTGAAAAAATAAAAGTTATACATATTAAATATAAAATAAATATAATTGTACATATTAAATATAAAATAAATAAAATTATAACACATAATTCAAAGTAGCTCAATGGTCGTCAACATTTGAACCTTATATTGAGGTATCGGTTTGATTTCTACTATTCACACACACACACATATACATATATATATATATATATATATATATATTATATATATATATATATATATATATATATAATATATATATATATATATATATTACATATTTAAATTTAAAAAATGAATAAAACAAGCTATGCTTAGCGGCCCGATGGTCCTACACCCTTACCCGTACCCGCCGGCGGGCCGGGCTTAGCGGTCCAGCCGAACCTTTATGCGCCATACCCGTCCGTTTTCACGGGCGAGCTTGTTTGCCCGCGTTTGCCCAAGTCTAAGTAGGATATGCTAGGCAGAGAGTGCGTGATTATATTGGAAAGAGCATGATGATCATATTCTTCTTAGGAGACAAATGGTGCATAAGTTGAAGGATGAGGATCCCCACAATGCAAACTTGCAGTTAGTCGGTGTAACACCCCAAATCCGTAGGACTCGAGGTGCTACTGGGCTAGGATCTCACAATGGATCCTGACCCTAGTCTGACAACAAGTTCACTGAATCTTACAACAAGGCACAGATAGATTAAATATAAAACGTAAAACTGATATATAGATATCCAAAAGGTAATACACAAGTACCGCTGAGTACAAAAGAAAACATATATCCGTACAATAAATATCTCAATCCCACGATATCGCCCAGTGTACGGAGCCCTCAGCGGATCACCCATCTGGATCACTCTGCAGCTCTCCTAACCTGCAAAGGATCTACAACACGGTATAAAACCGTTAGTTAACCATACACATATATATAGAGATGCTAGAGCACAAACACACATCAAGAATCATAACACATCAACATGCTTTCACACATTTACCCGGTTTATCATCTTTAATAAGTCCAATCACTCAATCGTATAAATAGATGTATATGAATATATGTGACACGAGGAATATAATCCTCGCCTCTGGGTGCTATAGCCAGCTGGAGTAGTATCGGCACACCTCCCGTGTATCCTATGGAGTGGTGAGGTTCATGCCGTATACCAGGTCTGGTCTGACTGCAGAGAACCTCCTAGACTCCACGACGGGATGAAAGGAAAAGGTTATCACGGCCACTACAATGGGCGGTCAATATAACATAGGTCGGTAATGAACCATATCGCATGCTATAAAGCATATAACAAACACCACTCATGCATACATCCAATATAAGGACGGTAGCTAAGTAAGTCCTATGGACTTACCTCAACCTCAAAAGTAATCTCAACCACGATCAACTCTCAGATACGTCCACTCCAATCCGGAGGACAACACTACCTAATATCAAGGCATACAACATATATCAAACTCATATCCATCATAGGGGTCACACCTAGACCCAAGGGGTCCATAAGGATCATATCCTAACTTATAAACCTCAAAGTCATAACTGGCATAAACGATACGTACTCATCAACATTCTAACCTCATACACATACCTAGCATGCTACTAACCCGCTCATACTAGGAAAGGAAATGATCTACCTAACTCTAGGTAGACCCGGAACAAGACGCACATGTGTGACACGAGAGACGCGGGGGCGGAGTAAGGCAATCCGCAGGCGCGGCAGGACTCAACCGCGGTCGCGGTGACAAAGCGTAGGCAACGCAGGCACGGCGCGGGCACAACGCGGGCGTTGTGGCACGGCTTCCGCAGGGGCGGTTCCCTGGACCGCGGGCGTTGTGATCAAATCACGTCTCTTCTCTTCCAAAATCACACACATGCATATATATACACATACTAACATCAATCTATATCCAAAACATCTAATCCTAAGCTAAGGGAGATGGAATCAAAGAAGAAGAGAAGGATAAGAAGCAAAGAACTCACCACTGCTGTGGTCTAGGCAAGAAAATGATTAAAGGCAGTACCTCAGCTGGCTCTCAAGCTCAGTACAACATCCACTAGCATCAACATCAACAAAGCCTCACAACAAAACTCTTGAAACTCTAAGGAAGACTCAAGCAAGATCAAGAAGAAGGAAGGAGAAGCAAGAAGGATGTATAGTGGCTGGGAAAGGGGATGAAAGTGAAACCCTTGCTCAGCAAGGTAAGGAAAGAAATAAGGAAATGAGTAAAGTACGAGTCAACCGGTCAACAAAACCGGCTGCAGCCGCAGGAACCCGCAGGGGCGGTTCCCTGGGCCGCGGGAGCGGAAACCCGCTGGGGCGGCACACAAGCCCGCGGGGGCGGCAAAGGTCGATCTCGGCCAAAGCTAAATCTCGGCTAAGACAAACTCGGTCCAAAAGACTA
Source organism: Fagopyrum tataricum (assembly GCA_002319775.1). Taxonomy (NCBI): domain Eukaryota; kingdom Viridiplantae; phylum Streptophyta; class Magnoliopsida; order Caryophyllales; family Polygonaceae; genus Fagopyrum; species Fagopyrum tataricum. The sequence goes on from CM008284.1 coordinate 30,326,521, forward strand.
AGGCTCTTACATCTCACCCCCCTAAAAACAAGTTTCGTCCCGAAACTTGCAAAGTCCTGAAACCACTCGGACTCAAAAGCCGAGGTATAACTCTCTATCACCTCAAACATAAGCATGGAGGAAATCATCCACTCCTGCATAAAACACTATCCTAGGCATAGAGGAAAAACATCTCTAGCCAAACCATCATCACATCATAAAGGCATAGAGGAAGAACATCTCTAGCCGTATCATACTCATAACGAAAGGGCATGGAGGAAAAACATCTCCAGCACTACTATATCCACCAAAGTAGCATGGAGGAAAGAACCATCTCCACCTATAAACAATCGCACTAGCATAACAGGATCTAATAAGATCACACATCACATCAAGCTAGTACGAAAATAAACACAACATGACATATAAGCACATAATACTCATCAAGATAGTACTAAGATCTACTCGGTGATCCTACTGGTATACCTTTCTCGGCATAGAACTCTGGATAGTTCTTCTAGATACCATCCTCAGTCTCCCATGTAGCCTCTTCAGGTCCTCGTCTCGACCATTGTATCCTAAGCATAGGTATGTCCTTCGAACGCAGGCATCTCATACCTCGTTCTAGGACTGCAATCGGATGCTCAACAAAAGTGTGGTCCGGCTCAACCACCAAATCCTCATAACTCACGATGTGTCTCGGATCTGGTATATACTCCCTCAGTTGAGACACGTGAAATACAGGGTGAACACCCTCTAATCTCGGAGGCAAGGCTAATCTGTAAGCTGTACTCCCAAGCCGATTCAGAATCTCGAACGGTCCGACATATCGGGGGCTCAACTTCCCCTTAATACCAAAACGCCTAACACCTCGTGTCGGGGACACTCTCAGCCACATATGGGCTCCAACTCTGAACTCTAGAGGTCTACGCCTCCTATCAGCATACGACTTCTGACGGCTCTGGGCAGTCAGCATCCGCTCTCGAATCAGCGCTACCCGAGCTACATCATCCTGAATTTGGTCAGGTGCTAAACCACTAACACTTCTCTGCTCATCCCAGCATAACGGTGTACGACATCTCTGCTCCATACAGTGTCTCTTATGGGACCATCCCAATAGATGCATGACAGTTGTTGTTGTATGGAGAATTCAACAAGTGAGAGATGATCCGTCCACACCTGTCCCCAATCCAACGCACAAGCTCGCAGCATATCCTCCAGAGTCTAAATGGTCCTCCCTGACTGACCATCTGTCTGAGGATGGAACGCAGTCGTAAAGTGCAAACTCGTCCCTAAGGCAGTTTGAATCTGCTGCCAGAATCTCGAGGTAAATCAGTCCATCTCTGTCTGAAACGATCATCCTCGGTAGACCATGGAGTCTCACTATCTGCCTAGTGTACTCCTCAAGCTAATCTGCTCACTGGCCACGTTTTCCTAATAGGAATGAAACGTGTCCGTCTTCGTTAATCTGTCCACTATAACCCAGATAAGCATCAAAACTCCGGCTCAGCCTCAGTCCAGTCACAAAAGTCCATTGTGACGTCCTCCCACTTCCTCTGTGGAACAGGAAGTGGATGGAGCTCACCTTCCAGGTCTGCAATGCTCTATCTTGACCTGCTGGCAGGTCGCACACTGTGCCACAAATCTGGCCACATCGAGCTTCAGCCCTCCCCACCAATATAAACGTCTCAAGTCCTGATACATCTTACTCGTACCTTGGTGTACAGTGTAAGGTGTACAATGAGCCTCCTGTAAAATCCTCTGGCGTAGATCCGCATCAACGGGTACACAGACGCGACCGCGGCGTCTCAACTCTCCATCTGCTCCTAGCAGGAACTGTGGTGCCTCATCCCGAGACATCCTATCTCGTATCCTCATCAATGTCGGGCAGGTCTCCTGCTTCTGTTGGATCTCACCCAACAGATCAGGAAGAACCTCTAACGTACGCAGCTGGACATCCTCATCAGGAAACTGGATGTCCAACTCTAACCAGATCAGGTCTCTCTGTAACTGACGCTGAACTGTCAATCTCGCAATCGCCTGCTCTCGAGGCGTCTTCCTGCTCAGGGCGTCGGCGACAACGTTCGCCTTCCCCGGATGATACATAATCTTTAAATCAAAGTCCTTGATTAGCTCGAGCCACCTACGCTGGCGGTTATTCAATTCCCGCTGCGTGAAAATGTACTTCAGACTCTTATGGTCTTTGAAGATCTGACATGTAGCACCATACAGGTAATGTCTCCAGATCTTCAGTGCATGAACTACCGCTGCCAGCTCATGAGTCGGGTAGTTCTCTTCACACGTCTTCAGCTGTCGAGACGCATATGCAATCACCCTGCCTCTCTGCATCAACACACATCTCAAGCCTAGCTTGGATGTATCACTGTAAACCACAAAATCCTCTGTACCCTCTGACTGTGCCAAAATAGGAGCAGAAGTCAAACGTCTCTTCAGCTCCTCAAAACTCTACATACACTGATCAGACCATACAAATCTGGTAGTCTTCCTCAGTAGACTCGTTAGTGGACGGGCAATCACAGAAAATCTCTCCACAAAGCGTCTGTGATAACCGGCTAGGCCAAGGAAGCTACGTACTTCCTTGACATTCGTCGGTGTCGTCCAAGCTACTACTGCTTCAATCTTGGCCGGATCCACCTTAATTCCTTCAACTGATACCACATGACCCAGAAATGCTATCTCTGGCATCAAAGAACTCGCACTTAGAGAACTTAGCATAAAGTTCTCTATCCCGTAAAATCTGCAATACAATCCTCAGATGTCATGCATGCTCCTCTCTGCTACGAGAGTATACCAGAATATCATCTATGAATACCACCACTAACTGATCCAGGAAGTCGATGAATATACTGTTCATCAACTCCAAAAAGACGGTTGGGGCATTCGTAAGCCCAAATGGCATCACTACAAACTCGTAGTGGCCATATCTGGTCCGGAATGTTGTCATGTGCACATCTTGCTCTCTCACCCTCAGCTGGTGATATCCTGAGCGCAGGTCAATCCTAGAGAATACAGTCGCTCCTTGAAGCTGATCTAACAAATCATCAATACGAGGCAATGGATACTTGTTCTTGATGGTCACCTTGTTCAGCTCTTTGTAATTAATGCATAATCTTAGTGATCCGTCCTTCTTCCGTACGAAGAGGACAGGTGCTTCCCATGGGGACACGCTAGGGCGAATGAAACCCTTCTCAGCCAACTCCTCGAGTTGCTTCTTCAGCTCTAACATCTCAACAGGCACCATCCGATATGGGGCCTTCGAGATCGGTCTCGTACCAGGCTCTAACTCGATACCAAAGTCCACACTCCTCTGAGGCGGCAAACTGGACAACTCAGTAAACACATCTGTAAAAATCACAGACAACTGGGATATCCTCTAATGCTGGACTCTCCCCCTCCTTCATGACATAGCACTAGAAGGCCTCACAACCCTGTGCAATCAGTCTAGCTGCCCGTATCGCACTGATAATTGTGCTTGTCTTTCCAAGGTCCCAACTTCGGAAAACCTCTATCTGACCTAACTCGGTAGAGAGGGTAACAGTCCTCCTACCTACATCTAAGACCGCAGAATGTCTATCCATCCAATCCATACCTAGAATAACTTCTTCATGCTCTAATGGCATGACAAAGAAGTCAACTAGTAACACACGAGTCCCTACAGAAATGGGAGAACAATGAATCTCACGGGTACCTCTGACCCTACCACCATCGGGTAACCCTATAATAAAGGGCATTCCCTCAACCGTATCTTGACTCAGACGCTCTACACAAGCATCAAAAATAAAAGAATGCGTAGCACCAGTAGCAAATAAGACTCTAACAGGTAAACCATGAATCAGAATGGTACCTGTAGTAGTCGGTGCAGCTGGCTCCTCTACACTCCTCAACTCAAAAACCAGACCCTGTGGTCCTCTGGTATCAGTGGTGCTCCCACCACGGCCTCTACCTCTACTCGGCCCAGGAGCAGATCCCTGAGTCGTAGGGCGATCTGGGACTCTCTGATGTCCCTGTGTCTGCTGCTGTTGAGATGGCCTCTGCCCACCTCCCGCTACACTGGCAGGGGAAGAACCCTACTAAGATGAAGCTCCGCCCTGTCGGTAGTAAACAACTCTGTGACCCTGCCTACCACAGGTGTATCAAGTCACTAGTGACCTCGTGCACTCGGGCCTCATATGTCTTGGATCACCACAGTTAAAACAGATATACATGATGATCCCGCCATGTACACCACTAGCCTCATATGTCTTGGGCCTCGTACACTGGCAGGGTAGACCAGTACCACTGGTCTACCCTGTACGCTGTCTCTTCTCAGACCCTCCGGTCTGAGATGCTCTCCTCTGACCAGCTCGCTCCCTCTCATAGTCCGAAGCTCTGTCATAAGAGTCTCACAATGAAATCCCGCCATGTAGGTCCGGGTAGTATCCCTCAGTCGTCGGGAAAACAGATATACATGATGATCTGCAGGAGGTGCAGCTGGACCCAGTAATGTCAGCTCCTCCTGGAACCTCCTGATGGCCTCGAAGACTAGTACATCCTCAAACCCAGCCTCCACAAAATCCCGCAGTTTCTCCCTCCTCAGTGAGGCAGGGCAGAAACGCTCTCTAATCAGGGTCCTCATCTGATCATAACTACTAACTTGACCCCGTACAGACCTCCACCAGTGCTGTGCCAAATCCCGGAATAAAGTTTGCACCAACTCGATCTGTCTGTCCACTGGACATCTAATGAACTCCAGAGCTGAGTCCACATGTTCAATCCAGAGCTCAACCTCTAACCCCACCTTCCCAGTGACAGGGGGTACACCCATATGGTGTAATGCCTTCAACCAGGTATCTAGTCTAGGCCCTCGATGCTCCTATCGAACTTGAGGAATCTCAACAGCATGTGTCTGTACAGCTGGCACCTGAGTCACTCCGTGGGATCTCTCAGATGGTCCCTCCTGTGCTTGTAAATCTGGGGCACGTCTACCGGCTCTGGCAGCCTCCTCTACTCGTTTGATATAAGCTCGGAACTCTGATCCCCCATGGAGACACGATCAGAATCGCCAGACTGGGCTCTCTGTGACCCTTGTCTCTCAGCTGCACCGTTCCTAGTCTCAGGAACGGCACTCTCAGCAACCTCCTCATGTATCTCTCCCGGTGCCTGTGAACCACCAGCACGAGTCCAACCCTATCCTCTACCTAGAGGGGGTCTACCTCTACCTCGTCTAGCTGTAGGTAAGGCTCTAGTCTGAACCATCTGTAGAAGACGTAAACCTAACTTAAAAGGCTATATATATGCCATATGTATCGATATATATCAAATCAATCACAACAGAATATCTATATATATCTATACTGTCGAGATCTTCAGAGTGGCGATGGCTCACGTACACGATATCCCAAAACATTTGTACTCATTTCAAAACCAAAACCTTTTGAAAAGTCAGACCCCTTTCGGGTTCTGTTTATTTATCTATTCGACCTTTATCGCAGACTACAAGTGCCATTGTTGTCAACCTGGGCTCTGATACCAAATTTGTAACACCCCAAATCCATAGGACTCGAGGTGCTACTGGGCTAGGATCTCACAATGGATCATGACCCTAGCCTGACAACAAGTTCACTGAATCTTACAACAAGGCACATATAGATTAAAACAAAACATAAAACTGATATATATATATATATATATATATATATATATATATATATATATATATATATATATAGAGAGAGAGAGAGAGAGAGAGAGAGAGAAAATATCATGTAGGAACACTTCTTAGGGTAGGGAATAGGAACTAATATTATCCGTTAGATTAAAGTCCATAAACGTACATGATTTGAAGATATATATGGTAGGATATTTTAGCAAATAAAATGGGATATTCTTTTTCCTCTAATAGACTTATATATTTTTAATTAATTACTAAAATAATAAAAATTAAATGTATATTCTTTTTCCTCTAACGATCATTACATGATCGTTAAATTGTTATATATAAGGATGATCGTTAATTTTGTCATTACATTATCGTTAAATTTTTATATAAAAGGATGTTCGTTAATTTTATATTATAAGATTGATCGTTCATTTTTTTAGTCGTTAATATATATAATACTATAAATTAACGACCAGAATTTAAAAAAAAAAAAGAAAATTAACGACCATAATCAAACACAAATTTTAACGACTGATGATTTTACAAATACTAACGACCAAAATTTTAAAAAAAAATTATAATAACGACCAGAATCAAAAAAATAAAAACTAAGGACTAAAAATAAAAAAAACACAAATTTTGATCGTTAATTTTTTTTAGTCGTTAATTTTTTTGATCATGTAGGAACACTTCAAAAAAAAATATAAAAAAAACACAAATTTTGATCGTTAATTTTTTTTTAGTCGTTAAATTTATTTATTTTTCATTCTGGTCGTTATTATATTTTTTTTAAAAAATTTTGGTCGTTAGTATTTGTAAAATCATCAATCGTTAAAAATAATGTTTGATTATGGTCATTATTTTTTTTTAAAAAAATTTTGGTCGTTAATTTATAGTATTATACATATTAACTACTAAAAAAAATTAACGATCAATCTTATAATATAAAATTAACGAGCATCCTTCTATATAAAAATTTACTAGTCAATGGGAATCAATTCATTCAACGTTTATTTTTGGGATAGCCCAAAAATAGGATATTTGTTTTCCTAATATGTATATTATTTAATGATTTATTTGTGAAAATTGAACAATCATATGAATCTCACCTATTGAAGCTTATTTTGTACCTTCCATCATGTCCGTTCAAATTTTAATCCAACGGATCTTAGAGGTTCCTATTCCCTACTCTAAGGGTGGTTTCTACCGGATCCTGACCTTATATATATATATATATATATATATATATATATATATATATATATATATATATATATATATATATATATATATATATATATATATATATATATATATATATATCGAAAGGTTATACAAAGTAACTGCTGAGTACAAAATCAAAATATAAAGCCGTGCCACAGCGCTTGCGCCGTGCTTGCGTTGCCTGCGGCCATTGTCACCGCGCCTGCGGCTGAGCCTTGCTGCGCCTGCGGGTTGCCTTACTCCGCCCCTGCGTCTATCTTGTCACGCAGGTGCGTCTTGTCCCGGGTCTACCTAGAGTTGGGTAGATCCTTTCCTTTCCTAGTATGAGCGGGTTAGTAGCATGCTAGGTACGAATATGAGGTTAGAATGATGATGAGTACGTTATCGTTTATGCCGGTTATGGCTTTTAGGTTTATGAGTTAGGATATGATCCTTATGGATCCCTTGGGTGTAGGTGTGACCCCTTTGATGGATATGAGTGTGATATATTGTTATGCCTTGTTAAAAACATTGTTCGCTATTTTCACGCCCCTATAAACTTTTATCGAGAATGATAAAAGCTCACAGGTTAGTAAAAACACGGTATGTTTTAAATTTATAAACAAGAAATAAACACTGAATCTGTAGCGAACCCACAGTGTATGGGTCAATTACATTTAGGGTAAGTATTCCAAGGTCGAACTCAGGGACTAAATGTTTGGAATGCAGATGTGATCACATATAGCGTAAATCAAAATAAAAGAACGAGTTGAAAAAGAAAGGAAAGAAAGATCAAAGGAGTTTTGAATGGTTTTTTGTAAAGTTCGCAATCAAATAACAGATTTGATCGAAAACCAAGTAAAACAGACAAACGAAAGTATATCAATAAAGAAAATGCGGATTCCAAGGATTCAGGGTCATCGTTATTACGCACGGACTCAGGAAATCTATCAAAAGATCTATGGTTACAAACTTCAGGGAAGAACGTTTCTAAACTGATAGTCTATTACCGGGTAAGTCTCAAGACTATCTAGTTCCAAACCAACTACCTATTACCGGGTAAGTCTCAAGGTAGAGAGGTAGGAAATTCTAAACAAACCAAACTCCAAACTAAGGGAAAGGTAAACCATTACCGGGTAAGTCTCAGGTATTACCCCACTTAGGACAGAATCTAGGCACATTCAACCCAATAGAGGTTTCCACCTCCATTACCTATGGTCGAACACTCAAGTATCCAAACGGAACATTACCGGGTAGGTCTCAATTCCGGTTTAGGTTTCTAGCTAGATGAATTCTAACTAGGTTTAAGAACAGACCAACCATAGGATTTCAAAGCTACTCGAACCAAGCAATAAGCACAATTCCATCATAGTCCGGGTAATAACGAATCTCAATTCACCTTGGATCCACACGAGTTTTAGCCAACAATCGACATTTCAAACGCAATCATCAATGCACTCAATTCAATGGAAGAAACAATCATCAATCCAAGTATTCAATGGAAGAAGCAATTATCAATCCAATCAATTCAATCAATTCAAGAGATTCAAGAGAGAATGCATAAACAAGAATCTAAAGTAAAGATTAAAGAAGAAACTCAGCTTTATTGATAGAGGATTAGCAAAACGTCAAATTCCCCAATATTCGCGAAGTTTCTCCAAGCTTCAACAAGTTCAACAATGGCCTAGGGCCAAGGGAGAAGAAAAGGGGAAAAATCTCTCTCCAAAGGAGCTCGAAATTTGAATGAAACGGGAACCCCCGAAAATCATTTAGGGCTTTGCTTTTATATCCCGCAACGGGTTGCCCTAAAACGAGTCCGAAAATTAACGAAATAAAACGGCGAACAGGAATCTCGGTCGGAAATCTCGGTCGGTGACCGAGATTTTTGAAAGTCGGGGCCGAGATTTGCTTCGTGATCCAGCGTTGACGAAATCTCGGTCATAAATCTCGGTCAAATGTGAAAAATCTCGGCCAAGATGGAACAAATCTCGGCCAAGATCGGGACCGAGATGGGGACCGGCATAAACGATAACGTACTCATCATCATTCTAACCTCATACTCGTACCTAGCATGCTACTAACCCGCTCATACTAGGAAAGGAAAGGATCTACCCAACTCTAGGTAGACCCGTGACAAGACGCACCTGCGTGACAAGATAGACGCAGGGGCGGAGTAAGGCAATCTGCAGGCGCGGCAAGGCTCAGCCGCAGGCGCGGTGACAATGGCCGCAGGCAACGCAGGCACGGCGCAAGCGCTGTGGCACGGCTTCTGCAGGGGCGGCGGCTTTCAGGCGCGGGGGCGGCGACGGTGCAAAACGTAGCCCCGCGAGTCCTCTTTCACTCTTCACGTGATCAAATCACGTCTCTTCCATTCCAAAATCACACACATGCATATACATACACATACTAACATCAATCTATATCCAAATCATCTAATCCTAAGCTAAGGGAGATGGAATCAAAGAAGAAGAGAAGGAGAAGAAGCAAAGAACTTACCACACTTGTGGTCCTAGGCTGCACAGAGGATCAACACCCAACACAGCTAGCTCAAAAACTCATCACAACATCCAACATCATCAACATCATCATCCTCACAATCAAAACACTTCCAAACTCAAGAAGACTCACACACAAGATCAAAGAGGAAGAAGGAGAAGCAAGAAGGACGTATGGTGGTTGGGAAAGGAGTGAAGAAGAAACCCTTGCTCAGGAAGGAAAGGAAGAAATAAGGAAGAGAGTAAAGCACGAGTCAACCGGTCAACAAAACCGGCTGCAGCCGCAGGAAACCGCTGGGGCGGCACAAAAGCCCGCGGGAGCGGGAACCCGCTGGGGCGGCACACAAGCCCGCGGTGGCGGCTAAGGTCAATCTCGGCTAAAGCCAAATCTCGTCTAAGGCAAACTCGGTCCAAAAGACTAAGGCTCTTACAAGTCTTTAGTACTTTGATTCTCTTGATTTACATTGACCATGATAATGTACATATGTGTTAATTGATTGAATCCTTACATGGATTGGTAGGAATAGCAACCAATCCTAGATCATTCCCTTAATATTTTACTCAACCATTACGTACTAAACTCCTTGATTGATGTTTGTGAACCCTTAGATTCTTAGGGTTGAAATTGGAAATTGAACACTAAGTCTGTGTGGAATATGACCTTGAATGTTTTTAACACAAAATCCATGCACTTGCGTTGTTTGATGAGTTCTAGTTGGCATTGTTGTTTTGGCTTAGAGCCGTTGGTTGAGCTTTTATCGAGGCAAGTATTTGTGGGCGTTTATATGAACATGATTTAAGTTTGATATCATTTATATGTTTGCATTGATGATTTTAATGTTTTCATATGTTGGTTATTATATGTTGATCTTGCATTTTTTATCTATGCATTGAGGATATTTGAAGATAGTGAGTCTATTTTGTTGCTTATTAAAGCGGTAATTTGGTCATTGACCTCAGCGGGAAAATTTGTCAATTTGATTTATTTTGGGATTTTAGTTTTCACTCATCGGTTAAAGCGAGTCATGGTTACCAGTGGTAACATGGTTTGTGTGGGCCGAGGTTAAGTCCGACCATTGTGTATAGACGAAGATTTTGCCTGATCAGTGATTTTTGTGTTTTGTCCGTGGTGGGGAAAAGAGGGTACCTTCGTGTTCAAGAATCGTCTTGAACATGTTTTAAATATATTTAATTTATAGTTGATATTTAAATTAAATTTTGAAATAAAGAATGCTCGAGAATGCTCGATATAGTTGCATGCTTGTTAGCCTTATTAGTTTCATATTTGAAATATGTTTACTTACGGTGTTTATATATGTAATTTGAGGTGACTTCTAGCATGATTCATATATGTCAATTGAGGTGGCAAATTTGAGAGTTGATTATATAGTGGTTTGATTTTTATCATTGGCAAGAGTGAAGCATGTTTGTTTTATATTCTTATTTGGATTTTAAGCATCATGTGATATTATATATGATATTATGATTGAATAGTTCATATATTAAATTGCTTATGTATGGACTTGGGTAAGAATGCCGTATTAATCTGGACTGGCGTTAGCCTGGATTGGCGATAAGACTCTTTGAGTCCCGGCCGGGATTCCCTCAATATTAGGAGTGGAGGGTGCGATCGTTGCGAATAGGATCTGCCTGCTATCATGGGGTACAAACATAGGGGCTTGATCCATGGGGCGATCAGAGTGCAAATGAATTAATAAGATGGTATCACCGACCTATAATAAGCATGTAAATGAATGTTCCGGCCATAGGTGCATGTGCATATAGTATGACTAGGTTGATGTATTGCATATGTTGTATATGTGTTTAGTAGAATCTCTCGTGGACAGAATTATGATCTTGAACTAACGGTTTATACCAACATCTTTTTAGGTATTCCTGCTCATAGGGACGCTGTAGGGACGTCAGCTGCTGGAAGTGGTCCGCCGGGGCAGTGATCTCACCACAGGGGTTGGTTTGTTTTATTTTGAGTTTCCGCTTGTTGGCGGAGGTGTACACTTGCCGGTGTGCAGCGTTGTCAAATGTTGTTTTTTTTGCAGGAACGGCGGTTGTGTTTTTTCAGCTAATGCTTAAGTGGTCGTTTTGGGTACATATGTATGTGCATAGTTTTGTTGTGTAAATTTTTATATAACAGGTTGAATGTTTTCATTATTTGTCTGTGCTTCTTGTTGCAAGGTCCTATAAGTGATGTTGTTGTCAAGCTAACTGATGGGACCCACTGTGTGGTCCCTAACCTAGTGGTGACTTGGGTTATTAAAAACCCGGGTCGTTACACTTACTTAGCTAGTTTTTCTCGTATTGGCGTGTACTATTATAGTGGTGTGTGCTTGGTGGTTCATAATTATAACTTGAATAGGACAACGTTAGTTTATTACGAGACCGAAGTGCATGTATAACAGGTTGTGGCATAATTGCACAAATATAACATGAGTCTGGGAGGTTCTCCGCGACTAGTCCACTCATGTATACGGCTAGATGCATTAGTACCACTCATGTTTGTAAAAGGGGATGGAGGCGAGGGTCGGGAGACCCTCGTGTCACACAATAAGTTGAATCTAGAGTGAATCACTCAATAAAAAATAATAACGAGGTTTTGTGTGTAAACATGTTGTTGTGTTTACTTTCCGCATTGATGTGTGTTTTTTCTATTTTAGTACCTTCTGATACTTAGGATTGCTAGCTAACATTATTTACCGTTACGTTGTTAGACACATTGTAGGTACGACAGCTGCAGAGTGATCCAAAGTAGAGTGGTCATCCAGGCTCCGTACGTGGTAGGTCGGGATGTGGGGTTTTTCTTTTCCTACGGTGAGACTCTTTTTTTCGTCTTTCCTTTTTGGACTCCTTTGTATGTTATGACCGGTTGTCTGTCGTTTTTCTCCACTAGCATGACTATTCATATGGTTTAGAGTTTTATTCGGTTTTTCATTTATTTGTATCTTGTGAAAGATCCGGTGAAATTGTTTTGAAGTTAGTGTTGGAACACATTGTAAGATCTTAGTCAACGGCACGTCAAATTCCTAAAATTCGGGGTGTCAAATGACCCTTTTAAGTGTTATACATCTATTTTAGTATAGTGTACGGATCATGGAAATTCAGTTTGTTATCTGTCTCTAATTTAAGTCACTAATTTAAGTCTTTGTGCGTTTAATATTATGTATTTTTAATAAATACTTTAATTTGCTTCGGGTTGAAGTAATGTATTTTAAATTATAAATATTTGATGATAAGCCTATATAAAATAAGTATTATTTTTTATCATCGTGTAATTACAATAGAAGTAATATTTATTAAATCTGTAAGCATGATAAAAAAAATATAATCTAATATAAATAGAAGGTGCCATAGAACCATAATATATTTTAGAAGTTGTAATAACAATGAAAATAAAATTTAAATAATATGTGTAATTATAATGGGAGTATAATATATTTAAATGAAAATATTGTATTCTATTAAAAGGGATTCAGTGACATAAAATAGATATCCGGCACGTACACAAAACATGATCGCAACATATAATCGTTATACTTGTGATCTAGTACACCGTACATGTTTGATAATACATGGGATGGGATGAAGATGAAATGTTAATTTCATCCCATAATTCTCATAATCCTATAACATATGTACATGAGGATAAAAAAAATCTCTCAATTTCATTACCATAATTCTATGATCTTCATTTCATTTCCATAATCACTACCCACCAAACAGGGCCGATGATTACCGTGAACTTTGTAGTGGTTAAACTGAGTTAATAGATTTTAAAAATCAAAATCTAGAAATCATAAAAATAATAAGTAATTATCTTTAAATTATCAAAAGAAATAGATGAAAATATATTAAAAGTTTAGAAAAGCCATGATCTTAAATAATGGCGAACAGAAGATGAATGAAGCACTGCCTAATTGTGGTTCGGCCTATTAAGTTGAACGTGTCACCTAAGTAAGTAGTTTGCTATATATATACCAAAGGAAATAAGTTTGTCACCTAATTAAGTAGTTTGCTATATATATACCAACATACTAATAATTTCATAACTTATCTTATATATACCCTCCAAATCTTTTTAGATTTGTTAGAATTCATTTTTGGTCTACCAACCATATGCCTTATAATATCTTAGTTTAGTGGTTAACATTCATTTTGCTACGATATTTCCGACAATTTTTTACTTCTTTTTTTTCCCCTTATGCTATGATGATGATGATGATTATAAATATATATTAGGTATTGGTTTAATAACGTAGAAGAAAGAATCTGAGGATGAGAGAATAGAAGGGTTTGGCAAACATATATCACAAATTGTGGCTTGAGATGAATGCAACAAAGGAGTGGTTTATGTACCCACAAACATTGGCATTAATATACAAACAGCCTTTTCATTCATCAATAATCTTATAATTTTAGTCTTTAGAGGTCGCCTAACTAATCAATATGCTCCCTACAATCAACTCTATTGTCAAATTTCAATGTATAATATATGTTTTTACTTGCAATTATGTATAAGTAGTAATTTTAACCGAGTCAGAGTTATTATTGTTTAAATCTTGTCTTTAATCCATCTTAAGGACTTGTTTGGTATGATTCATGTATTCATGTGTAATTGGTACCCTATTTAGTTGGGAGAATAGAATGGTAATGTCACCGTATTTTTACTTTATGATTCTTGATTTTTTCCCTCACAGGTTTGAGTATTATTAACCAAGTTTCCGATTATAGCATTCAGGTCGTTGATTGATTTTGGATAAACTGTACTATCAACTAGTTTATGAAATCAATGTATTAGGTTCTAACTTATAATCTTAATCAAACACAATGTTTTAGACATAAGGTTTAGGTCGTTCTTCGATCTATCTTATTCCCAATTCTAATTTGTTTTGTACATGAGCACCGAATGAGCCCTAAATACTTTACCGAGCAATACAAAACCTTATTTGAAAAGAAAACTATACATTGGAAACGAATATGTTGAGACATTAGATTCATAATTACAATCAATGTAAATTGAATATGTGAAATATATCATTTTACGACCCAATTGAGATAAATAAAAAAAATGTTTGTTTAGACTATTGAACATAAAGCTTTTTGTAATATCGTGATCTTAAAACGTTCTTGCTTACGCATAATATCCTATCATACCAAACATTTTTATATAACTCTAAAACCGAAAATTCTACACCCAAGAACCTTTTTCAAGATGTATTTTTTTTAAAAGAGGTAAGTAGATCACCCTGTTTGATCGGCTTTGTCGCACTACAATATTAGTTTTTTCACACATGATATCAGGAGGATTCGAACTCGAATCTCCAAACTAACCACTTAAAAAGTCTAGCGTCACAAACCACTTAACCAACTTAGTATTGATAAATTAGAAAACATGTATTCCATTCAAGTGAAGAGATAAATAGATAGACATTGTATCATTACACTTTCTTAGCCTCTCTTGCATTTGTAAACTAAATATCATTAAAAAAAAACATTACTTGGTAGTAAGCAAAGATGAAAAAGAAAAGAAAAAACATAAAAGTGGCCGGAAAGCAAACAAAAAGAGACAAGGTATGGTGGTTGAAACTTGAAACTAAGATAATAAAAAGACAAGATTGATGAGGTTTGGGAGGTGGGGTTTTTAATTTGTGATTTGAGGCTTCAAATCGTAATTAAGTTGGAAAATTGAATTGGTCGGTTTATGCAATCTTCTTCATAATCACAATCAATGTTGATTGGTGATCACTTTTGATACATTTTATTAAAGTTAGCTAATCACATATATGCCATATTTATCAAAGTATGTACGATATATCCATTATTATTAAAGATATACTATTATTGTTTACATATATTTAGTCAATGCCAAGCACTAAATAAAGACACATGATGCTTCTTTATTTTTATATTTCATTATATATTATCTCGGTAATCTCACTCTTTTTTTCTTGGAGAATAACGTTATTATGATTTGGAATCGAATAAAGTTTTAGATAGATATTTTGACATACTATTTATTTTGTTTGGGTATCTTGAATTCTAGTCGTGGAGATTGGTTAATAAGGAGATTTTCGTGGTAAGGTCTTACAAATTAAATTGTAAGTTGATTCTAATGATTTAGTGATTTTCAATTATCAACGTCATTTAATGAATAAAGAGTGATGCATTAATAATTTTACTGTTTTTAAAATGTTTTTAAAACGTATTGGGATGATTTTGTCAATTTGAAAAATATATTTTAAAATTGGAGATATTTTTGTAATTTTTATAAAAAACTGAATTGTCTCCGTTTATAGTTTTTGTTTAATTCGTTCAAAATTATACACTATAAGTTCTAATATTTTCTATAGTTAGCTCACGTATTATTTTGTTAATTTTGTTAATTTAGTAGTTATGTTTGTATGCAGTTTTCAGTTCTGATATTTTCTATAATTAGTTTATGTATTATTTTGTTAATTTTGTAGTTATATTTTTTGTTAATTTAGTAGTTATGTTTGTATGCAGGTGTTGTATTCTTTCCAAGGGAAGCAGGAGCGTTGTGAGTTAGCGTTGGGACGAGGTAAGTCCCCAGACTTACTTAGCGAGTATTTTACGTATTAGCATGATGCGTGTTGGGTGGTGTGTGTTTAAATATTTATAATAGTTATGAAACCGGTAAATAGGACCACTGACCATGTAATTATGTTTGGCCCAAGTGTATGATAACGGGCGGTGACATTACTGCCTAGCCCGGCATGGGTCTAGGGGATTCTCGGCGACTTGCCCGGCGGGTTAGATGGACGGAGGCATCCGTACCATTCTTTGCCGGTGGGGGGACCGAGGCGAGACCACAGTGGTTCTCGTGTCACACCCAGAAGTTGAATTAGAACGGGATACGAATTAATAAATAAAGATAATAAACTGGACTTGCGTGATTTATGATTTGTGATTTTATGTGTGTTTGTGCCCTTCCCCTTTATTCTAATGCTTAGAATGCTAGCTAACGGTTTTAAACCGTTTATGTAGATGATTTGCAGGTTAGGGACGCCGCCGAGTAAGGCGGAGGAGTGGACAGCCGGGGTCTCCGTACACCTTAGGACAGGGATGGTTTTGAGTCATGGTTTTTATGTTATAATTATGGATATTGTCGTATGTTAGATTTTTGCACCGTATTATGTTGTTTTGAGGACTCGGCTGAGTCTCCCAGTTGTACTTTACTTTTCGTCCCGCATACATTAAAAACGTATTTAAGTTTTCCGCCTTTATTATGTGCTATTGTTGAAAGGTCCAGTGAAATTGTTGTCAGGCTAAGGGTCGGGACCCATTGTGCGGTCTCGCCCGTAGCGCCCCGAGTCCCACGGATTTGGGGTGTTACAAAAGTGGTATCAGAGCCCTAGGTTGACAACAATGGCACTCGCAATCTTTTTAAAGGCCGGAATGAGGTATAAACGGAACCCCGCGGGTTTTGACTTTTCGTTTTCAAAATCATATGCATGAGTCGGGCTTGGGTTAGAATGTACGGGACCACCGCTCCTTCCGCAAACCTCGGCGACGTATAGCTCTGGATTAGAAGTAGGTATTATTATTACATAGTTATATATATGTATTTACGACCTCAGGATGTTTGTGGAATTACATGTATTTAGTTACGTATATGACCTTAGGATGTGTGGGCATTTACGCCTTGGATGTAATATGTTATTATTTACCTTATGTTATGTGAGTTAACGGATTAAACCATGAAAAGTACTTGAGTAATCATAATTAAATAAAACGTCTTCCGAAATTAGATGGCACGTACGAGAGCCACCGCGTATGTAGGACCCGCTAGGGGTTTACCGCCACTCCCCCCTACCGCCCCGAGAGGACGGGGACGAGTAGGAAGACCTCCCGGTACGAGAGGTAGAGAACGGGGACGTACTCCCCATGTGGACCCACCCGCTGTGGGTGCACCAGCAGTGGAAGACATAGTTGAGGAGGTAGTAGAGAGCGTCGTTCCCGATGCTCGGGACAGGACAATTGTGAGATCAGAGGCGCGGGAGCTACCGTATTCGGAGACTACCGTATTCGGAGCGTCTGTGGGAGCTACCGTATTCGGAGACTATGTACGACGGGTCGAGGAGGCCTTTAAGATGGGAGCACCACCTCCCGCACCACCGGTGCTTGTACCTGCACCCGCACCCGCACCGGCGAGATCAGCTGAGGTCATACAGAGGGTGACCCAGGTTCGTGTTGCACCCGAGATAGTTGCACCTGCAGTAGTCGCACCGGAGCCAGTTACAGAGGTTGCTCGGCCTAGAGACGAGTTGAGGTCCCCGAGACCTGATTCCTGGTTGAAGGCTTTCAACCAGCAGCATGTACCCTACTTCGACGGGAAGGTAGGGTTGGAGGTGGAACACTGGATCGGGCACGTAGAGTCAGCCCTAGAGGCGATCCGTTGCCCAGAGGAGACACAGGTCGAGATAGCCCAGACCTTGTTCCGTGAGCAGGCCCATTTCTGGTGGAGGACAGTTAGAGACGGTGTGACCCGAATGGAGCAGCTACTGAGCCTCGTTAGGGAGACTTTTTGCCCAGCTTCCCTGAGGAGCGACAGAGTTCAGGACTTCCTCGAGGCAGGATTCGAGGATGTCCCCGTTATAGAGGCGATCAGACGATTCCGGGAGGAGTTGGCCTTGCTGGGGCCTTCCGCGCCTCCAGCGGACCAGCATGTCTACCTCTTTTCGTGGAGACTGAGGGAGTCCACCCGCGCTTACCTTGCGGGATTCCGTTGTACATCCCTGGCGGAGTACCAGGACAGAGCTTCGGCTTATGAGAGAGACCGCCCTGGACATAGGAGGGCGACACAGTCCGGGGGACCGGACAAGAGGCAGAGGACCGCCCCATCTAGTTCAGGGGAAGGAGTAGCAAGTCAGGGGCGTAGCCAAGCCCAGGGGCGATCAGGTCCTCAGACTCAGAGACAGGCATCAGATGGGAGACGTCAGTGCTACAGTTGTGGAGGGTTTGGACACATGAGCGATACATGTAGGAAGCCACCCGTGGCTTGTTTTACTTGTGGCCATATGGGCCACCGAGCAGCTTTTTGCCGTCAGGGCCAGTCCCAGTCACAGCAGGGTTCTTCGCCTGCTGGCAGAGGAGGAGGCAGTCAGAGACCTCCCCAGTATCAGTCACAAGGCTCTCACCAGAGGAGCCAGGGTCAGAGTCAGGGTCAGACTCGTACTCAGGGATCAGCCCCGGGACAGGGCCGAGGCAAAGGCCGCGGTGGAGGTACACAGGAGACCAGAGGCACTCAGGCCAGAGTATTCGAGTTGAGGAGTGCAGTTAACCCTCCGACGCCGGCAGCCCCAGGTACTATTTAGATTCACGGCTTTTCGGTCCGATTTTTATTTGATACGGGTGCTACGCACTCTTTTATATCCGATGATTGCGTAGCTAGGTTGTCCTTAGCTACGGTAGAGGGGAGACCCTTTTTTATAGGGTTACCCGATGGAGGTAAGGTTAGGGGTACCCGAGATTGGTTAGCCGACTTCTTTGTCATGTAGTTAGTGCATGAAGAAGTCATCATTGGGATGGATTGGATGGACCGTCATCATGCCGTTTTGGACATTAGCCGGAGGACCGTGACGATTTCCACGGAGGCGGGACACAAGGTGATATTCCGAGGGTGGGACCTCGGAAAGACGGGTACCATCATTAGCGCGGTCCGAGCCGCTCGACTTATCGGGCAGGGATGCGAGGCCTTCTGGTGTTATGCCATGAAGGAGGAGTCGGGACCATCGCTAGAGGAGATTCCAGTGGCTTGTTAGTTTGAGGATGTTTTCGAGGAGCCACCCGGGCTACCTCCGCAGAGGAGCGTAGATTTTGCTATTGAGTTAGAGCCCGACACGAGGCCGATCTCCAAGGCTCCATACCGCATGGCGCCGATCGAGATGCTGGAGCTGAAGAAGCAACTCGAGGAGTTGGCCGAGAGGGGATTCATACGCCCAAGCATTTCCCCTTGGGGTGCACCAGTCCTCTTCGTTAAGAAGAAGGACGGATCTTTGAGGCTTTGCATCGACTACCGGGAGTTGAACAAAGTCACCATCAAGAACAAGTACCCTTTACCGCGCATTGATGATTTGCTGGACCAGTTGCAGGGAGCTTCCGTATTTTCTCGTATTATTTTGAGGTCGGGATATCACCAGCTGAGGGTGAGAGAGGAAGACATTCAGAAGACGGCATTCAGGACGAGGTACGGCCACTACGAGTTTGTCGTGTTGCCATTCGGGCTCACGAATGCACCTGCCGTCTTCATGGAGTTGATGAACGGCGTCTTCATCGACTTCTTGGACCAGTTCGTAGTAGTATTCATTTCGATATCTTGGTCTACTCCCGGAGTGGGGAGGAGCACGAGGGACACTTGAGGACGGTACTTCGAGTCCTCCAGGATAGAGAGCTTTGCGCTAAGCTCTCTAAGTGTGAGTTTTGGATGTCCGAGGTGGCTTTTTTAGGACATATTGTTTCCGCCGAGGGTGTCATGGTCGACCCGGCGAAGATAGAGTCTGTTTCTTCATGGTCGCCATTTTGGACGGTCAGGGAGGTGCGCAGCTTCTTGGGTCTAGCGGGGTACTACCGCCGCTTCGTTGAGGGATTCTCCGTGATTGGACGACCGCTCACTTCCTTACTGAGGAAGTCTACCAGGTTCGTCTGGTCCGAGCCTTGCCGGCGCAGCTTTGAGGAGCTAAAGAGGACGTTGACCTCCGCTCCCGTGTTAGCCCAGCGAGAGGGCGTAGAGGACTTTGTGGTTTATAGTGACGCCTCCAAGCTAGCTTGGGGTGCGTGTTGATGCAGAGGGGTAGGGTTATTGCGTACGCTTCTCGGCAGCTGAAGCCGTACGAGGAGAACTACCCTACCCATGATCTCGAGTTAGCGGCAGTGATCCATGCTCTGAAGATCTGGCGACACTACTTGTACGGGACTACCTGCTAGATCTTCACAGACCATAAGAGTCTGAAGTACATATTCACTCAGCGGGAGTTGAATAACCGCCAGAGGAGATGGTTGGAGCTTAATAAGGACTTTGATCTACAGATTTTATATCATCCCGGGAAGGCGAACGTAGTTGCCGATGCTTTGAGTAGGAGGACACCTCGAGAGGAGGCGATAGCTCGGCTTACGGTTCAGCCTCAGCTGCAGAGGGATTTGATGGGTTTGGAGTTGGATATCCGGTTCCCGGGTACGGACTGCCGTTTGACCGAGTTAGAGGTATTGCCTGATCTGTCCGGCGGGATCCTGCAGAAGCAGGAGAGCTGCCCCGTTTTGATGAGGATCCGGGACAGGATGTCCCGGGGAGAGGCACCGCACCTTGTCGTAGGAGAAGATGGACTCTTGAGACGTCAGGGATGCATTTGCGTACCGTCGGACCCGGAGCTGAGAGAGCGGATCTTGCGTGAGGCCCATTCCACACCTTACTCCGTGCACCCAGGCGCGAGTAAGATGTACCAGGACCTTAGGAGATCTTATTGGTGGGGCGGGCTCAAGCCCGATGTTGCTAGATATGTGGCTCGATGCACGACCTGCCAGCAGGTCAAGATCAACCACCAGAGACCCGGAGGAGAGCTACACCCACTGGCCGTGCTGCAGTGGAAGTGGGAGGACATCTCCATGGACTTCGTGACCGGTCTGAGACCGAGTAGGAGCTTTGACGCGATATGGGTGGTAGTAGACCGGCTTACGAAGACCGCACGATTCATTCTTATACGAGAGACGTGGCCGGTGAGTCGTTTAGCCGAGGAGTTCACCCGCCAGATTGTGAGACTACATGGGGTTCCGAGGACCATCGTCTCGGACAGGGACGGGCGTTTTACCTCGAGGTTCTAGCAGCAGGTACACGCCGCCCTGGGTTCGAGCCTCCTTTTCACCACCGCATACCACCCTCAGACCGACGGCCAGTCCGAGCGGACCATTCAGACATTGGAGGATATGCTACGAGCATGCGTGTTAGACTGGGGACAGGTATGGCCAGATCACCTCCCGTTGGTCGAGTTTTTGTATAATAACAGCTGACACGCATCGATAGGCATGGCACCTTATGAGGCATTGTATGGACGGAGATGTCGTACTCCCTTATGCTGGGACGAGCCGGGGAGTTCTAGCGTAGTAGCTCCAGATCAGTTACAGGACGACATGGCGAGAGTCGCCTTGATTCGAGAGAGGATGTTGGCCGCGCAGAGCCGGCAGAGGTCGTATGCGGATAGGAGGCGTAGACCTCTCGAGTTCAGAGTGGGAGCTCAGGTGTGGTTGAGGGTATCACCGACGCGGGGCGTCAGGCGGTTCGGCATTAAGGGGAAGTTAAGCCCCCGATATGTCGGTCCATTCGAGATCTTGGAGAGAGTCGGTGAGGTGGCATACCGGCTAGCGCTGCCACCACGATTGGAGGGTATACACCCGGTCTTTCATGTCTCTCAGCTGAGAGAGTACATTCATGACCCGAGACACATCGTTAGTCACGAGGACCTAGTGGTCGAGCCGGACCACACTTTCGCGGAGCACCCGATAGCGGTCTTAGAGCAGAGTACGAGACGCCTTCGATCGAAGGAGATACCGATGCTGCGAGTACAGTGGTCGAGAAGAGGAGCCGATGAGGCTACCTGGGAGACGGAGGATAGTATCCAGAGGAACTATCCTGAGTTTTATGCGAGCCTGGCTACATCGATAGGACCCTCGGGTTAGTCCCGAGATCTTTCTTGTTGCTTTATTGTTATGTGATTTTGCTTGATTGATGAGTACCTTGCGAGGTCGTGATATGATTGTTATGCGTAGACTTGGTTTAGAACCGATAGAGTTTCGCGTGTTTACGAGACGGGTATATGGAGAGTGATGGGGTCTAGCAAGTTTCGGGACGAAACTTCTTTTTAGGAGTGTTAGTTGTAAAGTCTGGAAAATTTAAAAATAAAAATATAACAATGATCGCGAATTTAAGAAATAAATTAGCGTTTTATTCTCTTTCCGTAAACTATTCCACGGAAATGTTCGGAATTTATTTCCGACCCGTAACCCGTAAATTATTTTATGGAATTATTTTAGGGTTACGATTCCGAGATTTTATTCCTTTTTCTTTCTTCCCCCTCTTTTCCACCTCAGCGGGGCCCCACCTGCCAAGCTGGCCACCTCCTCGTCTCTCTTCTTTCCCCACTACTCCACGCAAAGCAGCTCTGGAGAGCCCCGCCCAAGCTAGCTGCAGCCTAGGCCGACCCCTCGTCCCTCCACGCTGCCTAAGCTAGCTGCAGCTACCCGACCCCTCGTCCCTGCCTTTGTGGACCTCCATTCCCCTGCAACCCACCTCCCCCACTCACTTCCCAGCTCCATCTCTTTCCTCCCTTCTCCCTGCACTCCTTCACTCTCCTCGTCTCCCTTCTTGAGCTCGCCGGAGCAGCCCCACCACCACAGGAGCAGCAACTCCACCACCTCCCTCTCTCTCCTCTTCCTCCTTGAGCTCACCGGCCGTCCTCTGCTCTCCCTCTCTTTTCGGTCACGCCGGGTTTCACCACAACTGGAACTGCAGCCGCCAGTCTCGGCCCCGGGTCTGCATCTCGGCCGAGACTCGTCTGCACCTCGGCCGAGCCCCGTTCTGCATCTCGGTCGAGCTGTGCCCTTTTTCCCCGGCCGAGATATCTCCTCAGCGTCACTTTCTGTCCTCGCCGGAGTTTGCCCCGCTGGAGCTAAGGCCGGCCGCAACCCCTACAGCCGCCAGCGGAGCCGTCCTCCTCCCGGGCCGAAGCCTCCCCGTGCCGGCGCCTCCCTCCCCGCCGCCGCAAAGAGCTGCTCATCTCTTGGATTAATCCCGGTCGGCCTCCCCCTTATTTGGTATAATTCCATTTCGGCCCCTCTGTTTTGTATTAATTACAGAAAGTACCCAGAAATTTGGTTATTGTAGTTTTGACCCATAATTCTGGAATTGTCGCATTTATACCCTTTGTTGGATTTTTGTCGGAATTTGGTCCAAGGTTTAAATTACGATTGACGACCCATATGTTTGGAAAATGTAGAATTGTCGGGAAATGTGTTAGCGGGTTTTACACGTAGTTTTGAATTGCGGAATTTTAACGTAGGCTTGAGGAACGAGTTATGCCGTAGTATCATGTTAGGATGGATTTGGTATGACTTGGAAGAAATGCCAAGTAGTGGCTTTGGAAACCTTAGGAAAACGTGATGGACGTACTAGACCCCGTGGACGTGTATAACGTGTTGGATTATGAGCATGATAGATTCTAGGATGTGATTCTAGAATGAGAATCAAATGATCTTGTATAGATCATTTGGGTAGAAGTCCTAGGCTTCTCGAGTTGAGCAGGTGTTGTATTCTTCCCAAGGGAAGCAGGAGCGTTGTGAGTTAGCGTTGGGACGAGGTAAGTCCCCGGACTTACTTAGCGAGTATTTTACGTATTAGCATGATGCGTGTTGGGTGGTGTGTGTTTAAATATTTATTATAGTTATGAAACCGGTAAATAGGACCACCGACCATGTAATTATGTTTGGCCCAAGTGTATGATAACGGGCGGTGACATTACTGCCTAGCCCGGTATGGGTCTAGGGGATTCTCGGCGACTTGCCCGGCGGGTTAGATGGACGGAGGCATCCGTACCATTCTTTGCCGGTGGGGGGACCGAGGCGAGACCCAGTGGTTCTCGTGTCACAACCAGAAGTTGAATTAGAACGGGATACGAGTTAATAAATAAAGATAATAAACCGGACTTGCGTGATTTATGATTTGTGATTTTATGTGTGTTTGTGCCCTTCCCCTTTATTCTAATGCTTAGAATGCTAGCTAACGGTTTTAAACCGTTTATGTAGATGATTTGCAGGTTAGGGACGCCGCCGAGTAAGGCGGAGGAGTGGACAGCCGGGGTCTCCGTACACCTTAGGACGGGGATGGTTTTGAGTCATGGTTTTTATGTTATAATTATGGATATTGTCGTATGTTAGATTTTTGCACCGTATTATGTTGTTTTGAGGACTCGGCTTAGTCTCCCAGTTGTACTTTACTTTTCGTCCCGCATACATTAAAAACGTATTTAAGTTTTCCGCCTTTATTATGTGCTATTGTTGAAAGGTCCAGTGAAATTGTTGTCAGGCTAAGGGTCGGGACCCATTGTGCGGTCTCGCCCGTAGCGCCCCGAGTCCCACGGATTTGGGGCATTACTTTACATTTTATTGATAACGCTATGTTTTTGCATAAATATGTTATTGGTTTTCGGCATTTTAATCAAAGACATAATGCACTAGGCATTGCAAGCATGATTAAAACGGTTTTACAAGAATATAATTTACAACATCGAATTTTTTCATATTCTTTTGATAATGCATCCACAAATACCGCCGCCGTAAACCATTTGGTTGAGGATGCGGGACAATATATAAAAACTCCTTATACTCATCAAAGATGTGCATGTCATATTTTAAACTTATGTGTTCAAGATGGACTTAAGGTTTTAGGAGATATGCTAACCCCAATCAAACTTGTTATTGATCATATTTGGCATGACTCCGATTTAAGAAGAAAATGGAGAAATTTATGTTTAAACAAAAATGTTCATCCTATTGCTTTTTCAAAAGATGTTGGAACTCGTTGGAACTCGACTTACTAACTACTTTGTGAAGCCGTACGTTATAAAGTTTTGTTACAAGAATTTGCTTCAATTCATGTTCCTTGGTCAATTTTAGATGATGAAAATGTTTGGGAAACTTTTGCCCATATTTGTAATGTCTTAAAAACTTTTAATGATGCAACTAATACCATGAGTTGTGTTTACACTCCAACATCTCATAGATTTTTAGAAATTGCCGTTAATGTTTCCGAAGCTTTTGTAAAATGTTTTAACATACCTTGCCTTCTAGAATGTATGCTTGATATGAAAGAAAAATGGCTTAAATATTATAAAAACATTCCCATGATTTATCTTGTAACCGCCGTTTTTGATCCTAGACTTAAACTAGATGGTCTTTCCGATTTATTGACTATTTATTATGATTGTTTGTGTGTAAACTTAATACAAGAAGACTATAATGTTCCTAACATTGTGCAAGAAGTTAATACCGAAATTTTAAAATTACTTAGTACATTTCAATCTAGTGCTAGCTCTTCTTCTACCGCACCTAGTCCATCTCCCTCTTCTACTAGTTCATCTTCTTCTCTTTCACTTGCACAACAAGTTTTTGCTAGAAGAACAAAAACACCTAGACATTCATCTTCAAATGCGGAATATCAAGATTATCTTAATACTTGTTTTAGTTTTGATGATAATGTTGAATTTGATATTTTGGATTGGTGGAAGAGATTAGCTCCCAAATATCCAACCTTAGTTAAAATTGTACCACAAATCATGGCCGTGCCCGCATCAACGGTTGCGGTGGAGCAAGCATTTAGCCGAGGCGGGAACATTCTCGGTCACAACCGAACTCAATTGAAGCCCGAGAAGTTGGAGATGCAAGTTTGTATTCAAGATTGGATAAGGGCGGCTAAGTGGAAACAAAGGAATGCACCGGTGTACGACTCCAAATCGGATTCCAACTCCGAAGACGCCGGCACTACTTCCGAGTCCGATATCGACAGGTAAGCGGGATTTAAAAAAACTCGGAAGTCCGAAAAAAGGTAAGTCAAGGTAAGAGAACTACGTGGGCTTTGATTCCTCTTAATCCCGAGAGGATACGTAGGCAACCGAGAAACCGGTTCAAGCCCTTTAATTTTTCCGAGTTTTTTTTTTCAATTGGTATAAATTTTAATTACTAGTTTTTATATACTAATTTTTTTTATAATAATTTTTTTTATTTTTATGTAATATTAATTTTTTTTTTAACATAATACTTTCTCTTTAATTTTTTTTTTTAAACCGTGCTAAACCGGCAAACCGGCGGTTTGCCGGTTTTGGGCTTCCCGGTTTCGGTTTAGGTTTGCAGCCCATGCCTAACTATGATATTATGTTTTAATACTAACTTATGATTGGTGTAGTAACCTCTAGATTAATACTAAAATACCCTTAATAATATATTTTTTTAGTGAATTATTAAAATAACACTTACATAAAACAAGACCACAACACATAAAAATTTGCATAGACAAAACTTACACAAACTAATATACGTCAAACACATAAACCTTTGTATTTATGCCCAAACTTAAGTATTCAATAGAAATTTTGCTCGTTATAAGATACAGAAACATGGGTATAAAGTTCATTAGATTTTAGATAAGATACACGTAATTTATATATAAAAATACATATATTCATTTATCAAATTTATAGAAAAGTTGTGAAATTCCGACAGTTGGGAAGAAGTGTAAATACATAAAGCTAGAAACAAAATATTCTTGATGTATGTGATTTTAGCAAATAAATGAAGAAGGCTTGATAAGATACACGTAATTATGAAATACATAATATTCATTATAATTCTCTGACCTAAGGGACAATTATCACGTAAATCATATAGATCATGGGGTGTGATTTTAGCAAATAAATGAAGAAGGCTTGATAAATATAGTTAATTTATCAAGTATTCTTGATGTATGTGGGCTATGTATGTAGGCGTTGGACCGTTCTGTAGGTCTGGTTTACAAATAAGAGTTTTGGTCTTTTAAAAATTTAGTGGGCCGGGCTGAATCATCCACAACCCAAACTAGTTTCTGAGTGAACGGGTTTTTAGAAGGATAAATTATAAACTGAACCCGGCTAGGTGTGGCAATGGTGTAAAATAATCTGACGGGTCATTGTGATCAGGGTGAGCAAAAGTATCTGATCCGTCTAATCTGAAGAACCTATTCGAAAAATTCCGAATTCAAAAATGCCCGGTAATTGGTGATCCGAAAATACCCGATAATTGGTAATGTATACGTATATCATTAACCAATCCTTGCAATCATATTCCCTCTTTAAATGTTTATGTCAATGTCATGTACTCTGCCTATGTGGTAGACAAAGTGACCATTGGTTGTATGGTTGTCTTCTAACTCACAACAGAACCAACAAGAGTGAAAACATAACCAATCACATATCTTCTAGTATCAACATTTCATATATAATCAGAATCAATTACCCGTGAGCAAACAATGCCTATCATTCCCAAATACGATTCCAATGTCGAATGTACTTCTAAGGTACCGAAATATCCTCTTCACAACTTGACATTGTTCTTTTCCTGGTTTCCCCATGCACCTGCTCACAACACTAATAGCTTGTGCCAAATCTAGTCTTGTGCACACCATATCTTACATCAAACTCGTTACTGCTAACCACTATGCAACTTCAAACCCAGATGCAACTTCTTTATAGGTGGATGATCCACCGCTTCAACAACTTGTACAACATAACAAATCATATTTCTCAAAACCGTACCTTTGTGGATGTCTTACTCCAACTCTTCTTGAGCGACCCCTAGCTAAGCTTTAATGAATAACTTATTGTGGTTGATTTTTTGATTTTGCAGATTATGGTAGCTCGGCGTCTAACTGTGAATGTTCCATTTCTTCTTTAGGTAGAAATTGGATCTCCACTTGTTTATCAACACTACTACTCTTCCTTGATTCCATTGGCTTCACTGTTGAGTTAAGCATAGAAAAAAAAACACTTCTACCCAAAAATAAGTCTTTTCTCGGATTGAGACCATATTTGTATCCCTTGACACCATCTCCATATCCTACAAAAACTCCTTTATTTGCTTAAGGCTCTAGTTTAACCTCACGGACATGATAGTAAACTATACAACCAAAAACCCTAAGATCAAAAAATTCAGTAGACTTACCAACTCATAAGATGTTTTACAATTTATGCCAATGTGAGGTCCGTGGGTTATCAAGTAACATGTTATAGTCATTGTTGTTGTAAGAGCCCTAGTCTTCGGACCGAGATTGGACTTTAGCCGAGTTTTGTTTTGGCCGAGATGTGGCCTAGCCGCACCCGCGGGTGGGTGTGCCGCCCCTGCGGGTTCCCGCTCCTGTGGCTCAGGGAACCGCCCTTGTGGTTTCCTGCGGCTGCAACCGTTTTTGTTGACCCTTTGACTCGTGCTTTACCCTTTCCTCCTCTTATTCTTTCCTTGGCTCGTGATCAAGGGTTTTACCTCAATTCTTCAGCCTTCTCTCGTTCTCCTTGCTTCTCCTTCTCTCCTCCTTGATCTTGCTTGAGTTTCCTTAGAGTTTGGAAGAGTTGTGTGGCTTGATTTTGCTTCTTCTTCTTTCTTTCCTTGATTCCATCTTCCTAGCTTAGGATTAGATGCATGTGTTAAGGGTATTGATGTTGGTATGTGTATGTATATGTATATGCTTGGTTTTGGTGAAGAGAAGACGTGATTTGATCACGTGAAGAGCCGAAGAGGAATCGCGGGATCGGCCTCTGCATTGTCGCCGCCCCTGCGGAAGCATTGTCCCCGCACCCGCGCCCGGAAGCCGCCGCCCCTGCGGCAACGGTCCCAGCGCCCGCGTTCTTCCGCGCCTGCGTTTGCCAGCGGCCACGGTCACCGCGCCTGCGGCTGATCCTTGCCGCGCCTGCGGATTCTTGCTCCGCCCCTGCGTCCCTTTGTCACGCAGGTGCGTCTTGTCCCGGGACTACCTATAGTTGGGTAGCTCCTTTCCTTTTCTAGTATGAGGGACTTAGTACCATGCTAGGTATCAGTTGATGATGAGTATGATATGGATATGCCGGTTAGGGCTTTGAGGTTTACGAGTTGGATATGATCCTTATGGATCCCTTGGGTCTAGGTGTGACCCCTTTGTGTGATAGGAGTTTGATATATATATGTATGCCTTGTATAGGCTGTGTTGTCCTCCAGTTTGGAGTGGACCCGTTTGAGAGTTGTTCGTAGCGAGACTACTTCTGAGATTGAGGTAAGTCCATAGGACTTACTTAACTTCCATCCCTATATTGGATGTGTGCATGAGTAGTGTGTGATATATGATTGATAGCATGTGAGGATTGATTATTACCGACCTATGGTTTAGTGACTGCCCATTGTAGGGCCGTGACAGCCTTGCCCACTCATCCCCATGGGAGACTGGGAGGTTCTCTGTGGAACATCCAGATCTGGTACACGGAACGGGCACTGTCTCCACTCCCTCAGGGTACACGGAGGAGTCGTCCCGGTTGACCACTCCAGCTGGCATGACCACCGAGAGGCGAGGGTTATATTCCTCGTGTCACATATGTTCATATTGATATTTATATCAATATACGATTCGCGTGTTGGACCATTTATATAAAGATAATGAACCAGGTAAATGTGTGATATCATGATGAAGTGTTTAGTATTTCTGATATGTGATTGTGCTTATGCTCATTCCTTATATGTGTATGTTTAGCTAACGGTTTCATACCGTGTTGTAGATCTTTGTAGGTTAGGAGAACTGCAGAGTGATCCAGAGAGGGTGATCTGTTGAGGGCTCCGTACACTAGGTATATGTTATGTTTTGATTGTACTCAGCAGTATTTTGTTTAAACCTTTTGATATTTATTCCAGTTTTTGTGGTTTGGTTTTAATCTATCTGTGCCTTGTTGTAAGATCAGTGAGATTGTTGTCAGGTTAGGGTCAGGATCCATTGTGAGATCCTAGCCCAGTAGCACCTGGAGTCCTACGAATTTGGGGTGTTACAGTTGTTGCCCAAAACTTCCTACCTAGTTTTTCATTAGAGAGCATGCACCTCGCTCTCTCTAGTAGAGTTTGATTCATCCTCTAAGTTTCACCGTCTGCTTGTGGTGTATGCTTGATGTATGATGATGAGCAATTCCTACATCCTTGCAAAACTGATCAAACTTAAACGAGCAAAACTCTAGACCATTATCATCTCGTCGCCTTTTGATCTTCTTTCATGTTTGATTCTCCAATAACATTTTCCACTCCTTGAAGTTATTGAAAGCTTCTCAATCTTTTGTGTTTCGTGACAAACTACCAAGTCATTCTTGAATAATCATCAATGACAGTCAAGAAATACCTTTGACATCCAAGAAACTCAACGCTAGCCGGACCCCAACAATCTGAATGAATGTAATCAAGTGTGTCTTTTGTCTTGTCAATACCGGCCTTTGAAAACTTGTTGCAGTGTAGCTTCCAAAAAACACAATGCTCACAAAAGTCAAGGCTTGTGATCTCGTGACAGCCAAGAAAATCTTCCTTTTCTAGAATTTGCATTCTCCTTTCACTCATATGACCAAGTCTCATATGTCATAACTTAGTCATATCATCCTTGTGAATCTCAGAAGATGGAACATATGTTGACCCATAAACAATAGAACCCTATAAGAAATATAAAGTGCCCCTTTTGACCCCTTTTAGAATAACATTGGAACCCTTATAGACATTCAGAACTCCACATTCACCTTTGGAACAAAACCCCTTACTATCCAACATACTCGGGATATTAGTTTAGTCAATTTAAACCGCCTTATAGACATAATTGTTGGACATGGAAACACGGTTTCTTAGTTAATTCCAAACTGAATTTACAACATCTTGGATCGAGGGGGAAACTGAGCCCAATGGATCCATCCCGATAACTTATGAGGAGAATAAGCTAGCTACAAGCATAACCTTCCAAAACTAGGGACACGTGCTCGTCTATGATTGAATGAATGTTTCTTTATATTGTACATGCATTACGTCAATAAGTATTGAACAAAAGAGTGTTTCTTATTCGTTCTACCATTTCAGTAAACCCTTGAGATTGAGGATTGTTGATGTAATTTCTCTAAGTTAATCTTAAGGTATATTACTTAAGGGCTCAAAACACATGTATAAGATGATGAATCAGTCCAAGACTGTTGAGGTTGGAAACCGACTTGGAAGAATTGGGCCTAATAACCCAAATTCAACCGTCGTTTGGTTTAGGCCAATATACGAACCAAAAGCGGGAAGACCACCAAGTGAGATACTCAACCAACGTGTTATTTTGAAGTGATGCATTTAAGGAAGCTCCTTCTTTTGTGCCCTAACTTATATGCTCAGTTGTTGGATCAACAAGAGTGACAAAGTTACGACATTCTGTCTCCGACAAGAAACTCTTTTGAGAAAAGATTGAAAGCTTAGCTCCTCAAGGCTTTCATCTTGGATACATGGTGCTATTCGTGTTGATGGTATTCATTGACAAGATTCTGGAGAAATGAACTTCGTTCTCTGAAGTTGGAGCAACACGATCTAGGTCTTCTCAGACGTGTATAGTCAAGATATTCTGATTGGCGGTTCTCTGCAATATTCAAGAGGTTTTCTCGCTTTTTGATCTTGATTCTTTAGTTTCTGATTGTACATCTTGTTTTGAGCCTGAGCGACTCTTGCCTATTGTAAACACTTGCTAATCATAGTGGATTCGAGTCTTTGATCTCGAGGCTCCGAGGATGTAGGATTTAATCTGAACCTCGTAAAAATATTGTGTTCTTGAGTTTGGATTGTCTGTTTCTTTTTGCTTCCGCTATTTCATGATAACAAGGACAATACAAACACAAAGCAAATATCCCTTCTTTTCAAGTGCATGTTGATAATTGTTGTACCTTCTATTTCATGGATAAGTCTGATTCTTGACACAAACCCTTCCATTTCTTATAATTGTAGAAATTAAGATGGTCATTCAACTTCATGCAAACCCGTAGATTTGTCAAATATTTAAGATTCTCGACATAAATCCTTCCCTTTCTTGATTGTAGTTGTATAAATTAAGATGGAATACTTTGCAAAAAAAGCAAATAATTAATTAATAATTACATATGTGGTTAGACTGGTTAGCCATTGTTGTTTGACCCCGTGTCTCTTTGCAACTGTACAAGAAAGTAGCAAATACTTTGATATATCATAGCAGCACACTAGTTAGCAAGTTCTTAGTCTAAAGAACATCTCACATTCTCACTGTCAGAAGAAAATGAACTTGTATTTTTATTATTATCTCTATTCATAGTTATATATATATTTTTCCTTTGTAATATGATTGTTATATGAATCATTAGCAATTTAATTAGCATCAATACTTAGTCTTTAATTTCTGTTTCTGCTAGATGTTGATTCGAATACAAGTAATGAACCGAAGTTGGATGCATCAGATGGTCTATCATATATGTTTTCAAATGAGATCGATACTTCTTTCTGACGTGCAATTATAATTAATCTCCACTGCCTAATCTCTTTATGCTATCAAATACAATAATCTATATATACTGGGATATGTTGTTTCAGGCTATGGTGATTTTAGACAAGTGATGTTGTGTTCTGAATGAGTGGAGTCTTGTCTTCATTGTTGGATGAGCCCCTTCAAGTTAGTCGGGTGTACGTCCTTGCTATTCCTAATGATCAACTCGACCATCAGATCATTGTGTAAAACGATCAATCTCATACTGAGTTATGAGGATATATAGGTTGATCAAGCTCGAGGCTAGGTCGAACGTGCTAGCTTTAATGGAAGATCTCTAGGTGTAACAATGTTGGAGGCAAAATCAACTATTATGTTGGACCTTCGAGGCAATCAGGATCTTCTGAACATTGTTACATGTATCCCTTTCAAGTGATTGGATAAAGCTAAATAAATAGGTATTAAAATATTAGTGCTTTACGAGAAAAATAATAAACAATATAAAACCCACCAATCACGTGAAGGGGATACAAATGATACAAATATGAGTGATATAGAAGATCTTGACTAACT
The DNA here is from genome assembly GCA_002319775.1 of Fagopyrum tataricum. Taxonomy (NCBI): domain Eukaryota; kingdom Viridiplantae; phylum Streptophyta; class Magnoliopsida; order Caryophyllales; family Polygonaceae; genus Fagopyrum; species Fagopyrum tataricum. The sequence goes on from CM008284.1 coordinate 30,359,492, forward strand.
TCGAGGAGCTCCCGGCAAAATCATAAATTTTCTTGTATTAAATACTATAACATCTCCCATTAATATTAACGAACCAAGAACCTTATATATTCCTCCAATTTATCCACATAAGATTTAAGCCCAAAATAGCTTCTCAGTGGGCTGGACGGCTTTTATAAGAATATGTTATTTATTAGTTTATTTTTATTTTATTTTATTATTATCTTATTTTTTATTTTTATTATAAATATCTTTTTCTCGATCAATAAATAAGATGATGTGAAGTAATTTTTATGTCAATTATTATGGTGTAAAATTAGCAGACATATAATGTCGTGAATAATCTCTGTGGGGATATACCGATGTATCATTATTTGTATAGGGTCCAGATTTACACCATAATACAAATAATTGAGCTTATGTTTATTGTTTTTTCCTTCTATTTTACATCAATGTGGGATACATTGAAAATTACCCGACTGACCATGTCGATGAAGGCAATTTAATTTAACGCATTACAATTAGTTGATATGCGGTCAAGATCTTCTGTATCCCTCCTTATCCTTGTATCCCTTTCGCGTGATTGGTAGAATTTATATTGTTTATTATTTTTCTCGTAAAGCAGTAAAACTTTAATCCTTAATTATTTAGCTTCAACCAATCACAGCATAGGGATACATGTATCACTTGTATAAGATAATATAGAAGATCTCAAATGGTTGATATGTGACTTTGTACAGTGTGCTATATATGCATCACTGATCACTAGATGCAAATTAATGTACGCAAAATGATTGGCCTCTAATTATTAACTTTGGGGTTTTTTTTGTATAAATAATGGGAATTGTAAACTAATGTTGCTCAAACGAGAAATACTCAAAACGTAGTTTTCATCATGGACCTCCGTCTTCCGATCATCTTCTTCATCTTTTCAGTAAGTTTGTTTCTTCAATCACTTTTCTTTTCTTTTCTTTAGTATTGTAACTAATGAATACAGTTAAGGAGTCAATCGTGTTTTTAACGATTATTGCAGATTGTAAATTTGGGGATCCATAGTGAATCACCTGAATTGTACTGGAACAACGTGTTGCCCGACGTTCCCATACCCAAAGCCATAACTGACTCTTTGGGAGGCGTAACCGTCGCTACTGACTCGATACGTAAACTCGTCCACGTCGGACCCTTCAAGAGTTACGACAACTATCATTTCTCCGCAGCCGAGATCGGCCTCCCCGCAGACCCCAACATCGTCATATTCTTCTTCCATAAGGATTTGAAACCCGGAACAAAAATGATCCTCCACTTCCCGAGCACCGATGACGTGCCCACCTTCCTCCCTCGCCACGTGGCAGCCTCCATCCCGTTCTCCTGAGCCCAATTCTCCACGATACTACGTCGTTTCTCTTTATCTCCGGATTCAGAGGAAGCTAGGGCTATGAAACAAACACTTATAGACTGCGACCATACCAATATTGCTTCAGGAGAGGAAGAGTATTGCCCGACGTCCCTAGAGTCAATGGTTGACTTTGTAGTTTCGAAGCTCGGAAAGAAGGGCGTGACTGCGGTTTCCACCGACGTTGCGTTAGACGACGGAAAAAAGAAGGTGTTTACCGTCACGGCCGTTAAGGAGCTCACTTCCACAAACGGAGGAGGTGTGTTGGCGTGTCACAAGGAGAGGTGATGCGTCCTTGGAAGCGTTGAAGAACGGACGCCGGATCTAGACCAAGCTAGAGCTTCAACTACTCGTGTTGATGTTCAAATGAGAACTTTGATAGAAGTTTGATAAGGCGGAAGCGATTTGAAAATGGATGCGGAAGCAAAAGTTTGATTCGATCTAGAGAGATCGAGCAAACGTTGTAGTGGATTTGAGAGTTTGATTCTTTAGAAGAATCCTCGAAGGTGAGTTCTTGGATCTAAGACTTGATCTAAGGAAGAACTTTGAGGTGATTGAAGAGGAAGTGATGCCCAAATCAAGAGAGAGGATTTTCCTTCAAATAACTTGATTAATATTAGACATGTTTTACAAGTGTGGCCAAGCATCCTTTATATAGTGGATGAAGGCCAAACCATTAGTTGAAAATTAAAGACGGAAATAAAGGCGGGAAATAAAAGCGAGAAATAATGCCGGGGCTAACTCCCGAATTGAAAGGCCTAGACTATCAATGTCGGAAAGTAACTCCCGGAATTAAGTTCCGGAGTTACGGTTCTGGAAATTAAAGTCTATTATTAAAATGAAAAATACATTAAAATAATAATAATGTTTGCTAGCTTGATGAAGTGGCACCGGAAGTCTATGCCATGGTGGAGTGGTGACATGGCATGCCACTAACGGGTCCAAGTGATGCAATGGTGCGTCGGATGATTGAGCCGGAAGCTTGGGCGATGGCTTTAGCTCGGGAGCGAGTGAGCGGTCCATCGGAGCGAACCCGCAAAGCATCGTTCTCCTCATCCACGGTCATGGTTGTCAAGGGCGCATCAGTCCCCCCATCTTGGATGTGAAACGTCCCCGTTTCACCGTCGTCAAATAGGGGCTCAACATAAGGGGCTAGATCCTTGACATTGAACGTTGGGTGCACGCCGTAGGAATCCGGAAGCTCCAACTTGTAAGCATTCGGACCATGGCGGGATAGGATCCGGAAAGGGCCATCCTCGATCCGATAGCTTGCCCTTGCGTCGAGATGGAAAACGCTCCTTCCTTAAGTGGAGCCAAACAAGATCGCCGGGCTCGAAAGATATGTCGTGACGGCCCTTGTTGCGTTGTTCGGCAAGTTGGGCGGCACGACGTTGGAGTTGTGCTCTTGTCCGCTCATGAAGTTCAATGATTGAGGCGGTCGACTTGCGGCGGTGATGTGTTCACCGTCCTTGAGTGGGCGTGGTGTGAAGTCCAAAGGCGTGTGTGGATTGAGGCCGTAGACAACTTCAAATGGTGAGAGTTTAGTTACCGAGTGCCTAGACCTGTTATATGAAAACTCCACAACCGAAAGTAAGTCCTCCTACTTACGTGGGTTGTTCCTAAGCGTTGCTCTAAGTAGAGCACCGAGAGTCCGATTGGTCACCTCCGTTTGACCATCGGTTTGGGGGTGATAACTACTTGAAAACAACAAGTTGGTTCCAAGTTTTCCCCATAACGTCCTCCAAAAGTGACTCACAAACTTCACGTTCCGATCACTAAGGATGGAACGTGGTATTCCGTGTAAGCGCACCACATTGTTAAAGAATAACGTGGCGACATCGCTAGCATTGTGGGTGCTCTTACACGCGATAAAATGAGCCATTTTTGAAAAACGGTCGACTACCACAAAAATGGAGTCGTTGCCTTGCTTGGACATTGGTAGGCCAACTACAAAGTCCATGGAAAGATCCTCCCAAGGTCCCATTGGTATAGGTAAAGGAGAATACAATCCGTCCGGACCTTGACGCGATTTTGCATGATGACATGTGATGCAACTTGTGCAAAACCGTGTCACATGCTTGCGCATTTTGGGCCAAAAGAAGTGCTCTTGGAGAGCGGCGAGAGTCTTGGTAGCACCAAAATGACCACGACCCTCATGGGCCTCCTTTATCAACAAGTGGCGTATGGACGAACGCGGAATACAAAGTTTTCCCGCGCGGAACAAGTAGCCATCATTAATAAAGAAGGTCTCATGCTCTCGGAGGTCAAGGCATTTGACAAATATATCCTTGAAGTCAAGATCCGTGGCATATAACTCTTTAATAAGAGCAAAGCCATGAATCTTGGCGTCCATATGCACCAAAAGGATATATCGCCGAGAAAGGGCATCAGCTACCACATTTTCTTTTTCCCTTCTTATGCCGAATGACATAAGGAAAGGTTTCTAGAAATTCTACCCAACTTGCATGGCGCCGACTCAAATTAGTTTGACTCTTGAGATACGAAAGAGCCGCATGATCCGAATGAATCACGAACTCCTTCGGCCACAAGTAGTGTTGCCATTTCTTTAGACAACGAACTAAAGCATATAGTTCCTTGTCATATGTTGGATAGTTGAGTGGCGGACCGGAAAGCTTTTCGCTAAAGTAAGCAATGGGCCGATTCTCTTGTAGAAGAACCCCCCAATGCCAACATTAGATGCATCACACTCCACCTCGAAGGTTTTCGAGAAATTTGGGAGCTGGAGTAACGGTGCATTGCAAAGTCGGTCTTTGAGCGCATCAAACGCTCGAGCATGGGTATCACGCCACTCAAACGTGACACCCTTAGTAGTGAGCTCATGAAGCGGCGCCGCTACCGAGCTAAAGTCTTTGACAAAGTGTCGGTAGAAGCCCGCTAAGCCGAGAAAGGCTTGGACCATGGTGACCGTACTAGGTGTAGGCCACTCCCGAATAGCGCGAACTTTGGATTCGTCTACTCGGAGTCCGTCCTTAGAAACGACATAACCAAGAAAAATTGTTGTGTCCGAGAAAAAGACACATTTTTCATAATTCACATATAATTGCTCTTGTCTAATGCACTCGAGCACTTGGCGAAGGTGCCCGAGGTGTTCATCCAAAGACTTACTAAATATGAGAATATCGTCGAAATAAACTACAACAAAATTACCCAAAAACCGGCGGAGGACATGGTTCATGAGACGCATGAACGTGGATGGGGCGTTGGAGAGTCCGAATGGCATGACAAGCCACTCATATAAGCCGTCTTCCATTCGTCACCCTCGGCCATCCGGATTTGGTGATAACCGCTCCGGAGATCAATCTTTGAGAAAACGGTGGCGCCGTGGAGTTCATCTAGCATGTCGTCGAGGCGCGGGATCGGATGCCGGTACTTGACGGTTATTTGGTTGATGGCTCGGCAATCGACACACATCCTCCAAGACCCGTCCTTCTTGGGCACCAAAATGACCGGCACGGCACATGGTGAAAGCGACTCACGAACATATCCCCGGTCTAGGAGCTCTTGGACTTGACGTTGTAGCTCCTTAGTCTCTTCCGGACTTGCACGGTAAGCGGCACGGTTGGGTAAAGACGCGTCGGGCACCAAATCGATTTGGTGCTCAATTCCACGGATCGGTGGCAAGCCGGGTGGTAGATCATTGGTCAAGACGTCCTGAAATTCAGACAACAAAGTAGACACCTCGTGCGGCGTATTACTAAGGCCATGGGAAGTAGATAAGCAAAAAGGAACTAGCAAAAAGCATGGTAACTTGCCTTCCTTGACCGGTGTCAAATCATGTTTCCGGGCCAAAAGTACCCTGGGCTCGCACCGGCCTTTGATTATTGGGTCCGGAGATGGTAAAGTTGCATTCGTGGGAACGATGCTTCCTTTACTACCTCTAGTCTCAATAGCATGGTTACTAGGGCCGATGTTCCGGGATCCGGAAGTACTAGCACCCACAACATCGGGAGAACTCCTAGGAGGGTCCGATGTTGTTGGCGCCGTAGTGGTCTCATCTATGGCTTGTTGCCTCTTCCGTTCCTCATAATCAATTAATATTTCATGTGGAGTCATAGGCAATAATGTGACTCTTTTTCCATTACATTGGAACATATATCTATTAAGATAACCATCATGGAATGTACGACGATTGAATTGCCATGGTCGTCCTAATAATACACGTGTGGCGTCCATCTTGATAACATCACAAAGGATCTTATCAACATAGGCGCCTATGGAAAACGTCACCCAAGCTTGTTGTGTGGCGGTGTCACACGCCTTATCGGAAATCCATTGGATTCCATAAGGTGTTGGGTGGGGGGTTGTAGGCAACTTAAAGTGTTTTACCACTTTTTCATTGATAATATTACAACATGAACCCCCATCAACTATTAAAGAGAGACTAGTATTATTGACCAAACAACGAGAATGGAAAAGATTTTCACGTTGGTCAATAGGAACAACTTCTTTAACGGCCAAAATTCGACGAGATACAAGGGCGAACTTACCGGGTTGTGCCGGGCCGCAAGCCATTTGTTCGTCACATGGTTCCATGCCGTAGTAGGGGTCGGCGTCTTGGTCATCCTCAATGATGATATCTCCGTCTTCTTCATCTTCCTCATCTTCATATGAGGGGTTGACAAACAACACACGCTTTGTGTTCGGGCAATCACGTTGGACGTGACCGAATCCGCTACATTTGTAACACATGGGCTCTCTTGGCCGTGCCGCCGGTGGAGGTCCTTGAGAGGTGCGGGCGGGAGGTGCTTGTGCCGGGGCATTGGGGCCACGTGGTGGTGCCCTCTCGGTATCCGCTTGTCGGGTGGATTGAACCATCCATTGGGCTCCTTTTGTGGCGCCGGACTCTTGAGAACTAGATATATCTCGAGCACGGGTGTTAGTAGAATAAGCGTATTGACTTTGAGAGGAGTTATACCTTGAGTATCTTGGATTCTCTTGTTGTTGCTTATGAAGCTTCATGGCTGCATGACACAAAGCTCCTAAGTCCTTGTATGGAACGATCTCAAGAGGACGTCGGATTGATGGATTAAGGCCACTCATGAACTTGGTGCGTAGGGCGGAGGGAGAGGCCGAAATGCCGGCCTTCATATGCATGTCCTCGAGCTTGGCCAAGTAGGCCACCAGAGTGAGTTTGCCTTGTTGGAGCTCGGCAATTTGCATCCGCATATCGTTTTTGAAGTCGTCGGGGACATACTTCTTTGTCATGATGTAGATCAATTGATCAAACGTCGCAACCGGTTCCCATCCTCGGCTCTCACGGACGTGTTCATACCGGTTCCACCAAGATTTTACATCGCCTTCAAAATACAAGGTTGCCGCTTCGATCTTCTCATATTCCTCATAGTGGCAATGCTTCAAAGCCCTTCTCATGTCCTATGCTCAATCAAGAAATACACAAGGATCGTATTCCCCATAAAATATTAGAAATTTAACTTTACCTTCCCTACGAGCTTTGTAGGGATCCGGGCGGGGCGGTGGCATATCATCATGATGAGCTCGTTGATGGGCATGCCTTGGTGGGTTAGGAGGAGGCAACCATTCTTCTCCTCGGTCCTGGTTCTCATATGGATCTCGGACGGGTGGGTGCCATGGACGGACATGAGCCACCCGTTCCAAGTTGGGTTCATCGTCGGAGAACTCATCAAAATCATCCCTCTCGTCATACTCATCATAGCCGCGGTATGATGATCGCCGGCTAGGTTGTTGGCGGCGTTGTCCATACTGATCATTACTAGAACGTCGAGGATGATGATCTTGTCGATTGGTGTGTTGGGAATCGTTCTGGACGGGACGGCTAGTATGTTGTGCATTTGGTGGAAGTGGGGGCGATCCGTACCGTCTACGGTTGCGCTCGAAACACTTGTTCCGATCCATCGTATCTACATAAAATAAATCATCCGGAGTCGGGCCATCGTTGTTGTTGGTCTCATTGAGGTGGTCCCTGCCGTCTTGTTGATTTTGACTTTCGATGACTGAGGCAAGCCTAAGACCTTGAGATGGGTCGGATCCCAAAAGATCTTTGCCTTTTAGACGGGCATCGGACGTGGAGGTCTCGACCATGGTGTCATTTGGATTTGAAGCGGGACGTTGAGCGGTCGTAAGGGCCAAAAGTTGTGCCCTCATCTCCTCCAATTGTTGCTTAAGATTAACAACTTCCTCGGATAAGGAGGTATTTTCACGTTCATAAGCATCATGAGAATTTTCCATATCCACGTTAGTCATGATTCCAAATGAATACACACAAATGCAAGCAAACAAATGAGCAAGGTGCCGAATTAAGTCAACGTTACCCAAGTTCAAGTGCGTTAAGGTTCTACTTTTGGGAAGGCCGTTTGACGGTTAGCAAGATAGGCTAATCCAACAAAATTTGAACCAATTCACACAAATAACAAGCGATAAATTTGCAACGTGTGTAAGAAGATAGAGAGATAAGAAATGGACGGATTGTTTATCGGAAAGTTTTACTTGCTTTTGGTCTTTGACCTTTTGTACTAATCCGATTTTTCAGATGGACCGGTTTGCCGGACGTCTTTTCACTTTTTTTTTTTTTTTTCTTTGCAACGTTTGATGCAAGAGATGAAACACTTTGAAAACAAATCCGCTTTGTTGAAGAGTTTTTTGTTTTTGTTTTGTTTGTTTTTTTTTTTGAATATCAAAATGCAAGATATCCGAATTTGTTAACAAATAAATCCCAAGAAATTTGGTAAAATCGATTAACAAACTTGTCGGATTGGGTCGGTTTAAGAACAAATTGTATTTGATAGATGGTTTGATGGCAAACCAAATATCTCCTAAATTTGTTTTGTTGACAAAAAAAAAAAAAAAATTCAAGAAAACTTCAATGAACACGAAGAACAAGATGAAGATCTTCAAAAGGGAAAGAACAACAAAGGCAAAAGGAGGATAATAAAATAACGCACAAAAACAAGAGTAAAGAGAACTTAGCTTCGATCCCTTTGCTCTGATACCATTTTGATGCGTCCTTGGAAGCGTTGAAGAACGGACGCCGGATCTTGACCAAGCTAGAGCTTCAACTACTCGTGTTGATGTGCAACTGAGAACTTTGATAGAAGTTTGATAAGACGGAAGCGATTTGAAAATGGATGCGGAAGTGAAGGTTTGATTCGATCTAGAGAGATCGAGCAAACGTTGTAGTGGATTTGAGAGTTTGATTCTTTAGAAGAATCCTCGAAGATGAGTTCTTGGATCTAAGACTTGATCCAAGGAAGAACTTTGAGGGGATTGAGGAGGAAGTGATGTCCAAATCAAGAGAGAAGATTTTCCTTCAAATAACTTGATTAATATTAGACATGCTTTACAAGTGTGGTCAAGCATCCTTTATATAGTGGATGAAGGCCAAACCATTAGCCGGAAATTAAAGACGGAAATAAAGGCGGGAAATAAAGCCGGGGCTAACTCCCGAATTGAAAGGCCTAGACTATCAATGTCGGAAAGTAACTCCCGGAATTAAGTTCCGGAGTTACGGTTCCGAAAATTAAAGTCTATTATTAAAATGAAAAATACATTAAAATAATAATATTGTTTGCTAGCTTGATGACGTGGCGCCGGAAGTCTATGCCATGGTGGAGTGGTGACATGTCATGCCACTAACGGGTCCAAGTGATGCAATGGTGCGTCGGATGTTTGAGCCGGAAGCTTGGGCGATGACTTTAGATCGGGAGCGAGTGAGCGGTCCATCGGAGCGAACCTGCAAAGCATCGTCCTCCTCATCCACGGTCATGGTTGTCAAGGGCGCATCAAGAGGTACCCTTACGCGGTGTTCTACTGCCACAAGACGCCTAACACGGCAGCCTACATATTGGAGCTGACGGCGGAGGAGAAGGTTGTGAAGGCGGTGGCTGTTTGCCACAAGGACACGTCAGCGTGGAACCCTAAGCACCTGTCATTTCAGCTTCTTAAGGTGAAACCCGGGAGTGTGCCCATATGGCCATATGTCATATCCTACCTAAAGAACATGTTATATGGATTCAAAACTAGCCCCACTCAGACTTGCTTTGTGTTCGTATATGCCTACGTACGCTCACGGTAGTGTTATATATGTAACGTACGCATTGTGTTCGATCGTGCCATATGATATAAATGTTGCATGTTTGTATAACCTCATACATTATTAAGATATAAATACGTGGTTTTACGTCACTCGAGTAATTTGTTATTGTGAAAACTCCATTTTGCATGTTGCATAAGCTCATATATTATTAAAATACAAATACATGTTTGTATAAGCTCAGATGGGTCGAAACAATTAAGCCTCCTATCCTAAATATTAGACTTTGGACCCAACCTTATCCAAATATCCGAATACATTTTTTTCTAACAAAGCTCCATTTTGAATCCAGTATTTTTTTATTCAATTCGGATAATATCCGTTTATTAGAAATGACAATTTCACCCGCAACCAGTGGTTATCCGAAAACACGAACCACACGAATGATCGAAAATTCGATAAAATGCGGTTGGAATGCGGGTGAAGGTTGATTGTTTGATGGTCCGGTTACGATTTATGGTGTGAATATTAAAAACCATCACCCGAACTACCACCCAAGCCATTACCCAACCCGACATTCACCCGATATTCACCCGAACTGTAACTAAATTAAAATAAAATAAAATACATTAAAATAAATTAAAATAAAACTTTAATTTTTATAAACCTTAAGTTTCTAACTCCCTAAATGTTTAGTTTACTCAAATTAAGCAGGAACGCTCCCACTCCTCAACCTTCCACGCCTCCAATCCACACTTTCAAGAGTAAACTTTATGTCGCAGACTCGCAGATCACACAACCAACGCTTACACGTCTCATATATATATATATATATATATACATACATATGGTTTTACGTCACTTGAGTAATTTGTTATTGTGAAATTCACATGGGTCCAAACAATTAAGCCTCCTAGCCTAAATATTAGAGTTTGGACCCAACCTGACCCAAATATCCGAATACATTTTGTCTAGCAAAACTCCATTTTGCATCCAGTAATTTTTTTATTCCATTCGGATAATTCCGCATATATTCTAAAACATATAAATATAATTTTTCATTTTATTTATTAAAACAAATTAATGTAAAGTCAAATAACATAATTCAATAAAAAGGTACTGCTGTGCCTCAACGCATTTCGGGAAGAACGGTCTTTTCTTGTAATTAATTAAGATAATATATCTTAAGAAATATCGATTTCTTCTTACCAAAAAAAGAAATATCGATTTCTATTTTTATCCGAACATTCACAAATATTCATTTCATGAAAAGTGTGATTTGTATCGATGTTTTGAGAAACTATTTCATACTGAAAATGTTACGATATTTACGGATTTTGGATTATCGAATTTTTCTGATCGGATATCAGGTTAGTTTCGTCTATTCCTGCTAAATCCCATTGTGCGTGTGTGTTATATGTTTTATTTTGGGCCGGGTTAGACCTTTTGTGGGTCTCGTTCGCAAAGAAGAGTTGGGTTCTGAACTTGAATAATTTATATGATAGGAATTAGTTCAAGTAAGGATTGTTTTTGTGGTAAGGTATTACAGAGTATTTTTTTACCATCGATTTAATTGATCCAATTACCTACAATCATTCACGTCATTTAATGATTTATGAAAAATGCGGTGATAATTGTGCGATTTTTAAAAAGGTATGAGACAAGTTGTCCATTTACAAAATATGTTTTTAAAAGGGCGAGGCGGTGACATTTTTATAAATTTCATGAGAATAATGTGATAGTTATTATATCAATTCATTGTTTTATTTCAATTCGTTCAAAATTATGTATTTTATATAGTTAGTTCATGTAATATTTGTTAATTTAGTAGTTATGATTTTATGTATTTTTTTGCTTCAACTTATAAAACACAACGTTTGAACTATAATACACAATATTCTAACCAATAACGCCTAAATTTAAACTTATGTTATAAAAGTTTATAAATAGTTAGGGTTATTACATTTCATAGGATCCAACCCATAGCTCCACAAAGCATTTCAGTCTTCATCGCAGCCTGTGTAGATTCATAGGTTCCAAGACTCCAAGTGGTCCGACCCATAGCTCCACAAAGCATTTCAGTCTCAACCACGTCCAAATCCACATCCATACCCGATTGAATCTTTTGGATCCAACAAGACACACAACCAACATGGTCTAAAATTAGTGATTATTTTTTTTATGAACAGCCACCAAATCTAATATTTGAACTATTTACTAAAATTGACGAGAAAAATTAAAAATAAAACCGTAGAGCATGTGTCATTAAGTTCATTATGGTATATTCATTGGAGCATCTAAAAACGGGATTTTATACTATTTACATCAATTATCTCATTAACTTTTCAATACATTTTACTTCATACTAGATATAAAACGAGCCTTCAGTTTTTGTGTCCTCATTTCTGTTTAATAGTTTTGTTGACTATATTATAATTTAATCTATGATTGATAAATTAAAATAGAAAAACAAAATTAGATCAACATAGAGTTTCTTTAGGAAAGATTAAAGGATAATATTCAAGCCACTTACTGTTTACTTTTATTTTATTTATGAATATAAAAATATATTTTATGGTTTCTAATGTAGGATTATGATTGTTTGGTCTTTAAAAATTAAATTAATTAATAAAAGTTATTTATATAAATGGTTAAATAAATGTTTTAAGACATTTAATATTTAAATCCCTATTTATATGTGGATTTTAAACGTCTTAATCTTTACTTATACCGATTTTTTTTTTGCTTAAAATACACATTTAGAGTGGATATATGATGCAGTGTATTGTTTTTTTAGTGAAATGGGAGAGTAGGCGCTTTTTTTAAAAATGAGCAATACGTAAGCTCTTTTTCATTGAAGATATAAAATAGGCTTCTCTTACTTATCTTTAAAGATTAATTAAAAGGGTAAATTGGTAATATGAAATTACTCAAGCCCAAGCGTTTGAATGAAAGTCCAAGTATTTTAATAAAAGCTCAAATGTTTTAATAAAGCCTAAGCCTATGACAGGGCCCAATACACAAGCCTAGGACATACCCCAATACAACAAAATATTAATAAATCTTATAGTTATTGGATTCGAACTCTAGATGAGAGACCTACCCTTATACCAATTGGACTAGTTGAACTTGTGTATTCCATTATTGTTTTTTGTAATGTTATACTTAAAACCAAATGTTAATACACACTTCCGTCGTTTATAAAAGTACGTCGTTCACATAAGGCCAGGTTACAAAAGTCTAAGCTACAAATACACACTTCCGTCGTTTACACAAGGTCAAGTTACACAAGTCTAGGCTCAATCGAGTTACACAAGCCCAATTCGAGTTACACAAGCCTAGTCGAGTTACAGAAGCCCAATCGAGTTACACAAGCCCAATCGAGTATACTTCCTCTCTTTCCCCATTTCTGCGCACAAGAGTTGCAAAATCTCTTGATGGCTCCATGATAGAAGCATCTTAGGGTTAAAATGTGGATGCTTTGATAACTCATTGAAAAGATGCTTAAATTACCGCAATTTCCTGAAAAAAGCATAGTCCCTAGACAAACAAACAAACAAAGTTGGTGACCTAAACTATACATTAAAACTCGGGTAGTTTTGTGTAATTGTACCCAATAACTGGGAGGCCTGATTGCAAATAGGAGGAAAGTCTCCCGTCCGGATTTCTACAGTCCTTCTTAGCGAACTCCCCAACTCGAGATTGCATATCCCATAAAACAGACATGTAAAAGAATGTTGATACATAAGCGTTGAATCAATGAACATAATTGGTAGGGATGATAATTAAAATTAATAGCCTTTGACCTATTTAATGTTAGGGAGTGGGAGTTGGAGTTGGAACTTTGAGATATTGGATAACAAAGTACAACAATCAAGAATGTCATTGATAGTGTTATACCCTATTAACAATAGGTACTGAAGAAGTAAAAATGAAGAGAATCACAATTTTATTTATTTTTAATTTTTTGAGAGTAATCACAATTTTATTTAGAAACAAGGTTCTGAAAGAGAGGGACAAATTATAACAACATACCGAGCAAAATTCAACCAACTGAGAACTGAATGTAGCTAATGAAATGCTGGACACAACATATATCCCTTGAGCTCCTTTGAAACTAGTCATATGAGATATGTTTTACATTGGTTCAACACATGGTTTGCTTCTTGGTTCCACTTAATAAGCAAACGTTGGCTTGAGTAATTTCAGTGAAAGCTTTAGACTGGTTCAAAGCTAAGCTATAATCGAATTATTGAACAAACGTTGTCTTTGTCAACATGACTTTCACTAGACACTGCTTCGGTTTGCTTCTAGGTTCCACTTAAACATCATATTTCCATCTGAATTAGTTAGTTCAGTATTCCAACATTCTGACTTTCAATACAATTTAATATAAAAACACTTGCTATTTGGTAAATTCTTCAATGCATTTGGCACAAACCCCCTGTACAACCCAAGCCAACCATCTCGTTGCCCAATACCTGTAATTTTCGGTTCAATTAAGCATCTGATTCTTGCAACCTTAGCAAACATAAGCAGGCCAAAAGAATTAGTCTTCCTGCAAAGTCTACATCGGATTCTTGCAATTAAGCATCTCGATGTGATTAGGGTTTTCAGGTGCCCAGTCTTCTTCGATAGTTCCAAAGGCGGCGGTTGCGAAGGCGGAGGCGACATACTCCATTCCCGGCGGAGGCGAAGGCGGCGGTTGGCACGCTTCTGCAAGTCCGAGCTAGCGCGAGACAACTTCTTCCTAGTTGTTCGGCTACTGGTGGCCAACGAAGACGATGTTCCATACCAGCGACTATTCTTCGACTATTCATCGGATGTAGAAATAGAGGCAGAGAGGAGAAATCCTAAATGTCCAATTTTATTTTTCAGTGTCAATTTCCGATTATACCCCTCCTATTAATTGTTTTTAGAATTAAAATTTAATAACAAATTAGTAGAGGCCTAGTTTATATCAAAGATACAAAAAAGCTCTACTCCCTCAATTTTCTCATTGTTTTTCGTAATATCATAAACCCACACATAATAATTAAATCAAAGTAATACGCCCAAATATCTCTCAAAATCCTCTTTGAAGTCCTTCATAGAACATATGAAGGACTTCAAAGAGGATTTTGAGAGATATTTGGGCGTATTACACACATAATAATTAAATCAAAGTAATGCGCCCCTTACGATGACCACGCGCCCCTCTTTCTGGCGATTTTCTAGGGTTTGTTCCCTTCTAATCTCCTTCTTGAATCGTTGGTTGTGGTCCTCCTTGATAACTACCGACAATGTAACCGCATGTCTCCAACGTGAATCTACCTCCTGTGGATCTGTGTTTCTATGGGAGGTAGGATGGTGCCCTTTTTTCGACTTCGCTCATCGGATCTTTGATCTGATTTGTGAAGGGGTGATGTTCTGGTGTCGTCCTCTGAGCATTTACCTACTTCAGTCTAGCCGGATTGCTGGGTCTTGGCGTCTGGATTTACCGCTCCTTCCTTCGACCTCTCAAAAACCGAACCTTCCCCCATGGCATCGAGATCCTAAAAACTTTGAAGTTTTTTTGTTTAGGGCGGCTCTCAAAGTCCGGAAACTAAAAGCAATCAAGGAAAATGAATGTTCCGAGCATGGCTCTTTGTTTTGCCGGACTAGTGTTGGTACTTGGGAGATGATGCGGTACCGGTGGTTGGGGTCTTCTGCCTCCGCTGATATCTCAGGTACGACCAAAGTGTTTATGTGTGAGTCTTATGGGCCAGTTCTAAAAACCATTTTCAATAATGATGCAAGTTATTTCATCTTTGAACATGCCATAAGCTCCGGCTTATGTGTTCTGAACAAAACCCGGATTTATCCGGGTTGTCAAAATTACTCTTGCATGAGAGGAAACTCTAGAGGCGTGCCAATGAAAACTACAAGCATATTCAAATGCAAGCTATTCCAAATGCACGTCTGTTCTTCTCCTGGGATTGAGGCATACCTTGATGTGGTGTGTTTGCACTATTTGATTCTTGAACAAAGTCCACTGTTGGTGGGTGAAATGGTAATATTAGTGACAAACTTTTGCACCAGAAACCAACTCAATGCTAATGCATCAACTGATAACTTTAATGTCTTAGTGTTTTTAAACAAAATTGAAAATAAGGAATTTGTCTATTACTATGCCTTTACAGTGATTGTTGGTGTGTCCCTGGTCTGTCTTCTGAACAATTATTTGTTGAAACCTATTTTAGAAGAATTGGTGGCACAGGCCTCGTTATGGGTCTCTGATCCATGCTGGTCTTGTTTGTTTTGTTGGCTCTTCATGTGGAACATCTTGTGTTATATCCTGCTTTACAGCGCAATTTTTTTTTAACCATCTGAAATCTGATCTAAAAGATCGCAGAGCGAATAGAACACATGCCTATAATGAGCTGGTTTCTTTTCCTTACAAAGATTATAGCTCTTGTGAATTTGCTGATGTTCGGTATCTTGCTAGATATCTGATGAACGATTGGTTGCACTGTCCTTTGGAAGAATATAACACTGAGAATAGGCACACAATCAAGCGCAATTTGAATATGAAATTTTACATGGGCTTTGTGTCCACTGCATGTTTCTCTATTTCAAATAGACCTATGAACTACCATGCTATCTTTCAAGTTTTGGAACCAGGAATCAATGCAAACAAGAAGTTAGCACATGTTATTATTTCCTGTCATACCTCTTTCATACGCCTTTGGAACATATTTGTGAATTTGATGAGAGTTGTTTATATGGCGATTCATCTCACTATAATGTTTATGTCTAGATTCCCTTATCTCTCTGGTTGTGATCAGTGGAGCTGCTTCTGGTGTTACCTTGCTTTTTTTCTTGACCTCACTTATATAATATCAGGTTGGTGCAACTCTTGCTTGAATACCAATAGCAATTTAGAAACTATTCTATGTATTATTACTCTTAATCTAGTGATAATCTTTGCAAAAGTTATATCCCTGAATTGTCTGAATTTTGCTTGGATACTTGGTGTCTATGTGTGTCCTTCTAACCCTCAGGATGGCCACATTGATGCATCAAAAGTTGATGTCAGAGTCATCCTATCAACTTGCTTGGTTGACTTTGAACAAGGGAATGCTCTTAAGCCCTTCATGAATTCCACGGCTGAACTGTTGCACCATATTAATCCTTTTGTGGTTTCAGTTATGTTTCGTAGTGAACGAATAATAAGCAGCATTGTGAATAATGGAAATGACCAACCCTGCATACTCTATGATCGAGTTCAATACAGAAAAGGAACTGTTTCTGATCGTTTAAAAGTTACTACTTTTCGATCAAGGAAAGCGAGTAGTAATCTGTCTTACAGAATTTTGTACTCAGATGTTGGATTTGTTAACCTTTTACTATGGCCTTGGCCGTTTGTGTGTAGCTGCTACCGTACTGTATGGAAGATTATAGTAATATATTTTTTCCTTAACTATTGTTTGCCTATTAAGTCTTGTGATTTATGGTTCCTGAAGTATTTCACAAACAAAAAACATAACAAAAGCTCCTTGGTTCATGATATTATGGAATATAGAAAGGTATTCATACTTGACTTTGTTCAGGTTTGCTACCTTTTCTTTCTTTCCTTTACCTTGAGTATTAAATGTGAGTATGATCTCAAAAATTGGTTACTTTCAGTTCTTAATCCAGGAATCATGGATAACTGCTCGGCTGTGTTGCTTTTGACCTTCCGAGTTACGTTTTCCTGCCATAGTATATGCAATAGTAATCTTATTTTAAGCTCCTCTCCCGGGAACATCTCCTTCAATGAAAACTCGAACGTTAGGAGCCCAAGCATGATCCCTGTTTTAATGAGTTGGAAATTACTGCTAGTTGATTTTCGAATTGTTTCAATTTTGTCTGAACCTATCTTGCACGACGATTGGCACTACTCTCTTTATGACCTTAATCTATGTTGGTTTATTCCGATTTTTGTACGATCGGGAAAGCATATCAACTTAGTCGTTTCTCATTTCGTCTTGAAGTGCTTTTCAAAGATCTCGGATCACGAATCTATAAGGATACCTCCGCTTACACTTCGTTTGAGCGAGTTTTTTCGCCCTAAGCGGGGTAGCTCTGAACTAGAGTCTATATAAATTTTTTCCTATGAAGATTGCCTACTGGAATTGTCGGGGTATGAAGAGGAAACATTTTTGGACGGACCTTAGAATCACTACTCATAATGAACATATTAATATGATAATGTTAGCAGAAATCAAAACGGATATTGAACCGGATGACAATTTATGGCGCAAAGCAGGCTTTGGTTCTTGCGTTTTTATCCCTTCTTCTGGTCATTCGGGAGGGCTATGTTTGCTTTGGAAGAATTAAAAATTAGTTGATGAAAGAATTGAAATCACGCAATCGGGCGAGCGCTTCCTTGCCCTTAAACATCACAATAACGAGATCAATTTCTCGTGCTATATTATTTTTATCTACGCCCCACCGCAGGAAAAATTTAAGGACGCCTTCTGGTCGTCCCTGACCAACTTGGTCCTTAATCACAACTACCCGTCTATTATCATGGGTGATTTCAATGAAATTTGTAACCCATCTGATAAACTTGGAGGAGCTTATCCAAATAATAATAGATTTTATAGAATAAATAACCTTATTCAGAATTGCAATCTCGTGGATCTCGTCTCTAGAGGTAACGAGTTCACTTGGAGACGTAAAAAAGAAGGTGAGAATAATACTTTCGAAAAACCAGACAGAGTATTAACACACTTCGATATCATTAATAAATACAACCAAATTAGTACTTGGAACCACGTTTTGCATCTTCTGATCATTGTATGATCTCAATACTTCTAAACACGACTAAACAAAAATTCAGAAATAAGCCTTTCAAATATGAATTGATGTGGAATGATTGAAAAGATTGCAAAAATATTATCAAACAAGCGTGGCGGGTTCATGTTCCGGGCACTAATATGTTTAAACTAGGTAAGAAAATTCAACTAACAAAGACCAAAATTAAACAGTGGAGTAAAGAAAAGTTTGGAAATATTAACAAACAAGTTAAGAAAGTTGATCAAGAAATTGAGAAATTACAAAACCTAAACTATATAAAGTTTTGTCACAACATCAACGATAAACTAATCAGACTTAATAAGAAAAGAGAATGTTTGATCGAATTTCAACAAAAGTATTGGAAACAAAGAGCTAAGGCTTGTAACTTCGAAAAAGGGGACAAGAATACGAGATATTTCCATAGGAAAGCGACTGGTAGAAGAAACAGGAAGATGATTAGCAAAATTAAAAATAATGATGGCCTATGGATAGAAACAGAAGAGGAAATTTCGCAGGAATTCTCTACTGATTATAGAAACCGTTTTAGATCTTTCGCGTGCGATAGGAATTTATGTGATCTCTATCTCCGTGTGGTTTCGAAAGAAGTTACTAATGCTGATAACGAACTCCTAATTAAACCCTTCTCAAACAGTGATATTAAAAAGGCGGCTTTTGATATTGGTAGCGAGAAATCCCCAGGTCCGGATGGTATGCCTGTGGGTTTTTTCCAAAAACATTGGGAAATTGTCGGTCCTGCGGTCTGTAGGGCGGTGAAGAGCTTCTATCACTCTGGGAAACTTTTGAAACAAGTGAACCATACATTCATCACACTTATACCGAAAATTGATAATCCAGTTTCGACAAAAGATTTCAGGCCCATTAGCCTATGCTCCACAACCTATAAAATTATTGCAAAAATTCTAGCTTCCAGAATTAAGATTATACTCCCGAAATTAATACACCCCTTGCAAAGTGCCTTTGTTCAAAATAGAGATATTCACGATAATATTCTAATAGCTCATGAAATCTTTCACGGATTTAGAACGAAGAAAGGGAAGGAAGGTTATATGGCAATTAAACTTGATATGGAAAAAGCGTATGACAGAATGGAATGGTTCTTCATTAAAACAGTCATGGAAAAATTCGGGTTCTGTAGCAAATTTTGTAACTGAATTATGGAATGCATCTCGACGGTATCTTACTCTATCTTAATTAATGACAACCCCTCTGACCTTTTTATTCCTCAAAGGGGTCTTAGACAAGGGGATCCTCTTTCTCATATGCTCTTTAATTTGGGGGCTGAGATTCTTGTGCGTAATATCCAAATAGAAAGCGATCAAAACAAAAAAGTTATCGGGTTTCCTATTTCTAGAGGGGGCTCACGCATTCCTTTCTTAGCCTTCGCCGATGATATCATCATTTTTACAAAAGCATCGACTAGTGCTAGTACTAGAATTATGGAGATCCTTAATGGGTACTGTAGTATTTCAGGGCAAAAAATTAACCTACATAAATCGGCGTTCCAAACGTCAATCAATGTAGAGAACCCAATCAAACGCCAAATCCAGCTGAACTTAGGTATTTCCATTTCTAATTGCTTGGAAAAATATCTTGGATGTCCGTTTATCAACAGGAGAGTAAATAAAAGCGTCTTTGAAGACGTGATTACGAAATCCAAACTACAGCTCACGAAGTGGAAGGCTTCTTCTCTTTCTCAAGAAGGTAGAACAACCCTAATCAAAGCCAATCTGAATGCTAAACCAAAATTTATAATGCAAAGCTTCATGTTGCCAGCCAGTATTCATAAAGAATTAGATAAAATTAATAGAAACTTTTTCTGGAACAAAGGACCTAATTTCCACCCACTCATCAGTTGAGATAGAATTTGCAGACCAAGGAAATTTGGGGGTGTTGAAATTAGGAAGTCGGAGGATATGAATAAAGCACTTTAGATGAAATTACTCTGGAAATTCTAAATGAACCGAATAATATCTGGGTCAAAATAGTGGAGGAAAAATACCTGAAAGGTTCTATCCTTTGGAATTAGAAGACAAAGCAGAACACTTCTTGGCAGTGGAAGAAACTTATGAATCTTAGAGCCGAATTCTATCGCGGCCTCAGATGGCGGGTTGGCGATGGTGATACTGTGAAGTTTTGGAAGGACTGTTGGCTTGAAAGTAAACCGCTCAGTTCTTTGTGCATTAACCCTAATTTTACCCCTACCAATGACGTCGTCAAACAATTCATAAATGAAAATTGTTGGAATCATAGGGAAATTGAGGAAGAATTAGGAAGTCAGTTACCAACTAGAATTCTAGAATCAATCAAATCATACCAATTACCCAAATCCTTTATTCAAGATCGACTTTATTGGGCTCCTTCGGAATGCGGGAATTTCACGACGAAATCAGCTTTTAATTTTATTTACGAAAGCACAAACCTCCCGACTAACGAGAATGACTGGATTTGGGAGCTGGATTTACTTCCCAAAGTTAAGAACTTCCTATGGAAACTTTCTATTAATGGTCTCCCAACAAAGGAAAATTTAGATAAACAAAAGGTTCCAGTTCCTTTGGCTTGCTGCTTATGTAACCACCCTGTCGAACCTGCTAAACATCTTTTCTTCGAGTGTCAGTTCTTCTTGGACTCTATTGCTTGCCGCATAATTAAGGGTGCTGTTTCGGAGACCAGTGTTTTGAATGTTAAGATCATTGAAAAAATCAATTGGTTAAGAAGCATCCTCTCGTTGAATGATCTTATCTTCTTATTTATGATATGGTGGAATATCTGGACTAACAGAAACCAAAAAATTTTTAGTAAGAAAGAACCCCAAAACATTGATCTGATGGTTTGGAATCAGATCAAAGAATGGGAACTAGTTAATAAGAAACCCAAGGAGCTGAAAGATAAGGCGAATAAACAAAGAAGAAAAACGAAAAATATCTGCTGGACCAGACCTGAAAAGGACTATATTAAACTCAACTTTGATGGTTCGAAAAAAGAATCCGGGAACTCTGCTTATGGTTTTATCCTTCGTAATCACAATGCTTTGACGGTCTCTCTAGGCTTTGGGCGGTGTGGTAACATATCGGCCCTGCATGCCGAAGCATGTGCGCTTAGAGAAGGACTGGTTAAGGCTTATGATTTGGGGATCGAAAAAATTGAAATCGAAGGCGATTGCTTGGCGATTATTAATTCGGTAAAACGAATTTGGAAACCACCATGGGATCTCGACCTCTTTTTGTCGGATGTGTCTAATATTTTAGCTGGTTTTTCTCAGGTCAAAATCAGACATGTCTTCAAAGAGGTCAATGCGGTGGCTGATTTGTTAGCCGAGTTGGGTCACGATGACCGATCGGCGCCCTACTCGTCCGTTCCGAGAGTTGAGGAGCTCATCCGTAAGGATGCCCTAGGACGAACAGTCTCAAGGAGATGATTCTTCCTAATTGCTTACTGTGTATTATCAAAAAAAAAAAAAAAGAACATATTTTGTGAAATATAGTAAACCCTATTTAACAAAATAATGAAAATAGCTCAAAATGTACTCAATTTAAAATCCCTACTATTTTTTTCTACAATATCGTTAAATAAAAGTGTTGAGTAAAAATGTACACAATTTATAAAACATATTTTTTTAATTATATTTGAGCACAAATTCACAAAACACATTTTATTTATTTTTTTATTTGAGTTCGACCCTCTCTTTTTGACCTTTTGATTCTAAGTTATACAAATATCGATATATGGTTGGTTTTGGTGATTTGGGATGCACCCAGTTTTTGACGGATTGCTTACTCACCTCTTTAAAGAGGAACAAGTCTTACGTAGTTCAGTGCGGTGTTTTCATGCATTAGAAAATCAATGTCCAAACCCACCTTCTATGAAGGGTTGCCTAGACAGTGATCAAACTATCATTTGCATGGCGCTTTATATCTCAACCATGCATCAAAGCAGTGGCGGAGCCGGGAAATATTTGAAGGGGGAGACTGAACGCCTTAAAGAAATAAAGACAAAATAGTTCATTACTAATACGAAATTTAGTACAACAAAAGAGTTCACTACCATAAAGGGGGCAAATCCCTCTTTCGGGATCGCATCATCTGAAAATATTGAATAATAACTTCATTGTCAATGCTTTTGAAAATTTCTTTCTGGATATAACAAACCAAACTGTCAATGAGAAATTCATCTCCCATCTTGTTGCGCAAATTTGTCTTGACTATACTCATCGCAGAGAATGCTCTTTCCACCGTAGTTGTGGCAACTGATAGCACTATAATCAACTCCAAATCTTCTTCCAATTGCGAAACCCCGTCGCCACAAACACATCATCTCCAAATCTTTTACCGACAACACCTTGAAAAAGATAACACCAAAAGCAAAATGCGGCATCTTTAGAAACACTATATTCCAACCATTCATACTCCTTGAACCACTTAGGAAGAAAAGCCCTTTGTTTATTTCCTTGCATACTTTGTGGAAAATCATGTGACAATGGTTGACAAGAACCTTGAACTACATATTCCCTTCTCACAACATCTCTAACCCGAGGCTCATAATCATTAATGGATTTGCGCAATGCCGGATCACTAATAATGCTAACTTCACAAGTTGAATCACGAGAACTTTCAACTCGAACTCTTTTTTCGCCAACAACATGATCTCTAACATTCACACTAGGAATTGAACTTTAACCTTTCAAACACAATCAACATTCACACTAGGAATTGCACTTGAACCTTCAACATTTGGAATCGGTACCTTCTTGCGAATAAGAAACTTGTCCATATTGTAAATCCTAATAATACAATTAACAAACCTTTCAAACACAATCAAATTCAATCATCAAATTTAACCTAATTAAGTAATCAAACATTAATTTTCAATTCAATCAACAAATAATAAGAACTTTAACATAACTTTTCAATCACCAAATTTAACCTAATCTCAATCAACAAATACCAATAAATTAAACATAACCAACAAATACCAACCAATTAAACCTATTATAATATTTAATTTTATTAATCAAGTTTATTTAAATACAATAAAATTTAAAGGGAAATTAAGGAAACAAACCTTAAGGCTTAATCCGTGAATCGTGATTTACAAATTACAACAAGTTAGCAAGGCGGGCGGGGCGGCAATGCGGCACTACGGCGGGCCGGAGGCGACTCAGGCGAGGAGAGGAGCGCACTGCGGAGGCAAGGCGAGCGGGCGAGCAGATGAGAGGGCCGAACGGAACTGCTGAGGCAAGGAGGGGAGCGGGACTACTGAGCCTGAGAGGAGGCGAGGAGAGGAGCGGCACTGCGGAAGCGAGGCCGGCGAGCGGAGGAGCGGCACTGATGGTCGACAAGCAATGACGGCCGACGAGAATCGAGAGTCGAGAGGAGAGGAAAGGCGAGCACCGCGAGCGGGAGAGTGAAAGTTGAAGAGACGAGGAATCCTGGAGCGGGAGAGAGCAGAAAACCTAGGAGGGTTTTTATTTCCTCCCTATTAAAACGACGTCGTTTTGATAGGGGGGTTTTTAATTATTTTTTTACACCGTTCCGCGCATGATTGGAGGGGCACGGTCCCCTCCCTTACCCCCCTTAAATCCGCCACTGCATCAAAGGATTAAATTAAACTCTCCTTCTAGGAAGGGTTGCTTAATTTATCCCGCTATCACGCGCATGATCAAGAAAAGTGTTAAATTAATTTTTTTTATTTTATTTTTTGTGATTGAATTTGATCCTTAGTTTATTCATACCAAATTTCTTACGTATCCTTTCTCAGGAATCAAGTCTACGTAGTTCTTAATTGATTGGATTTGTTTGTGGTTAAACTCGACGAACATATGTTTTATATCGAGTTCAAAAATATTTGAAAATTTTGGTTTAACTCCAACATTTGTTCTGGAGTTGATTTTATTTAGACGGTGCGACTGAATCAAATTTAAATATATATTGGATTTTCTACGTAGCTCAGAAAGAGCATCAAGTCATAATGTAGTTCTGAAATAAAAGATACTGGTTTTGATTTTGTTTGTGGTTAAACTTGATGAGAGGATGTTTTATGTCGAGTTCAAGAAATTTGTCCTTTTGATTTTAAGTCCAAGATTTGACTTAAATTTTATTTGGACGAGACGATTGAATCCGATTTAATTCCACATCGGATTTCTTACATAGCTCGGAAAGAACATCAAGTCATGACGTAATTCTCTACAAGATATATCTAAATTTGATTGGCGAATTGGCGACTGTACACGATAATTTATTAAATTTATTATCGAGTTACCTACGTAGCCTTTCAATGGCGCAAGTCCTTACGTAGTTCTATATATAAATATTTAATTTGAATTTGAATTTTATGAATTTGATTTATAAAAGTCAAACATATATACTTGCGATTGAATTTAATATATTTTTGTATTAAAATTCCTACGTATCCATAAAAACGGAATCAAATCATACGTAGTTCTACAAATCATTTTAAAATTGGTTTGATTATTTGTACGACTTTATATTTTAAAAGTCAATTTAATTTGTGTGATTGGACTCGATAATTTATCAGTCGAGTTTCCTATGTAGTCTTTTTATTTTTAAGACATCAAATCACTCGTAGTTCGACAAGAAGTTGGAACAGCTGATGTAGTGACCAAAAATATTTACTTTTGGTTTAACAATGGGCTCGATGTAGTGATCCAAAAATATTTACTTTCGTACCACATACAAACTTGGTTTAGTCGCGAAAATAATCACACCAAACTTTTGATGATATTTAATTATGATTTTTTTAAAAAAAGTGCTTTTTTGGGCCATTCTTATAAAAGCTTATTTTATGTGTTTATTTTGTAAGAAAACCAAAATTTAACTTGCGGAGTGAAACCTCTTCAAAACAATTGCATACCCACATTGAGTAAAGTGACATTTACTTTACTTTTTTTTTGTTTACAGTTTGACAAATCAATTTATTGTATACAAATTATCTCTATGTACAAAATTTGATTAAATTAAGACAAACTAATTAAAATTTGTTGAGTAGAGTTTAAGGATATATGAAAGAGAAGAGAAGAGGAGAATTTTTTTTTTTAGGTGAAAGAGAGGCAGTGGTCTCCGGCGCATCTAGTCGCGCTTCATATAAACAAAAGAAAAAGGACTAAGTGATCCGCAAACGGGGATAGTCCAGCCCCTTACATCATACATAATAATATCTTTAACACCCTCAATTGGGTCAAGCAATACAATAAGACCAAGAGGAAAATCGAAAGCAGTACTAGCAATAGCATCAACGACTCTATTAGCCTCCCTAAAAATATGACGAAACTAGATATTCCAGTCCCTACTAAGATAGTTTTGGCAACGTTGTACCAGACTGGCAAGAGGATGATGATTATGTAGCTTTTTATTTAGCAACATGGTTACTAATTTCGAATCCGTTTCAAGGATAACAGATCTATAACCATGTTCCCACGCAATCCTTAGCCCATACACCACACCCCATAACTCCGCCATAGGAACAATGCATAGGCCCAGGTTCGCAGCAAAGCCACATAACCAACCACCCTCCTTATTTCTTACCACACCACCAGCAGCGGCGTGACCATCCTCGCGTCGGGCACCATCCGTGTTGATTTTAGCAACATTATCCGGTGGGGGCTCCCACTTCACATGCTTAATATTAGGTGCTAACGGTGCATTATCAAGCTTTGACCCACTCTTGTTCCACGCCGAGATGTATTCAAAAACTCTCTCCTTGACAAAGTAGGTTCTATCTTTACTCAGTAGAATTCCGGAAAATTTGCTCGTTACGCCACTTCCAAGTCCACCAAAGGCCAACTACAAAAAATTCACTCCACAAATAAAAGTTGTTATACGTACAATTAGAAAGAATATTACCTCGAATCCAGGTCGCAATGGATGTCGAGAAAAAGTCCTCAACGAACAAATTGGCATGCATTTTCCTCCACATATTCTTGGCCTCAGTGCAATCTCTAAGCATATGTATAGTTGATTTTACATGAGCAGAGAAAATACTGCATCTCTCTGAACTGCACAGATGTCTTCTTGCCCTTTCTCCATTGGATAGCACTCCCCCATGTATAAGCTTCCACACAAAAGTTTTCACTCGTTCATGGACACACAATTTCCACAGGATTTTAAACAATCTTCCATCAATCTGAGTAAACTGTTTATCGGCTTGTAGATAAGAATAAGCAGAGGCTATTGAGTAGTCTCCATCTGCTGCAAATCTCCATCTTAGCGAATCGCTAGAACCCTGTTGAGACTTTGATCCAAGCTCACTAATTACCACCTCCTACATCCAGGCTTACCGCTGCTAACTTCAACAGCCAAGTTGACGAGAGGATAGGGCCTAAGATTTCCCAATTCCAGCATGAATTATCAAGCCAAAAATCTCTGAAAGAAAGTCTGTTGATGCTGTCATCAAATTGGACTGTTATTTCCTCCCTCAAAGGGCAATCCCCTATCCAACAATCATCCAAAATATTTATATTTCTGCCATCACCAAGAACCCATTTAGCGCCATGTTTAACTATAGTGTTGAAGCCTTCTTGTATACCACGCCAAACGTGAGATGGATCCGAATGTGCAACACCAGAGTTTCTAACGTACTTACTGCGTAAAACTCTCGACCAAAGACTGCTATCATCTTTTATAAAACACCAGCTCAATTTCCCAATAACGGCTTTGTTCAAATTTACCATTTTCTTAATTCCTAGTCCACCATTAGCTTTCGGAAGGCATATGGTATCCCAGTTAATAGTATTCATACCTCGGGATCCTACTTCATGTCACCAAATAAAACTCCTACAAATCTTGTCAATATGATCACAAACACCTTTTGGAATAACCATTGTTCCCATACAATACACCGGTAAAGAAGCTAGAACACATTTCATGAGCATTACTCTTCCCGCAAAACTGAGTGTTTTACCTCTCCAACTACTAAGTCTAGCATTAATCTTATCTAGAAGGGCCCCACAAGTAGCCTTCGAGATCCTCCCCTGAATGATTGGCATGCCCAAATAGTTGCCCAAATTCTTGGTAACTTCTACTCTACTAATAATTTCCAAATTTCTAAACATGTCAATCGACACATTAGGAGAAACGAACACTTTTGATTTTACTTGACTTACTTTTTGGCCAGAAGATCTACAGAACCTTTCCACGTATTTCATAATCACTCTCATTTGCGCTTCCGAGGCTTCAGCGAACAAAGTAATGTCGTCCGCGAAGAACATATGTGAGAGCTTTGGACCACCTCTTGAGAGTTGTATAGGCTTCCACTCATTCCTCTCCACTGATTCCAGGATAATGTGACTTAACCTTTTAACTGCTAGCACAAATAAATAGGGGGAGATAGGATCCCCTTGTCTGATTCCTCTTTCCGGGATAAACTGACTCGTGACTTCTCCATTCCAAAGCAATTGCATCCTCGTAGAACTTATACACTGATTGATCATGTTACTCCAACTATCTTGGAAGCCCGCTTCTTTAACTATATCTAGCACAAAATCCCAACGAAGCCTATCATAATATTTCTCCAAGTCCAGTTTAAGAATCATTCATTTCCTTCCCAATCTTTTCTTTCTCATCGAGTGCACTATCTCTTGCATAAGAACTATATTATCCTGGATATATTTGCCCGGAATAAAACTCCCTTGCATTGGTCCTACTAGCTCACCAATATTCTGTTTCATTCTTTGAACCAACACTTTTGAAATGATCTTATAATTGACGTTACATAAAGCAATAGGTCTAAATTGGCTAATCAACTATGGGTTGCCTACTTTAGCGATAAGAGTGATAAGTGTTTCATTACTCTCTTTGGGTAGAACGAAATCAGAGAATAAATTCTTTACCGTATCCAAAATTGAGTTGCCAACTATATGCCAACACTTCTGATAAAAGATAGGTTGAAATCCGTCAATTCCTGGAGCTTTATGCGCACCCATGCTTTTAGTTGCCTTCCAAACTTCTCCCATTGCAACTGGTTTAGTCATTTCATTCCAGTGACTATCATCAATAGTTGGGAACTCAACTGTTTCCAGTTGGCAAGAGTGCAGCGGCAACACATCACTCAGACTATAGAGGCGGGTAAAGAAGTTGACGGCATGTTGTTCCAACACTGTTGGATTATCTGACCAATCTCCATCTTCCAATTTCAGGCCCATAATATGACTTTTGCGTCTTTTAATTATCGTGGACGTATGATAATATGACGTATTACGGTCTCCTCCAACAAGCCACTGCTCACGGGATTTTTGGAACCATAAGAGTTCTTCTTGCTCTAGGGCCTTGTCAAGATCTTTCTTTAGCATTATTTCACGCCTTTGTAATCGAGGTGATGTGCTTAAATTGGGGTGCGATTGAAGCACCACAAGTTTGTTGTTGATGCTTAGTTTCCTGCGATAGACATTACCAAACACATCCCGATTCCAATTCATAAGAGATAATTTAAGGTTTCGAAGAGCTTCACTAACCTCTCTATTATTAGCCCAACAAGTCTCAACAATTGGATGGAACCCCTCATGTGTTAACCAAGCCGCTTCGATACGAAAAGGTCTTCTCTCTTTCTTCTGGACCACGTTTGGGTTAAGATTGAACAAGAGGGGGCAGTGATCTGAGGAGAACCTAGCAAGGTGTCTCACTTGTGCATTTGCCCAATCCAATATACAACTCTGGCTCATGAGAATCCTATCAAGTCTTTTTTGGACTCTAACATGATTTTCTCTTCCATTATCCCAAGTGTATTGAGGTCCTGTAAAGCCAAGATCAATCAAACCAAATTTATGAATTAAATCATGGAACTTACTTGAATTTGAGTGGAGAGATCCAGATCCTCCAATTCTTTCATGGGAGAATAAAATGCAGTTGAAATCGCCTCCGATGATATAAGGATCCGTAATGATGCTTAGTTCTCTGTCCAAGTCAACCCAAAATTCTTCTCTTCTGTTAGCCTTAGGCGGGGCATAGATAGTGATTAAATGGTACGGTTTAGTCCCATTTTCAATCTTTACATGAATGAAACTTTTGTTTACTGAGATAATATTCAGCACTATTTTATCTGAATCCCAAAGTAACCAAATCCCTCCCTCAAAATCATACGCTTCCACTCTATAGCAGCTTCTAAAATTCATACGCTCACAAAATTTCTGGGCCTGGTCCCCTGAAGTTCGGGGCTCAAAAATAGCTAACAGATCTATACTATGTTGCTTGCAAATGTGTTTGATAGCTCTTTGAAACCCATTCTTACGGGCTCCGAATACGTTCCAAAGAAGGCAAATCATCATAAGCACTAAAGAGAATGAAAAAACAGACAGACCAGGCACCTAAGGGTCGGTCTAATTGGGAGCCGACACCATCTCTTGGTCTTCTCCTCTCTTAACGTGTTTTATGTCATCTTCCATCCTATCCATATGCGTACCATTAGTCGTGGACACATAAGTCTCATTAACTGATATGTGAACCCCATTGTTGTTAATTGCTGGAGTTGAGTCTGGACTGCTGACATTTATCCTCTCCTCTTGTCTTTCTTCTGTCGAAATACTTAATCGAGTATCTCTATGCCCCAACTTGATGGTAGCTTCCTGGCCAGCCTTCCTCCCAGAATCAACCTCATCATACCCAATCTTATCAATTGGGAGATCTACCTCCGATCTATGCCGCTTTGAAGACCCTCCTACTTCATGGTCACCACTGGCCATCTTAAGTTTCCACATGTCCTTCCGACTCTCTTTTCTTAGACGATTTTTCTTCTGTTTCTTCTCTAGTTCCTCCGCTTCAGCTTTTTCTTTGTCTTCTTAGCTAGCTAAGAACAACACTTTCTTCTTTCCATCCTTCTTTACGAGACCTTGGTAGACTCATTATTGATTTGTTTTGGGCCCACTAACATTGGGTCTTGACTAAGTTGGAAATCCACCTCTTGGGCCTTACTCTTACCTTTGTCACTTTGGGAACCCTGCTTTGAATGAGAAAGAGGTTCCGAATTTGCTCCAATATCTTTGCTCCTTTTATTATTATTCTTTCTATAAAAATCTCCACCCGAAATCCTAGATTGCCTTGATTGTCTGCCGTTATGATCTGGTATTTTTTCTTTCCCTTTATGGATCTTCGGTTTCCTCGAAACTAGCATTCATGGCCCGAAGCCCGGCCCGTCCTCCGCCGCCTCAACCTTAGTTGTTTCTACCTTACCTTCTTCTGCAACGTCACTACTCTCGGTTACCGTTGCTACCATTGTAGAAGACGAAGCACCATCTCCCTTCTTTACTACTTGATCTGTAAGAGCCTTAGTCTTTTGGAGCCGTTTGGACTTAGCCGCCCCCGCGGGTCCGTGAGGCCGCCCCTGCGGCTTGTCTGTTGTTCCGCCCCTGCGGCCAGGAAGCCCGCCCCTGCGGTTTCTTGCGGCTGCAACCGGCTTTGTTGACCGGTTGACTCGTGCTTTACTCTCTTCCTTACTTCTTCTAACCTGCTGAGCAAGGGTTCATCTTCATTTCCGTCCCAGCCTTCTTACGTTCTCCTTCTTGCTTCTCCCTTCTCTCCTTCTTGATCTTGATCTTGTTTTCCTTGGAGTTTGATAGAGTTTGTGTGTGGATTTGGTAGAGCTTGATGTTGTGCATGATTGCTGAGCTTGAGAGCTAGCTATTGAGGTTGTTGATCTTCTTTGCAGCCTAGAACCACAAGTGTGGTAAGTCTTCTTCTTCTTCTTCTTCTTCTTCTTCTTCTCTTCTTCCTTTCTTGGTTCCTTTGCCTAACTTAGGATTAGATGTATGTAAAGGTATATTGATGTTGGAATGTGGTTGTGTATGTATATGTGTGGTTATGACATGAAGAAGACGTGATTTGATCACGTGAAGAGCCGAAGAGGAATCGCGGGATTAAACTCTGCACTGGACGAGGTAGAGTGGACCCCCTCTAGGTAGAGGACGGAGTAGGATTCCCGCTGGTGGTACACGTGCAGCGGGGGAGACTCACGAGGAGGTTGCTGATAGCGTCGTTCCTGAGACTGGGAACGGGGTAGCTGAGAGACAGGGATCACAGAGAGCCCAGTCTAATGATTCTGATCGCGTCTCCATGGGTGGATCAGAGTTCCGTGCGTATATCAGACGCGTTGAGGAGGCTGTCAGAGCATGTAGACGTGCCCGAGATCTACGGGCACAAGAGGGATCATCTGAGAGATCCCATGGAGTTACTCAAGTGCCAACTGTACGAGCACATGCTGCTGAGACTGCTCGGGTTCAGGAGGAGTATCGAGGGCCTAGACCAGATACCTGGTTGAAGGCATTCCACTAGATGGGTGTACCCCCTTTCGCTGGGAAGGTGGGGCTAGAGGTTGAGTTGGAGATTGGGCATGTAGACTCAGCTCTGGAGTCTATTAGATGTCCAGCGGACAGGCAGATAGAGTTGGTGCAGACTCTGTTCAGGGATTTGGCACAACACTGGTGGAGGTCTGTACGGGGTCAAGTCACCAGTTATGACCATATGAGGACCATGATCAGAGAGCGTTTCTGCCCTGCCTCACTGAGGAGGGAGAAACTGCGAGATTTTGTTGAGGCTGGATTTGAGGATGTACCAGTCTCAGAGGCTATCCGGAGGTTCCAGGAGGAGCTGGCTTTGTTGGGTCCAGTTGCCCCTCCTGCAGATCAGCATGTATATCTTTTCTCCCGACGACTGAGGGATACTACCCGGACTTACATGGCAGGGTTTCACTGTGAGACCTTGGTGGATTATTAGGACCGGGCTTCTGATTATGAGAGAGAGAGAGAGAGAGCTGGACAGAGGAGAGCTTCTCAGACCGGAGGGTCTGAGAAGAGACAGCGTGCACCGGTTGCAGATAAGGGACGTCAATGTTATAATTGTGGTGATCCAGGACATATGAGGCCAGAGTGCACGAGACCACTAGTGACTTGCTTGTGGTAGACAGGGTCACAGAGCTGTTTACGGCCGACAGGGCGGAGCTTCATCTGGGTTCTTCTCCTGCCAATGTAGCGGGAGGTGGGCAGAGACCACCTCAGCAGCAATAGACATAGGGACAATAGAGAGACCCAGATCGCCCTACGACTCAAGGATCTGCTCTTGGGCCGAGTAGAGGCAGAGGTCGTGGTGGGAGTACCACGGATACCAGAGGACCACAGGGTCGAGTTTTTGAGCTGAGGAGTGCAGAGGAGCCAGCTGCACCGACTGCTACAAGTACCATTCTGATTCATGGTTTACGTGTTAGAGTCTTATTTGATATTGGATCTACACATTCTTTTATTTCTGATGCCTGTGTTGAGCGTCTGAGTCTAGATACGACTGAGAGGATACCCTTTAGTATAGGGTTACCCGATGGTAGTAGGGTTAGAGGTACCCATGAGATTCGTGAATGTCCCATTTCTGTAGGGACCCGAGTATTGCTTGTTGACTTCTTTATCATGCCATTAGTGCATGACGAAGTCATTTTAGGTATGGATTGGATGGATAGACACCAGACAGTGTTAGATGTAGGTAGGAGGATTGTTACCCTCTCCACCGAGTTAGGACAGATAGAGGTTTTCCGAGGTTGGGACCTTGGAAAATCCGGCATGGTTATTAGTGCGATACGGGCAGCGAGATTGATTGCACATGGTTGTGAGGCCTTCTGGTGTTATGCCATGAAGGAGGGGGAGAGTCCAACATTAGAGGATATCCCCGTTGTTGTGATTTTGCAGATGTATTTGTTGAGCCGTCCAGTTTTCCGCCTCAGAGGAGTGTGGATTTTGGCATTGATTTAGAGCCTGGTACGAGACCTATCTCGAAGGCCCCATACCGGATGGCGCCTATCGAGATGTTAGAGCTGAAGAAGCAACTCGAGGAGTTGGCTGAGAAGGGCTTCATTCGCCCTAGCGTATCCCCATGGGGAGCACCTGGCATCTTCGTACGGAAGAAGGACGGATCGTTGAGACTGTGTATTGATTACAGGGAGCTGAACAAGGTGACTATCAAGAACAAGTATCCATTGCCTCGTATTGATGATTTGTTGGATCAGCTTCAGGGAGCGACAATATTTTCCAGGATTGACCTGCGCTCAGGGTATCACCAGCTGAGGGTGAGATAGCAAGATGTGCATAGGACAACATTCCGGACCAGATATGGACACTACGAGTTTGTAGTGATGCCATTTGGACACTACGAGTTTGTAGTGATGCCCCAGCAGTCTTCATGGAGTTGATGAACAACATCTTCATCGACTTCCTGGATCAGTATGTGGTGGTCTTTATAGATGATATTTTGGTGTACTCTCGCAGTAGAGAGGAGCATGGAGGACTGTATTGCAGGTTTTACGAGATAGAGAACTTTATGCTAAGTTCTCTAAGTGCGAGTTCTGGATGCCAGGTTAGCATTCCTGGGTCATGTTGTTTCAGCTGAGGGGATCAAGGTGGATCCGGCCAAGATTGAGGCAGTAGCAGCTTGGACTACACCGACGAACGTCAAGGAAGTACGTAGCTTCCTTGGCCTAGCCGGTTATTACAGACGCTTTGTGGAGGGATTTTCTGTGATTGCCCGTCCACCTACGAGTTTGCTAAGGAAGACTACCAGATTTGCATGGTCTGATCAGTGTATGCAGAGTTTTGAGGAGCTGAAGAGACGTCTGACTTCTGCTCCTATTTTGGCACAGCCAGATGGTATAGAGGATTTTATGGTATACAGTGATGCATCCAAGCTAGGCTTGGGATGTGTATTGATGCAGAGATGCCGAGTGATTGCATATGCGTCTAGACAGCTGAAGACGTATAAGGAGAACTACCCGCACATGATCTGGAGTTGGCCGCGGTAGTTCATGCCTTGAAGATCTGGAGACATTACCTGTATGGTGCCACGTGTCAGACCTTCACAGACCATAAGAGTCTGAAGTACATTTTCACGCAGTGGGAATTGAATAACCGCCAGCGTAGGTGGCTTGAGCTGATCAAGGATTTTGATCTGGAGATTTTGTATCATCCGGGGAAGGCGAACGTTGTCGCCGACACCCTAAGCAGGAAGACGCCTCGAGAGCAGGCGATTGCGAGATTGACAGTTCAGCATCAGTTACAGAGGGATCTGATCTGGTTAGAGTTGGACATCCAGTTTCCTAATGAGGGTGCGCAGCTGAGTACTTTAGAGGTTCTTCCTGATCTGTTGGGTCAGATCCAAGAGAGGATGTCTAGGATGAGGATCCGAGAGAGGATGTCTAGGATGAGGCACCACAGTTCCTGCTAGGAGCAGATGGAGTATTGAGGCGCCACGGTCGCGTCTGTGTACCCGCTGATGCGGATCTACGCCAGAGGATTTTACAGGAGGCTCACTGTATGCCTTATTCAGTACACCCAGGTACGAGTAAGATGTACCAGGACTTGAGACGTTTATATTGGTGGGGAGGGTTGAAGCCCGATGTAGCCAGATTTGTGGCCTAGTGTGCGACCTGTCAACAGGTCAAGATAGAGCATTGCAGACCCGGTGGTGACCTTCATCCACTACTTGTTCCACAGAGGAAGTGGGAGGACGTCACCATGGACATTGTGACTAGGCTGAGACCAAGTAGGAGCTTTGATGCTATCTGGGTTATAGTGGACAGATTGACGAAGACGACACGTTTTATCCCGATCCGGGAAACGTGGCCAGTGAGCAGATTATCTGAGGAGTACACTAGACATATAGTGAGACTCCATGGTGTACCGAGGACGATCATCTTAGACAGAGATGGACGATTTACCTCGAGGTTCTGGCAACAGATTCAGACTGCCCTGGGGACGAGTTTGCACTTCACTACTGCGTTCCATCCTCAGACAGATGGTCAGTCAGAGAGGACCATTCAGACACTAGAGGATATGCTGCGAGCTTGTGTGTTGGATTGGGGACAAGTGTGGACAAATCATCTCCCACTAGTTGAGTTCTCATACAACAACAACTAGCATGCATCTGTTTGGATGACTTCTTATGAGGCAGTGTATGGACAGAGATGTCGTACTCCGTTATGCTGGGATGAGCAGAGCAGTGTTAGTGGTTTGACACCTGATCAGATTCAGGATGATGTCGCTCGAGTAGCACTAATTAGAGAGCGGATGCTGACTGCCCAGAGCCGTCAGAAGTCGTATGCAGATAGGAGGCGTAGACCTCTAGAGTTCAGAGTGGGAGCCCATGTGTGTCTGAGAGTGTCTCCGATACGAGGTGTTAGACGTTTTGGAATTAAGGGGAAGTTGAGCCCCCGATATGTCGGACCGTTCGAGATTCTGGATCGGGTTGGGAGCGCAGCATACAGGTTAGCTTTGCCTCCGAGACTAGAGGGTGTTCACCCCGTGTTTCATGTGTCTCAGCTGAGGGAGTACATACCAGATCCGAGACACATCGTGAGTTATGATGATTTGGTGGTTGAGCCGGACCACACCTTTGTTGAGCACCCGATTGCAGTTCTAGAATGAGGTATGAGACGCCTGCGTTTGAAGGACATTCATATGCTGAGGAAACAGTGGTCGAGACGAGGATCTGATGAGGCTACCTTGGAGACTGAGGATAGTATCCAGAGGAACTATCCAGAGTTTTATGCCGAGATAGATGTACCAGTAGGATCGACGAGTAGATCTTAGTACTATCGTGGTGAGTATTATGTGCTTATATGCTTATATTATATGATGTGTTTATTTTCGTACTAGCTATGATATGATTTGTGATCTTATTAGATCTTGTTGTGCTAGTACAATTATTGTTTATAGTTGGAGATGGCTCTTTCCTCCATGCTATTGTGATACGATTAGGATTTAGCTGGAGATGGTTATTCCTCCATGCTATTTTGGTGGACATAGTATTGTTGGAGATGTTTTTCCTCCATGCCCTTCTATTATGAGTATGATACGGCTAGATACGTTCTTCCTCTATGCCTTTGTGACGTGATGACGATTGTTTGGCTAGAGATGTTTTTTCTCTATGCCCTAGATAGTATAGTGATCTTGTGGTTAGAGATGATGAGTTCCTCCATGCCTGTGCTTGAGGTTATAGAGTGACATAAAGTGATACCACCGTGCGGAGATGTGATACTTCCGATAGAGAGAGAGTTGTACCTCGGTTTGTGAGTCCGAGTGGTTTGAGGATTTTACAAGTTTCAGGACGAAACTTGTTTTTAGGCGGGTGAGGTGTAACAGCCTTAGTCTTTTGGAGCCGTTTGGCCTTAGCCGCTCCCGCGGGTCCGTGAGGCCGCCCCTGCGGCTTGTTTGTTGTTCCGCCCCTGCGGTTTCTTGCGGCTGCAGCCGGCTTAATTTGTTGACCGGTTGACTTGTGCTTTACTCTCTTCCTTACTTCTTCTTACCTTGCTGAGCAAGGGTTCATCTTCATTTCCTTCCCAGCCTTCTTACGTTCTCCTTCTTGCTTCTCCTTTCTCTCCTTCTTGATCTTGATCTTGTTTTCCTTGGAGTATGATAGAGTTTGTGTGTGGCTTTGGTAGAGCTTGATGTTGTGCATGGTTGTTGAGCTTGAGAGCTAGCTGTTGAGGTTGTTGATCTTCTTTGCAGCCTAGGACCACAAGTGTGGTAAGTCTTCTTCTTCTTCTTCTCTTCTTCCTTTCTTGGTTCCTTTGCCTAGCTTAGGATTAGATGTATGTAAAGGTATATTGATGTTGGAAAGTGGTTGTGTATGTATATGTGTGGTTATGGCATGAAGAAGACGTGATTTGATCACGTGAAGAGCCGAAGAGGAATCGCGGGACTGCACTCTGCACTATCGCCGCCCCCGCGTTCCAGTACCGCCGCCCCGCGGGATTTGTCACTGCACCCGCGCCTCAATGTTGCCGCCCCCGCGGCCACGGTCACCGCGTCTGCGTCCTTGTGCCACCGCGCCTACGGTTTGCCTTGCTTCGCCCCTGCGTCCATCTTGTCACGCAGGTGCGTCTTGTCCCGGATCTACCTAGTGTAGTGTAGATCCTTTCTTGTCCTAGTATGAGCGGGATAGTAGCATGCTAGGTATGAGTATGATATAGATAGGTGCCGGTTATGGCCTTGAGGTTTATGAGTTGGATATGATCCATATGGATCCCTTGGGTCTAGGTGTGACCCCTTTGTGTGATAGGAGTTTGATATCTTGTTATGCCTTGTTATTAAACAGTGCTATCCTTCAGATTGGAGTGGATCGTGTTTGAGATCGTGGTTGGATTACTCCGAGGTTGAGGTAATCCATAAGACTTACTTAGCTACCATCTTTATATTTGATGTATGCATGAGTGGTGTTTGTTATATGCTTTATAGCATGCGATATGGTTTATTACCGACCTATGATATATTGACCGCCCATTGTAGTGACTGCGACAACTTGCCTTTCATCCCGTAGTGGAGTCTGGGAGGTTCTCTGTAGTCTAGCTAGATCTGGTATACAGGAAGGGCACTAACCACTCCTTATGGTATACGGGAAGGTGCTTATACCAATCCAGCTAGCTATAGCACTCAGCAGCGAGGATTATATACATTCCTCGTGTCACATATATTCATATGCAGATATATATACTATTTGAGTGTTGGACTATATATAAGATAATTAACCGGGTAAATGTGTGATAGCATGATGAGGTGTTTATTATTCCTGATGTGTGACTGTGCTTATGCATCTCTATATATATGTGTATGGTTAGCTAACGGTTTTATACCTTGTTGTAGATCCTTTGCAGGTTAGGAGAGCTGCAGAGTGATCCAGAGGGGTGATCCGCTGAGGGCTCCGTACACTATGGCGTTATCGTGGGATATGGGATCTTTTATTATGTACAGTTTATGTTTACTTTTGTACTCAGCGGTACTTCTGTATTACCTTTTGATATATATATATATATATATATATATATATATATATATATATATATATATATATATATATATATATATATATATATATATATATATATATTATATATATCAGTTTTATGTTTTGGGTTTAATCTATCTGTGCCTTGTTGTAAGATCCATTGAACTTGTTGTCAGGCTAGGGTCAGGATCCATTGTGAGATCCTAGCCCTGTAGCGCCTCGAGTCCTACGGATTCAGGGTGTTACATGCCTCAAATTGGCAGTGGGAGGCAAGATGGCCATATCTCTCGCATTTGTAACAGATGGATTCCAGACCTTCATACTCTACTGGACACTTTTTTCCATTAACAAAAATGGCTTTTTTCAACGGTTTACTCAAATCAATTTCGACACAAGTTCTAGCAAATCTTCCCCGATTTGAATGTAAAGTTCTTTGATCAATGGATATAGGTGTAACATCCGGAATTTTTATTCCGGACTTAGAGCGTTTTGTAGATCTTCCTACAGGCACCGAGGTGCCGAGTGCCGGGATTTATTCCTAAATCTCGAGCCGACTATGCGTTATTCCCTTTTTCCGCTTTCCGACCCTTCGTTTCCGAGTTGAGGTGACAAGAGGTCATTTCCGACCCCTCGTTCCGAGCTGAGGTGACAAAAGGTCAGCTGACCCCTTGATCCCTCTCCCCATTGGCAGCCCTTGTCCCCTCTCTCTCTCTCTCCTCTCTTTTCTCTTTCACATTACTCTTCCCTCTCTGCCTCTCTTCTCTCTCTTTGCTCTTCTTCCATCTTGGGAGCTCTTGCATGTATGGACTGTAGTAGACGGAATCCAAATCAAGTGTGGTAAGCTTCTTCCTCTTCCTTCCTTCTCCCTCATTGTTGTTTTCCTTTTCTTCTTCCCTCCTTCATCCATGGCCATGGATGAAGCTCTTGAGAAGCTTTTTCGTCAAATCCTTGCATGCATGTGTTCTTAGCTCGATTAGGGTCGTGGAGAGCAGTCTAAGATCAGTGGTTGGTGGTTGGGAGAAGACCCAACAAGAAGAGGAGGACATTGGAGCCAAGGATACATAGTCAAAGACGGGCTTCTGCAGGAAACTGCGGGGCGGCTCACCACAGCCGCAAGGGCAGGCTCCAGACCACCGCAGGGGCGCTCCAGCCACTGCAGGGAGGCTCCAGCCACGCGCAAAGGCGGTGCCTGCCTCCGACAGAGGGCCGCAGGGGGCGGCGCCAACTATCCAGGGGCGGCGTCTGCTCCGCCGCGGCGCCAGCTTGACTCCGCGGTTGCGTTTCTTCGACAGTAGGTTCCTCTCCTCCCTTCCCCTTCGTTCTTTCCTTAGTTTGTAGTTGTATCATGTTAGTAGCATGCCTAGGATGGATCTAGAGTAGCTTGAGATGCCACTTAGTGGTTGTGAACCTAGGAGCCCTTAAGGCTCGATGTAGTTGATGGTTATGAGTATGTTGAGCATGATGGAGCCTTCTAGGCTAGCTTGTTCCTTCTTGCTGAGGTTTAAGATCATGTGAGGTTATAAACTATTGTGAGTTGCTTTCATGTGTTGAGAGTGTGGTGAGTACCTTGGACCTAGGATGCATTGAGCGTGTGTGTTGATATGTATATCTTCTTGTGAGCAGGTTGTGGGCTTCCTCCTTAAGGAAGCGAGAGTGTTGTGAGTTGAGTGTGGTGACGAGGTAAGTCTCCGGACTTACTTAGCTCGTATTTTACGTATTAGCATCGATGTGTGTTGGTGGTGTGTGTTTGTGTTATTGTTTATGTTATAAACAACTAAACCGGTAAATAGGACCACCGACTTTATATTTTGGCCCAAGTGTATGATAACGGGCGGTGACATCATCTGCCTAGCTCTTGCGAGAGTCTAGGAGGTTCTCGGCGACTAGCCGGCGGGAGTACCATTCCTTGCCGGTAAGTAGGGACCGAGGCGAGACCACGGTGGTTCTCGTGTCACAAACCTAAGTTGAATTAGAACGGGATACGACTTAATAATAAAAAGATAATAAACCGGACTTGTGTGTTTTGGAGTATGTATGTGTTATGTGATGTATATGTGTATGTGCCTTCACCTCTTTTCTAATGCTTCGAATATGAGCTAACGGTTTTAAACCGTTGTGTAGATGCCTTGCAGGTTAGGGACGCCGCCGAGTGAGGTGGAGGAGTGGACAGCCGGGGTCTCCGTACATTATAGGACGGGGACGTTTTTGGGTTATGTCTTTGTGTTGGATTTATGTTGTACGGTTTGGTTTCTTTATCGGAGTTATGTCGTTTTGAGGACTCGGCTGAGTTTCCACCTTGTATTTTTACTTTCAGTTTCTCGCATACATTATAAACGATTTTGAGTTTTGCCTTTATTTGTGCCTTGTTGGAAAGGTCCGGTGAAATTGTTGTCAGGCTAAGGGTCGGGACCCATTGTGAGGTCTCGCCCGTAGCATCCCGAGTCCCGCGGATTTGGGGTGTTACAAAAGTGGTATCAGAGCCCTAGGTTGACAACAATTGCACTCGCAATCTTTTAAAGGCCGAATGAGGAATAAACAGAACCCACACGGGTTCTGACTTTTCGTTTTCAAAATCATGTGCATGAGTCGGGTTTGGGTTAGAATGTACGGGACCACCGCTCCTTCCGCAAACCTCGGCGACATAGATCTATGGATTAGTATGTAATATATATATTATATTATATATATAATATATATATTATATATATATATATATATATATATACCTAGCTATGTATTATGTGGCTTAGGTGTTTTGACTTGATTTATATGTATAGTTATATAGGAGGATTGTTATACGTTTTGGACCTTGTTGTGTTGTGATGGAATTCCGGGTGTGTTATATTAGTAGTAATGTGACATGACATATATAGTCTTATATACGGATTCTTATATATATAGTAGCTATGGAGATACGGATCTAATAGAAAGAGGATAATACGATATCATCACCTTTGAGACGACGTCGTTGGCGTGGATAGCGTTCATACGGGGAGGAGTACGCTCAAGTATCGAGTTGATCTTTTTGTGCTAACGAATCCGATGACGTTTCGCGGATTCCTTTAAAAGGATGTCAAAGAGGAGGAGTAGAGATGACGTAAGCGAAGGCAACCAAGTAAAAGAAAACTCGAGACAACTTAAGAGCAATCAAGATGGAAGCAATACAAGAGATGGGAGCAACATTAAAGTGTAAAGCGTTCTAAAGAAGCCATGATCGAACGACGACGAGAACAATGGAGATAACAAACTTAAGTTCTTCAAGAAGACGCGTGGAAAACTAAAGATGCGAATCCGAGGAGGAGAAGGGTGCATTCTAACAAGGTTAAAGGCGGTGTTCCATCACGAGAAGTGAAGCTTTTCCTTAGACGTCCTAAGCTTTGGAGTCAAGATGAGAAAGTGAATCGANCCTGCGACAACTTGCCTTTCATCCCGTAGTGGAGTCTGGGAGGTTCTCTGTAGTCTAGCTAGATCTGGTATACAGGAAGGGCACTAACCACTCCTTATGGTATACGGGAAGGTGCTTATACCAATCCAGCTAGCTATAGCACTCAGCAGCGAGGATTATATACATTCCTCGTGTCACATATATTCATATGCAGATATATATACTATTTGAGTGTTGGACTATATATAAGATAATTAACCGGGTAAATGTGTGATAGCATGATGAGGTGTTTATTATTCCTGATGTGTGACTGTGCTTATGCATCTCTATATATATGTGTATGGTTAGCTAACGGTTTTTATACCTTGTTGTAGATCCTTTGCAGGTTAGGAGAGCTGCAGAGTGATCCAGAGGGGTGATCCGCTGAGGGCTCCGTACACTATGGCGTTATCGTGGGATATGGGATCTTTTATTATGTACAGTTTATGTTTACTTTTGTACTCAGCGGTACTTCTGTATTACCTTTTGATATATATATATATATATATATATATATATATATATATATATATATATATATATATATA
Organism: Fagopyrum tataricum; assembly: GCA_002319775.1. Taxonomy (NCBI): domain Eukaryota; kingdom Viridiplantae; phylum Streptophyta; class Magnoliopsida; order Caryophyllales; family Polygonaceae; genus Fagopyrum; species Fagopyrum tataricum. The sequence continues at coordinate 30,401,442 of CM008284.1, forward strand.
TATATATATATATATATATATATATATCAGTTTTATGTTTTGGGTTTAATCTATCTGTGCCTTGTTGTAAGATCCATTGAACTTGTTGTCAGGCTAGGGTCAGGATCCATTGTGAGATCCTAGCCCTGTAGCGCCTCGAGTCCTACGGATTCAGGGTGTTACATGCTCAAATTGGCAGTGGGAGGCAAGATGGCCATATCTCTCGCATTTGTAACAGATGGATTCCAGACCTTCATACTCTACTGGACACTTTTTTCCATTAACAAAAATGGCTTTTTTCAACGGTTTACTCAAATCAATTTCGACACAAGTTCTAGCAAATCTTCCCCGATTTGAATGTAAAGTTCTTTGATCAATGGATATAGGTGTAACATCCGGAATTTTTATTCCGGACTTAGAGCGTTTTGTAGATCTTCCTACAGGCACGAGGTGCCGAGTGCCGGGATTTATTCCTAAATCTCGAGCCGACTATGCGTTATTCCCTTTTTCCGCTTTCCGACCCTTCGTTCCGAGTTGAGGTGACAAGAGGTCATTTCCGACCCCTCGTTCCGAGCTGAGGTGACAAAAGGTCAGCTGACCCCTTGATCCCCTCTCCCCATTGGCAGCCCTTGTCCCCTCTCTCTCTCTCTCCTCTCTTTTCTCTTTCACATTACTCTTCCCTCTCTGCCTCTCTTCTCTCTCTTTGCTCTTCTTCCATCTTGGGAGCTCTTGCATGTATGGACTGTAGTAGACGGAATCCAAATCAAGTGTGGTAAGCTTCTTCCTCTTCCTTCCTTCTCCCTCATTGTTGTTTTCCTTTTCTTCTTCCCTCCTTCATCCATGGCCATGGATGAAGCTCTTGAGAAGCTTTTTCGTCAAATCCTTGCATGCATGTGTTCTTAGCTCGATTAGGTCGTGGAGAGCAGTCTAAGATCAGTGGTTGGTGGTTGGAGAAGACCCAACAAGAAGAGGAGGACATTGGAGCCAAGGATACATAGTCAAAGACGGGCTTCTGCAGCGAAACTGCGGGGGCGGCTCACCACAGCCGCAAGGGCGGCTCCAGACCACCGCAGGGGCGGCTCCAGCCACTGCAGGGGAGGCTCCAGCCACCGCAAAGGCGGTGCCTGCTCCGACAGAGGGCCGCAGGGGCGGCGCCAACTATCCCAGGGGCGGCGTCTGCTCCGCCGGGGCGCCAGCTTGACTCCGCGGTTGCGTTTCTTCGACAGTAGGTTCCTCTCCTCCCTTCCCCTTCGTTCTTTCCTTAGTTTTGTAGTTGTATCATGTTAGTAGCATGCCTAGGATGGATCTAGAGTAGCTTGAGATGCCACTTAGTGGTTGTGAACCTAGGAGCCCTTAAGGCTCGATGTAGTTGATGGTTATGAGTATGTTGAGCATGATGGACCTTCTAGGCTAGCTTGTTCCTTCTTGGCTGAGGTTTAAGATCATGTGAGGTTATAAACTATTGTGAGTTGCTTTCATGTGTTGAGAGTGTGGTGAGTACCTTGGACCCTAGGATGCATTGAGCGTGAGCATGTGTTGATATGTATATCTTTTTGTGAGCATGTTGTGGGCTTCCTCCTTAAGGAAGCGAGAGTGCTGTGAGTTGAGTGTGGTGACGAGGTAAGTCTCCGGACTTACTTAGCTCGTATTTTACGTATTAGCATCGATGTGTGTTGGTGGTGTGTGTTTGTGTTATTGTTAATGTTATAAACAACTAAATCGGTAAATAGGACCACCAACTTTATATTTTGGCCCAAGTATGATAACGGGCGGTGACATCATCTGCCTAACTCTTGCGAGAGTCTAGGATGTTCTCGGCGACTAGCCCGGCCGGGTAGACGGTCGGATGCATCAATACCATTCCTTGCCGGTAAGTAGGGAACGAGGCGAGACCACGGTGGTTCTCGTGTCACAAACCTAAGTTGAATTAGAACGGGATACGACTTAATAATAAAAAGATAATAAACCGGACTTGTGTGTTTTGGAGTATGTATGTGTTATGTGATGTATATGTGTATGTGCCTTCACCTCTTTTCTAATGCTTCGAATATGAGCTAACGGTTTTAAACCGTTGTGTAGATGTCTTGCAGGTTAGGGACGCCACCGAGTGAGGTGGAGTAGTGGACAGCCGGGGTCTCCGTACATTATAGGACGGGGACGTTTTTAGGGTTATGCCTTTGTGTTGTCGAATTATGTTTTACGGTTTGGATTTCCTTATCAAAGTTATGTCGTTTTGAGGACTCGGCTGAGTTTCCACCTTGTGTTTTTACTTTTCAGTTTCTCGCATACATTATAAACGATCTTGAGTTTTGCCTTTATTTGTGTCTTGTTTGAAAGGTCCGGTGAAATTGTTGTCAAGCTAAGGGTCGGGACCCATTGTGAGGTCTCGCCCGTAGCATCCCGAGTCCCGCGGATTTGGGGTGTTACAAAAGTGGTATCAGAGCCCTAGGTTGACAACAATTGCACTCGCAATCTTTTAAAGGCCGAATGAGGAATAAACAGAACCCACACGGGTTCTGACTTTTCGTTTTCAAATCATGTGCATGAGTCGGGTTTGGGTTAGAATTACGGGACCACCGCTCCTTCCGCAAACCTCGGCGACATAGATCTATGGATTGGAAGTATGTATATATATTATTACATAGTTATATATATATATATATATATATATATATATATATATATATATATATATATATATATATATATATATATATATATATATATATATATATATATATATATATATATACCTAGCTATGTATGTATGTGGCCTTAGGATGTTTTAACTTGATTTATATGTATAGTTATATAGGAGGATTGTTATACGTTTGGACCTTGTTGTGTTGTGATGGAATTCCGGGTGGGTTATATTAGTATTAATGTGAACACTGAACATATATAGTCTGATATACGGGTTCTTATATATATAGTAGCTTATGGAGATACGGATCTAATAGAAAGAGGATAATACGATATTATCACCTTTGAGACGACGTCGTTGGCATGAGATAGCGTTCATACGGGGAGGAGTACGCTCAAGTATCGAGTTGATCTTTTTGTGCTAACGAATACGATGACGTTTCGCGGATTCCTTTAAAAGGATGTCAAAGAGGAGGAGTAGAGATGACGTGAGCGAAGGGCAACCAAGTAAAAGAAAACTCGAGACAACTTAAGAGCAATCAAGATGGAAGCAATACAAGAGATGGGAGCAACATTAAAGTGTAGAAACGGTTCTAAAGAAGCCATGATCGAACGACGACGAGAACAATGGAGATAACAAACTTAAGTTCTTCAAGAAGACGCGTGGAAAACTAAAGATGCGAATCGAGGAGGAGAAGGGTGCATTCTAACAAGGTTAAAGGCGGTGTTCCATCACGAGAAGTGAAGCTTTCCTTAGACGCTCCTAAGCTTTGGAGTCAAGATGAGAAACGTGATCGAACCAAGTGTGAAAGATGTAAGATACCGTAAGTTAAGCTTATGAGGTACCATTAAGTGAAGAGTCAACTTACGAGAGTTATGAGAAGAATGGCAAGGTGAGGATCCACGCGGAGTTGACCGGTTTCCGTTATGACGATAAGAGGAAGTGTGTATAAATGATGATCCTAAGAAGATGAGAGCAACACGTGGATGCTAACTAACGTTAGAGATTTTGAGAAGACGCACTTACAAGATATCATGAAGCGCGGTTAAGCCTATGAAGGTGAGTCGTGTGACACAACAACGCCGAGAAGGGTATATTTATCTCGCAGAAGGAAAAGGAAGTGTGGAATGAAGAATGAGCTAACGGAGTTTAAGGTATATTACCCCGAGAGGGTAGCCTTCATGAGAATGGTAAAATGGAAGCATAGAAGAATGGTAAGTCATTGACATGGGAGAAGGTCAGTTATCAGTTAATTGGTGGCAACCGAGAATGCGCATGTGCGGGTGGTCTATGGATGAATGTGGGGGAGAGTAACCAGGATGTGGGATCATAAAGGAACGGTAACAAGAACTTGGATTATATCTTAAACTCTTGATTTAAAGTTGTTATGGAGATCACTAGTTTGCGAAAAGAGAGACGGTTATCTCCATTTGTACATCGATTACAATGAGCCGAACAAGATGACAATGAAGTACAAGTACCCCCCTACCACGTACAGATGATCTACTCGACTGGTTGCAAAGGTCGGTGGTCTCTTCTAAGATCGAGTTAAGGTTTGATTGTCACCAATTGAGAAGTCGAGACTGGGATATTGCAAACACGGCATTCCGGACAAACCATGGTCACTACGAGTTGTAGTGATTCCATATGGGCTTACTACTGCCCCGAATAAGACATTTTGGTCTACTCTCGAAGAAGAGAGAAGTTGTATGACCAGTTGTCTCGGGATGACAACCCCCGAAGGATGTGAAAGAAGTTACAAGTTTTCTTGGATGTGCTGATCATTACCGGATTTGTGGAGAGATTCTCCAAGTAACACCATTTATGGCTAACCTACTCCAGATGACGATGAATTATTGAGTGGGACGAAAATGGATAATGGAGTTGTTGAGAGTTAAGAGGAGATTCATTGGTACAACTGTTTTGAAATTGCCTCGAGGTATGATCGGTTTGAAGTGTACAAGTGATTCTTCAAGACATGGTCTTGATTGAGTATTGAGAGACGATGTAAAAGCTATAGGATGCATGTCTCGTTAGTAGAAGCAGTGTGAAGCAAAGTATTTCCTTCATTACTTAGAACTTGCAACAAGAATTGAGGAAACGTAACATCAAAGTGTGGTTTGACAAGAACTAAAGCCAACGGTGTAAATTGGAAGTTCGACCTTCTTTGTTAGAGACAAGCAAAGAAGAAACATAATGGAAATGTTTTAGTGAGAAAGATCCGAGAAGGAAGTTGAGTTTCCGATACATCGGACCTTTTTGAGATCTTAGCGCAAGTTGGGAAAGTGTTTTACCGGCTAGCATGGCCGCCTCCTAGGCCGGTCAAGGAGGTACGCAATTTCTTTGGCTTAGCGGGATACTACCGCCGTTTTGTAGAGGGTTTCTCCGTGATTGCATGACCGCTCACTTCCTTGTTGAGGAAGTCTACTAGGTTCGTCTGGTCCGAGCCTTGTAAGCACAGCTTCGAGGAGCTGAAGAGGAGGTTGACCTCCGCTCCCGTGTTAGCCCAGCCTGAGGGCGTAGAGGATTTTGTAGTGTATAGTGGCGCCTCCAAGCTAAGCTCGGGGTGCGTTTTGATGTAGAGAGGTAGGGTTATTGCGTACGCTTCTCGACAACTGAAGCCGTACGAGGAGAATTACCATACTCATGATCTTAAGCTAGCAGCAGTGATTCATGCCCTAAAGATCTGGCGACATTACTTGTACGGGGCTACGTGCCATATCTTCACATACCATAAGAGTTTGAAGTATATATTCACTCAGCGGGAGTTGAATAACCGCCAGAGGAGATGGTTGGAGCTGATTAAGGACTTTGACTTAGAGATGTTGTACCATCCGGGGAAGGCGAACGTAGTCGACAATGCTTTGAGTAGGAGGACACCTCGAGAGGAGGCTATAGCTCGGCTTACGGTTCAGCCACAGTTGCAGAGGGATTTCATAGAGTTGAAGTTGGATATCCGGTTCCCGGATACGGACTGTTGTTTGTCCGAGCTAGCTAGAGGTATTACCTGACCTGTCCGGAGAGATCCTGCAGAAGCAGAAGGGATGTCCCATTTTGATGAGGATCCGGGACAGGATATCCCGAGGAGAGGCACCGCAGTTTATCACAGGCGTAGACGGGCTTTTGAGACGTCATGGACGTATTTGTGTACCGTTGGATCAGGAGTTGAGAGAGCGGATTTTGCATGAGGCAAATTCCACACCTTACTCGGTGCACCTAGGCACGAGTAAGATGTACCAGGATATTAGGAGATTTTATTGGTGGGGCGGACTCAAGCCCGATGTAGCTAGATATGTGGCCCGATGCGCGACCTGCCAGCAGGTCAAGATCGAGCACCAAAGACACGGAGTAGAGCTTCACCCACTGCCCGTGCCGTAGTGGAAATGAGGGGACATGTCCATGGATTTCGTTACCGGTCTGAGACCGAGTAGGAGCTTCGACACGATCTGGGTAGTAGTAGATCGGTTGACGAAGACCGCGCGTTTCATCCCTATACGGGAAACGTGGGCGATGAGTTGTTTAGCCGAGGAGTTTACCCGTCAGATTGTGAGATTACATGGAGTACCGAGGACCATCATCTCGGACAGGGACGGGCGTTTTACCTCGAGGTTCTGGCACGCGTCGATTGGGATGTCACCGTATGAGGCATTGTATGGACGGAGATGCCGTACTCCCTTATGTTGGGACGAGCCGGGGAGTTCTAGCGTTGTAGCTCCAGGTCAAGTACAAGACGACGTGGCTAGAGTTGCTTTGATCCGAGAGAGGATGTTGGCCGTGTAGAGCCGTCAGAGGTCGTATGCGGATAGGAGGCGTAGACCTCTCGAGTTCAGGGTAGGAGCTTGGATGTGGTTGAGGGTATCACCAACGCGGGGCGTCAGACGATTCGGCATTAAGGGGAAGTTAAGCCCCCGATATGTCGGACCATTCGAGATCTTGGAGAGAGTTGGTGAGGTGGTATACCGGTTAGCATTGCCACCGCGGTTGGAGGGTATACATCCGGTATTTCATGTCTCTCAGCTGAGAGAGTACATACACGACCCGAGGCACATCATCAGCCACGAGGACCTAGTGGTCGAGCCGGACCATACTTTTGCAGAGCATCCTATAGCGGTTTTAGACCGGAGTACGAGGCGCCTTCGATCGAAGGAGATACCGATACTGAGAGTGCAGTGGTCGAGGCGAGGAGCCGATGAGGCTACATGGGAGACGGAGGATAGTATCCGGAGGAACTATCCCGAGTTTTACGCAGATTTAGCGACATCGACAGGACCGTCGGGTTAGTCCCGAGATCTTCCCTTGTTTGTGCTATGTTTTTATATCATGACGTGTTATGTGAGTTCGTATGAGTATATGTGTACCTCGCGAGGTCTTGATGTGATTCTATAGGTAGACTTGGATTAGAGCCGATAGTTGACGTTTTATGAGTTCCACGTGGTTACGAGACGTGTTTGATCGAGAGTGCTGCGTTTAGCAAGTTTCGGGACGAAACTTATTTTTAGGGGGGTTAGTTGTAACATCCGGAATTTTTATTCCGGACTTAGAGCGTTTTGTAGATCTTCCTACAGGCACGAGGTGCCGAGTGCCGGGATTTATTCCTAAATCTCGAGCCGACTATGCGTTATTCCCTTTTTCCGCTTTCCGACCCTTCGTTCCGAGTTGAGGTGACAAGAAGTCATTTCCGACCCCTCGTTCCGAGCTGAGGTGACAAAAGGTCAGCTGACCCCTTGATCCCCTCTCCCCTTTGGCAGCCCTTGTCCCCTCTCTCTCTCTCTCATCTCTTTTCTCTTTCACGTTACTCTTCCCTCTCTTCCTCTCTTCCCTCTCTTTGCTCTTCTTCCATCTTGGGAGCTCTTGCATGTGTGGAATGCAGTAGAGGGAATCCAGATCAAGTGTGGTAAGCTTCTTCCTCTTCCTTCCTTCTCCTTCATTGTTGTTTTCCCTTTCTTCTTCCCTCCTTCATCCATGGCCATGGATGAAGCTCTTGAGAAGCTTTTTCCTCAAATCCTTGCATGCATGTGTTCTTAGCTCAATTAGGTCGTGGAGAGGAGTCTAAGATCAGTGGTTGGTGGTTGGAGAAGACCCAGCAAGAAGAGGAGGACATTGGAGCCAAGGATACATAGTCGAAGACGGGCTTCTACAGCGAAACTGCGAGGGTGGCTCACCACAGCCGCAAGGGCGGCTCCAGACCACCGCAGGGGCGGCTCCAGCCACTGTAGGGGAGGATCCAGCCACCGCAGGGGAGGCTCCAGCCACCGCAGAGGCGGTGCCTGCTCCGCCAGAGAGCCGCAGGGGCGGCGCCAGCTATCCGCAGGGGCGGCGCCAGCTATCCGCAGGGGCGGCGTCTGCTCCGCCGAGGCGCCAGCTTGACTCCGCGGCTGCGTTTCTTCGACAGTAGGTTCCTCTCCTCCCTTCCCCTTCGTTCTTTCCTTAGTTTTGTAGTTGTATCATGTTAAAAGCATGCCTAGGATGGATCTAGAGTAGCTTGAGATGCCACTTAGTGGTTGTGAACCTAGGAGCCCTTAAGGCTCGATGTAGTTGATGGTTATGAGTATGTTGAGCATGATGGACCTTCTAGGCTAGCTTGTTCCTTCTTGGCTGAGGTTTAAGATCATGTGAGGTTATAAACTATTGTGAGTTGCTTTCATGTGCTGAGAGTGTGGTGAGTACCTTGGACCCTAGGATGCATTCCTAGCTTGAGGGTTAAGTGATCTTGCTTAGATCACTAAAGTGAAGTCTAAGACTTTTTGAGCGTGAGCATGTGTTGATATGTATATCTTTTTGTGAGCAGGTTGTGGGCTTCCTCCTTAAGGAAACGAGAGTGTTGTGAGTAGAGTGTGGTGACGAGGTAAGTCTCCGGACTTACTTAGCTCGTATTTTACGTATTAGCATCGATGTGTGTTGGTGGTGCGTGTTTGTGTTATTGTTTATGTTATAAACAACTAAACCGGTAAATAGGACCACCGACTTTATATTTTGGCCCAAGTGTATGATAACGGGCGGTGACATCATCTGCCTAGCTCTTGCGAGAGTCTAGGAGGTTCTCGGCGACTAGCCCGGGCGGGTAGACTTTCGGATGCATCAGTACCATTCCTTGCCGGTAAGTAGGGACTGAGGCGAGACCACGGTGGTTCTCGTGTCACAAACCTAAGTTGAATTAGAACGGGATACGACTGAATAATAAAAAGATAATAAACCGGACTTGTGTGTTTTGGAGTATGTATGTGTTATGTGATGTATATGTGTATGTGCCTTCACCTCTTTTCTAATGCTTCGAATATGAGCTAACGGTTTTAATCCGTTGTGTAGATGCCTTGAAGGTTAGGGACGCCGCCGAGTGAGGTGGAGGAGTAGACAGCCGGGGTCTCCGTACATTATAGGACGGGGACGTTTTTAGGGTTATGCCTTTGTGTTGTCGAATTATGTTGTACGGCTTAGATTTCCTTATCGGAGTTATGTCGTTTTGAGGACTCGGCTGAGTTTCCACCTTGTATTTTTACTTTTCAGTTTCTCGCATACATTATAAACGATTTTGAGTTTTGCCTTTATTTGTGCCTTGTTGGAAAGGTCCGGTGAAATTGTTGTCAGGCTAAGGGTTGGGACCCATTGTGAGGTCTCGCCCGTAGTATCCCAAGTCCCGCGGATTTGGGGTGTTACAATAGGCTGACTGATCCCCCCTTCCATTTTCCACAAATGAGTGAGTGTCCTCCCCAATAATTTAGTTAGACGGAGTGAAGTGAGGGAATGAAAGTTAGTGGTGAAAGAGGATAAATAGTAAATAACTTTTGTGAGGGGGACAATTAGTACAAATTATTATTGGAGGACGCTAGTTAGCCAATTAACCCATGAAAGACATGGACCCTTCTAAGTAGACATGAATCGGAAACCTAAACCGTCGGTTTAGGTTTCCGAACCGCCGGTTTAGGCCAAACCTAAACCTAAACCGGGGATATAAAAACCGGCAAACTACCGGTTTTCCGGTTTAGCCACGGTTTATTAAAAAACACAAAATAAAATTTATAACATAATTTCAAAAAAAATAGTATAAAACAAATCGGAATTAAAATTTAAAATAAATAAATAAATAAATAAAACCAAAATTCAATTTAACAAAAAAAAAAAAGAGAAGGGATTGAACCAGTTTCTCGGTTGCCTATGTATCCTCTCGGGGTTAAGATGAATCAAAACCCACGTAGTTCTCTTACCTTGACTTACTTTTTTCGTCCTTCCGAGTTGTTTTTAACCCCGCTTACCTTTTGACCTCGGACTCGGAAGTAGTGCCACCGTCTTCGGAGTTGGTATCCGATTTGGAGTCATACACCGGTGCATTCCGTTGTTTCCGCTTCGCCACCCTTATCCAATCTTTAATACAAACTTGCATCTCCAACTTCTCGGGCTTCAGTTGAGTTCTCTTGTGACCGAGAATGTTCCCGCCTTGGCTAAATGCTTGCTCCACCGCAACCGTCGATGCGGGCACAACCATGAGTTTTTGTACAACTTTCACTAATGTTGGATATTTGGGAGCTAGTTTCTTCCACCAATCCAAAATGTCAAAATCACCATCAAACTAAAATAGGTGTTAAGATAATCTTGATATTCCGCATAAATGTCTAGGTGTTTTTGTTCTTTTAGCTAAATTTTGTTGTGCAATTGAAAAATAAGATGATGAAGTAGTAGAAGAGGGAGATGAAGTAGATGCGGTAGAAGAAGAACTAGCACTTGATTCAAATGTACTAAGCAATTTTACAATTTCAATATTAATTTTTTGCATAATGGTAGAAAGATTAATGTTTTCTTGTTCTAAGTCTACATACAAACAATCGTAATAAGAATCAATAAATCGGAAACAACATCAATTTTAAGTCTAGGATCGAAAACGGCGGTTACAAGATAAATCATGGGAATTTCTTGATAATATTTAAGCCATTTAATTTTCATTCCACACATACAATCTATAAGGGTTGGTATGTTAAAACATTTTAGAAAAGCTTCGGAAACGTTGACGGCTATCTCTAAATATCTACAAGAAGTTGGAGTGTAAACGCTACTCATGGAATTAATTGCATCACTAAAAACCTTTAAAACATTACAAATATCGGTGCAAGTTTGTCAAATATTTTCATCATCAAGAATTGACCAAGGTACGTGAATTGAAGAAAATTCTTGTAAAAAAAATTTGTAATGTGCGGCTTCACTAAGTAATTTGTAAGTAGAGTTCCAACTAGTTCCAATGTCTTTTGAAAAAGCAATTGGATGAACGTTTTTAGTTAAACATAAATTCCTCCATTTTTTTCTCAAATCGGAGTTGTGCCAAATATGATTAATAACGTTGGTGATGGGGGTTAACATATTTCCTAAAATCCTAAATCCATCTTGAACACATAAGTTTAAAATATGACATGCACATCTTTGATGAGCATGAGGAGTTCGCAAATATTGTCCCGCCACCTCGACCAAATGGTTTAAGGCGGCGGTATTTGCGGATGCATTATCAAAAGAATATGAAAAAACTCGATGTTGTAAATTATATTCTTGTAAACAGTTTAAAATATGTTTTTGCATAAATATCACTACAAATAGATATCTGATGATCAAAAGATGTCAAAGTCGATAAAAAAAATTTCTTTCTTTTGTAGGTAAGATTTAGATAGTAATTTAGAAACGGTTTTCCTAGAAGTTGGTTTAAAAGAAGGTTGAAGATATCTAGTGTTATATTCTCTAACTTCTTCATATTCGGAATAAGAAATGGAAATACATGAGAACAAATAACATCGGCTAATCCTAATCTTTCTTCACTATGATTATATGTAAATAAAGGAGATTGAGATGTAGAAGATGCAAACCCGTTGGACAATTGTGTTTGTTCCCGTGAAATCTCGAGCTTCTCCGGATGGACATTTTGCATGTGCGTTTGCAAGGTCCCGTAGCCACCCTTGATCTTCCACTTGTACACCTTTGGACAATAGTTGCATGCAACTTGACAATAATCATTCACCGGCTCCCCCTTGGTGTAATGCTTCGTAAATATTTCGGATGTAAGCATTTTCGGAAGGGGAGACGTCTTCGTGGAATTTCAGTCATTTCGCGATTGTCTGGCATTTGTGTTTCACTTTGGGCTCTAGGGAGGAATTGAGAAGAGGGGAATTGGTCATTTAGGTTTGCCATTAGGAGAATATGAGAATACGAGATTAGGAGAGTTGAGAAAGATGAGAGGTAGATGGTGTGAGATTCAGAGGAAGAGAGGTTGGGTGTTTATAGAAAATTAGGAATGGGTGGTAAGTATTGTAATTTTATTTTATTTTTTATTTTTTTTAACAAAATACTCCAACGGATTTAATTTTAATTATAGCCGTTGGCACTCGATCCGTGCAACGGTCATAAGACCGTTGCGCTGAGCGACCAAACCGGCGGTTTGACCTTTTTTTTTTAATAAAAAAAAGGTGGGCAAACCGACGATTTAACCGGTTCAAACTGGTGGTTTGGGCTGGTTCAAACCGGAGGTTTAGGTTTTTTATTTTCCCAAACCTAAACCTAAATCGTGAACCGGCCCAAACATAAACCGAAAAACCTAAACCACCGCTTGGCCAAACCGGCGGTATGGGCCGGTTTGAAAACCGCCGGCTCGGTTGAAACTGAGCCCATGTCTACTTAAAATGCATAAATTGATCTTCTTTTTTTTCCCCTTCAAAACTCCAATTTGAAAAGGAGACACGTACTTTACAATGCTCATTCCCCTTCACTTTCTTTCTTTTCCCCACATCTTTCTTCTTCTTCTCACGCTCTTTCACATTCTTTCTCTGTTTTTTTTTTGTATTAGCTTTTGCAGGAGCAGATAAACTAAGTGTATGGACTCGTATTTGTCACCTACGGGTCACATAAACCGTGTTAATAAAATAAGAAAAAATTGTAGAAAATATGATCGAAACTATACCGTTATTTATACGATAAGCAGAGTCAAGATAAGCCTCTTTGTCCTTAACTCTAAAAACGACCCGTATTAGGACGGAGTATGACGTTTAAGAGTTCTAGGATAAAACCGCAAATGGATCCGAGCCGTGTAGTCTCTCGGAAACCTATGAACCAAACTGTGTTTGTACTCGGTTTGAGAAAAAACAGAAAGCAAAAGGAGAGGAGGAAAGTTGTATTTCGGATGATATTAGAATGAGCGACAACTATATGGAGGATATTTTATAATTCAATATTGAATTTAAACCACAATCGGATGTTGCAGATCGGGCATTTAAAGGCTCCAATTTTGTTGCAAACAGGCTACGGATTGGTTGACTGACCCGTTACGAGATTGGGCCCAAATGCCCGAGCCCGACGGCTTGGCTCGGCGCACTCGCTTGTGGTGGTTTAGCCACGCCTCATCCCCTTGAAAATGGGTAGTGACCCAAAGGCCACGGCCTTTACTAGTATTTTCCTCCTTATAACCTGTAGGATATTTCTCGTTCTAGTCGATGTGGGATACCCACATTTTCACAGTTTTTCCAAGTTTTGCCTCTCGAGCAACAAACTTTGGGTCTCCATTTCTCATTCAAACAGAATTCAAATTTGACGCATGAATATACCCCATGCATGAGCTCGCGGGGAGGAAGCCAAAACTTCCACTTTCCGGTGTTGACAATGGCCGGAGTCCACCGGATATGTGCCCGGAAAGTGCCCGGCGCACCATGTATTAAATACATGTCTTATTCATATAAATAGTTTTGATATGGTTGATTTCTTATTGTATATAAATATTTATATATAACCAATTCATTTTTTTAAATTCAAATGGGCTTAGTTAGTGTTGTTGTAACCAATCATCAAATGGTTATTGGGCTTTTATTCTTGGGTCTTTTAATCAATATTTTAGACATTTGAAATAATGATGATAGTCTTCTTCTTTTTTTTTTTTTTTGTTGGCCTAAGATAACAATAAGAAATCTTCCATTTCAAAACTATTTATGGTTAATTTCACGATATTATATTTAATTTTACAAATAATAAAATCCATAAAATTTCATTCACAAACAATAAGGTGATCGATATTGCTGGATTGACAGTAAATCTCTCAGCAATTTGTGTATAAATCCTAATTTTATTCCTAACGACGATGTGGTCAAAACCTTTATATTTGAAAATGAATGGAACGAGAACAAAATTGATAGTGAGCTAGGCTGTGTGTTACCACCTGATATCATTAAATCGATCAAATCATACCAACTTCCGAAAACATTTATTCAAGATCGACTGTACTGGGCCCCGGCGGAGTGGGGTAATTACACAACGAAATCCGCTTTCAACTTTATCTATGAGAGAAGTAACCTTACTATTAATGAAAATGACTGGATTTGGGATCTGGATCTTCTCCCCAAAGTCAAGAATTTTATTTGGAAGTTATCTATCATTGGACTACCTACAAAGGAAAACTTGGAAAAGCAAAAAATCCCAGTCCCTATGACATGTTGCTTCTGTAAACACCCCTTTGAATCAGCTGATCATTTATTTTTCGAATGTCAACTTCTCAAAGATTCTATGTCGTGTCAAAGGATTAAAGACAGCATTAACGCTGGTAACAATAGGAGACTGAAAATTCTTGACAGAATTAATTGGTTAAGAGCAAATATCCCGAATGATGACTTCATCTTCTTAATCATTTTGTGGTGGAATATATGGACAAACAGAAATCAAAAAATTTTCAGTAATAAGGAACCCCAAAATATAGAGCAAAGTGTACGTAATCAGATTAAAGAATGGTTCCAGCTTAAAAAAGTATCAAAATCGAACAAAGTTAAGGTAACAAAAAATAAAAGGAAAACAAAAAATATTAGCTGGACTAGACCTGAGAAGAACTTTATTAAACTTAATTTTGACGGAGCCAAAAAAGTTTCTGGGAACGCGACCTATGGGTTTATTCTTCGTAATCATGAGGCTTTGACAGTCTCCCTAGGCTTTGGGCAATGTGGCAACATATCAGCCCTGCATGCCGAAGCATGTGCACTTAGAGAAGGTCTGGTTAAAGCATATGATTTAGGAATTAATAACATTGAAATTGAGGGTGATAATCTCTTTCATTAATTCAGTTAAGCGAATTTGGAAACCCCCTGGGATCTCGACCTTCTGTTGTCAAACATTTCTAACATTTTAGCTGGTTTCTGTCAGGTTAAAATCAGACATGTTTTCAGAGAGATCAATGACGTGGCTGATTTGCTTGCTGACTTGGGAGTCCAAGGTCATTCAACGTCTAGCTCGTCAATGCGTAAGGTTGAGGAGCTCATCCGGAAGGATGCTCTAGGGTGGAGAGTCTCGAGTAGATAATGCTCCCTAAGTGCTTACCTTATATTATCAAAAAAATAATAATAAAATAAGGTGATCGATATTTTTTTTTTTTGAAAATAATATAAGGTGATCGATTTACATCTAATGAGTAGGGAGACTGCGACCTTACGATGAAAACGTACAATGGACTACTGCTGCGTACTGTATGCTGAACGTGACAAAGAAATGGAAGTTCCTGTCCAAAAATTTGGTGGTGGTTGTTCGTTGAGAGTTCGTATCAAATGCTTTTTAGCTCAATTTTCAAACTGCATCATCATAATTATCTTTTTATCATTGTCAAATATTATTATAACCATGTTCATAAGTGGCACACATATATATACATTAATCATATTTGTACATAAATTTCATTGTTTATATGTAATGAAAACATGCATAGTTATTCTTATCATGCATTACAATTTTTTTTACTATATTAGGTAAACTATAAATGTAAAAATAAACACATATTAATATTTTAAAAAATATATAATTTATATTGGTAGAAAACTCTAATACATTAGTTATCGCACCCAAATGAAGAATATATCATTTGTATTTTCTTTACTTTATTGTTGAATATTTTTTTATATTGTAACTATTGTTATTGTTCGGGAATTCTTCCGATTAAACTGTTAAGAGAACAAAGAAGAGGAAAACCGGTACCGTTGGTGGATGCAAAGTCGAGATAGGAGACTTATGTCTATAATTCTGAAAATGCCCCGGATTATGATGGTTGAAATGGCGTTCCGAACCCTAGGATAAAACTACAATAGATCCAAGCCCGTAATGACTATGAAAATCTGGCTATAACACCCCGAATTCTGGGAACTCGGAGTATTAATGGCTAGGACCTCACAGTGGGTCCCGACCTTAGTTTGACATCAACAACATTGGACCTTGCAACAATGCACAAATATTATAAAGAAAAATTATTTTAAAAGTAAAACATGTTCAAACATAACAAGCTCTAGACGCGTACGACAACCAACGGGAACAAATATAGTCTACTGCATGAATAAATAAATAAATACTCCCACCGACTTCCTAGTACGGAAATCCCGGTTGGCCACTCCACTCCCGATTTCTCGGTAGAGATCTAATCTGCAAATTCTATCAACACATTATAAACCGTTAGCTACAGTTCTAATAAAAAGGATACTAGGGCACAAACATAAGTAAGGGAAAACTGTAAATCACACAACATGCAACAAACAATGTTCGGATTCTTATGTTTTCATTTGGTGAAATTTGTCATCCTATTGTTCAACTTTTCATAGTAACCCGAGGGTCACCCGACCTCACCCCGTCCCCGTAAACCAGTGAGACTGGTTCGATGCATATCCCCCGTATACACTACTAGACTGGTCGCGGGAAACCTTCCGGTACCATCGGTCCGGACAGTGATGTTACGATCCGTTATAATGCACTTGGACCTCTATTTAGAAACATAGCAACATTGATCTAGTTGATTCATTCTAATTATCATACAATATCACACACTACTCTAGTACACACTTAATATTATCACGGTAGCCAAGTGAGTCTAAAGAACTCACCTTATCCGCACTGGTCTCCAACGCATTCTCGATCTACCAGTCAGTGATCTAGAATCCTGAATAAGTTGTATCGACATCTTAGTACTTCTCGATCCATAATTCTATCGCTCTCAAAGTATGATATCTAATATCATTACTCTTATAATTATCTTAAAGTATGATATCTAACATCATTACTCTTATGGTTTCTCCACAATACACAATCCTTATATTCTCAACATTCTGCTAATCATTCTATTTCCTCGAGAATTCAATAATTCACCTACTGCTACATTCCGTTCCAACTTCTTAAAGTTCAAATTCCGATTCAGCTCTACACCAAGCATCTACTACTTTTATTTCAAAAATTCTCATTCTGTAATGATAAATCCACCAATTTTACACTAATATCAACATCTAAATATTCCCACTAGTTATAAAATAATTCTTGAAATTATATAATTATAACAAATTAGATCGGGTTTCGGTTCTTACCTAGATATTGGGGATTACAATTAAAGGAGCTTGTCGGTGTCAGATGGCGAGGCGGCAAAATGGTTGGTTTCCCTAGTGGTTGATGGAACTCCGGTCGACTTGTCGGTGGTGTTGTCTCGGTGTCACAATGATGGGGAGGATGGTAAGAAGAGGGTGTTGTCTTGTTCCCCTAGCGAGATTGTTGACGGTTGCAGGAGGCGCGACGGGGAGGGGAAGGATGTAAGGAGGTGGAAGGTGTGTGTCGAAGAGGAGGAAAGGCGAGGAGGAAAGGCGAGGAGTGTGGTCTACGCTTACTCGTTGATGTCGTCTGGGGTTTACTCAGGTCACCAAGCATTCAAGTTTGCCCATCAATGTAGCCATGTAACCGTCGTCTTGAAGGCGACCATCAATGTCTCTCTAACTGTCGTTGACGAGGAAGGAGGAGGTGAAAGTATGTATCGGATTAAATCTTGGATCGCATTTTATCGGTTAATTCGTTGCGGTTTGGTTCGGTTTACCGTTTCAGTACTCGAATTGGTTCTCCCATTATTTAAAATAAACTTCAAAATTTCCGGTCATTACAGTGGCGAACCACTTTTGTGTAGCACTCTTGTTTTTGCTAAAATCACAAACTTACTTCAATGTGAGAAATAAACTCAGCGGGATTGTTGTATATGTTATGGTCGAACGGAAACGTGATTTCGTCTTCATAAGTCGTCATCTTCATGAACGTTAATCGGAACTTTGAGAAGTAAGATACGAAACAAATGGAATATGTTCATTGAAACTTATGGCGGTATTTATAACCACCTGATCGATATCCCAACGGATAGATCTGTTGGGCAATGTTCGAAACCAACGGCTATATTATGAACTTCAACGCATTCGGCATTCGTTGAAGTTCAATATTTTCAACGCAACCGGCATGCGTTGAAACCGTGCGTTTGTCATTCCTCGCCGTGCATATAACATTCCCATACACAAATTAACAAAAATTTTAACTACGTACTAGATGTTTCCGTCCCCTAACCATGAGGCGAGGGTTACTTCGACCCACATACCGTTGACGAGGTTAGGATTTAAGACTGCCTAAACGGTCCGAACCGGACCAAATTTTTATATTTACAGTCTAGGTCCAGTCATGTGCAGTAGCAAAACTCCAGTTTGAGACTTGAAGGCGAGATCGTTCCCCAAATCGGAGACGAAGAGAATTTCATCTTTCTCAATTCACTCCGTAAGATGTCACATTCATAGTATATAACTATACAACGGTGTGGGCTAGAGTCTCAACACCGACTCAACCCCATACCTGCATACTTGTTTATTCTGACTTTGCTTTTCTTCCCCGCCCCATTATTATTTTTCAGACAAAAATCCAACACATTTACCTTTCTCTTCCTCTTTCATCCGTCTAATCACTCCAGAATTCACACATGTATACATGCTACTGCGTGCCGTACAAAACTCATTCAACTTCCAACTACTTAAGCCATTAACCTTACTTATATTAAAAAGCTTCATTTTTCAGTTTTAATGAAATATTTATTTTGTTAATAAATAACACGTCTTTGCAAATAGCTAGGGTTAATCAGCCATAAAATAAACTTAATTACAAAACCAATTAATTCACTAATATTTAACGTTTGAAGTTATACACTTTTATGTCAATACCCGTGTTTGCAGTCGTCTTCTTAGTTTTATGATGTTGTTTCTTTGGTGGTGTCTCGAGTAAAACGTTGTGCTCGTCGCTTCCTACCGACTGGACCATTCTACTATCCCTTGAAAATTTCTTTGCTAACGGTTTCTTTCATGTATTTATGCATGTTTCTTTTTTTTTGTTTCTTGTATTGTGGTTCTTTATTATGGTTAGTTCGTCTGCCGATCATTTTCGGCCTTTCGATCCACTATACGTTGCGTTGTCTAGTATTTTTGAACTACTTTTCTTTATAAAAAAAAAATTAAATAAATAAATCTCTCAACTCTTATATCTATAAGTTATATTTTAAAAACTTAACCTTAAGGTTAGGGTTGTGCATCCGGTCCCGGTCCGGACCGGTGGACCGGATTTTTTAAAATTCTGGACCGGGGACCGGACCGTTACGGTCCATTCCAGTCCGGATCGGAATAAAATAAAATAAATTAAAATAAATTTTATTTTTACAAATATTTTTAAAAAAATATTAAAAATATATATATAATTTTTATAATATTTACATAATATATATGATTTTTAAAAAATTTATAAATTATATTTAATAAAATGATAAAAATAAATAAATTCCGGTCTAAACCGGTCGGGACGGAACCGGATCAGACCGGGACCGGAATTTCCAAAATCCTTGGACCGGAAGCCGAACCGGATTTAGACAGGGACCGGACTGGACCAGAAAAAACCGGTCCGGTTTTTCGGTCCGGTTGAATTTTACACAGCCCTACTTGAGGTGATAAACTCAACTAGTAACAAACACATCCTTTTTATCTTTTAATACTATTTCATCATCTTGATTCTTCAAACAAATTAAGTAAATGTTTAGGTTAGACATGCACACTTTGTGGTACAGTACGTAGCATGAATGAACCTATATATTGACTTTCAGCTAAGATAAAATCTACGTTTTTTTTAGTTCCGAGGTTAACTTGGAATTATTTTTTTATTATGAAGCTACAATTCAACAATTCTAAATGTTGTTCCGTCCCGAAACATATAATACTAATAAATGAATGAATTCCACACCCAACCGTTCGATATAGATGTGTGGGAGGCCAAGTATACGTGCATTGAATTAGTTTACAAAAATTCAAAATTGAGTGACTACGAAATTGATTCAGTAGTAAAGCCTGGACGAAGGCAGTTGAGGGCATTAAAGATAGCCTCCAGAATTAGTTGATCTGTCATTCTTTACACTCTTCTTACATTATATGATTCACCGTTATGGTTGCACCTTGTATCCCAAATAAATGCCCTCTAACCTTGGGCAATTTTTCTATAAATATTGCCATTTGTAAACCAACCTATCGATCAAAATACAGATATTTAATTAGAAAAACATTTTTATTTCATCATGGAGCTCCGTCTTCCGATCATCTTCTTCATCTTTTCTGTAAGTTTGTTTGCTCCATCAGTTTTCTTTTGTGATTAATGAATACAGTTAATCATGTTTTTAATGATGATTGTAGATTGTAAATTTGGGGATATATGCGGATCAGACTCTATCACCTCAAATGTACTGGAATAAAGTGTTGCCCAATACTCCTATGCCCAAAGCTATAACTGACTCTTTGCATTTACCTGGTTAGTTTTTGGATTTATTATGTTTATGATACTTGTAAATTGTAATAGGATTACTCAAAATGTCAGAAATTTTAATGTAGAGTGGATGGATAACAAAGGCACCTCCGTCGTCGTCAGCAAAGGTGGCGTCCGAGTTCACTCGAGCAATCCAGGTGGCGGGGGAACCCACGTCAGTGTTGGAAAGGGTGGAGTCGGCGTCCAGACAGGCAAACCGGTTGGCGGGGGAACCCACGTCAGCGTTGGAAAGGGTGGAGTGGGCGTCCAGACCGGCAAACCGGGTGGCGGGGGAACCCACGTCAGCGTCGGCAAGGGCGGTGTGGGCGTCCAAACAGGCAAGCCCTACGGCCATGGCAGCGGCACACATGTTGGTGTTGGACACGGTGGTGTCGGAGTCAGCACCCCCGGCAAAAAGCCAGGCTATGGTGGGACTCACGTTGGCGTCGGTAAGGGCGGTGTAGTCGTTACTACTGGCCCGAAACATAAACCCGTTTACGTTGGAGTCCACCCGGGTGCCAACCCGTTTAATTATCAGTACGCCGCATCTGAGACCCAGCTTCAGGAAGACCCTAACGTGGCACTATTTTTCCTCCAGAAGGATTTGAAAGCCGGTACAAAAATGTCCCTCCACTTCCCGCGCTCAGACGACGTGTCCGCTTTCCTCCCCCGACACGTGGCAGCCTCCATTCCATTCTCCTCAGCTCAATTCTCCACAATACTACGTCGTTTCTCATTATCTCCGGATTCCGAGGAAGCAGCGGCTATGAAACAAACAATTCAAGAATGCGAGCAAACCGACGTCGTTTCAGGGGAGGAGAAGTACTGCCCCACGTCCCTAGAGTCAATGCTTGACTTCGCAGTAACAAGGCTCGGAAAGAAGAACGTCAGGGCGATTTCCACTGACGCTGCGTTAGATGACGGCAAAAAGAAGGTGTTCACCGTGACGGCCGTTAAGGAGGTGACTTCAACAAACGGAGGAAGCGTGGTGGCGTGTCACAAGGAGAGGTATCCTTACGCGGTGTTTTACTGCCACAAGACAACAAAAACAGCGGCGTACACGGTGGAGCTGATGGCGGAGGGTAAGGTTGTAAAGGCGGCGGCCGTTTGCCACAAGGATACCTCCGCGTGGAATCCTAAGCACCTAGCGTTTCAGGTTCTTAAGGTGAAGCCCGGGAGTGTTCCCATCTGTCATTTCCTACCGGAAGATCACGTTGTGTGGGTCCAAAACTAAGTGGGCCGACCCGGCCCAAGTTTGGTGGTTTGTTTAAATGGGCTTTTAGTGTTTACCTTCTTCATGATTTACGGATTTGAATACGCACACTGCTATGTTATATTATGCAAAGTACGTGTTCGTGCCATATGATATAGATGCTGAATATTTATATAAGCCATGGATGTATAATATATAGCTCAAGAGAAAAGTTTGCTTGCGTGGTTTATAATCAATTAATGATGTGATTTGGATTAATTGAAAGATGCTTCTTCTTGTTAGGGGCGTTTGTATTAATAAATAAAAGTCAAGTTTGTAGAAAAATATTTATAATACGATGAGAAAAATACACAAACAGAAGTAGAGATACAAGTAAATACAATGTAATTGATGCCATGCATATCAAGATACAATGACTGTCATGAAAACAAAATGAAGTCACAGAATAGTAAATTTTCTATCACTAAACATTTTAACCCTCTACAGCAACAATTACACTAACTAGTTCATGACCCATGCCGTACATGGATATTTGTTAATAATGATTTTTTTGGTGTGAATTTATTTTTTTATTTTACTTGTCACATATAATTACCCTATATATATATATATATATATATATATATATATATATATAACATTAGTAAATATTTATTAATAATAACAAATAAAAATTATTGCATTAATTACATTAAGGAGACGAATAAAAAAATTTACAAAGCATATATTATTACATTTCGGTCGATTACTTTGGCGTATATATATTGAGTTTTAATTAATAATAAATTAAATATAAATAGAAAATGAACGATTCTAAATTGTTGATCAATATATATAAAGCGACATAAAAAATACAAAAAGTGGAACATATAAATACTAACAAAAATAGTAAAAAAAAAGAAGAAAGAATTATGATCAAATAATACAAAAATTGTAAAATTAAATAGAATTTAGAGAATGATAACTACCTGGTTTACAAAGGAAAGGATAGTATATGTATCTATCATAATTCATACATATGATTATATAATTTAAATACTTTTAAACATAGGAACTTATATGTACTAATCAAAGCGCTAAAAAAAAGAAAAGAATAAATACAAAATTTAAATTATAACAGATATATGGTAAAAATACGATCAAGTAATAGAGGACTAAAAAGAAGAACAAAAGACAAAAATAAACTAATTAGTTACGAAAAACAAATCGTGAACATGAATTTTTTTTAAAAAGAATTAGTTAGAAACGAATTGGATCGAAATATAACAAATTGTAAAATCAAAAATTTCAGATTTGAAATATAATGTTAGGACTTTTAGGAAAATTAATTTTAAAAACAACCTGAAAAATAAACCCTAAATTGTTCTAAACCGTACTGTTTCTCTCTATTCTATGGTGGAAGTTCGATCTCCGCTGATAACCAGTTCGCCATTGATGGCAAGGTCATAGAGCTCGACAATTCCAATTTCGAATTCGTTACCTCTTCTTTGGATTATGTACTCGTTGATTTTTATGCCCCCTGGTATGGCCACTGCAAACGCCTCTCTCTCGAGGAAACGTTCAATATCCCTGAAATGGAAGCTCCTTATGAAACGGATATATCTTGATCCTGATCCTGCCACATTCAATTTCCCTGATAACAGAAATTTTGATTACCATATGTGGGATCATCACTCTGAACCTGAGTGCTTTGATGATGATGACAGTGATGAAGAAGATCCTTGGGAGCCCTTGAAGCCACATCAGCTTGAAAACTTGAAAGTTAGACCTTTTTGAAAAGGTTGCTTCCTTACAATTTGTTCCTCCATGATTGAAATCATGTATGATTCAACATGTTTGCTAATTGCTATTTGTTTCTATGTGTCAAGTTTGTCGCCTAAAAAAGGCATGGATAGAAACAAATTTATATTCGATATTTAGCGAGAGAGCATAGAACATGGCCTCCAATGTTATGGCTCACTTGAAAAGAAAAGAAACCAAGGTGTATTTATATGAATAAGGAAGAGGAAGCAAATGAAGAAGACGTTGTGATACAACTACAAGTTAATTGAAACTTTGAACCTATCAAAACATCCACTTCAGTTGTTGAATATGGTTTTCGTGAATCAGAAGCTCTTCGCTTGTTTGTTTCCTCTTTCCTACTTTTTCTTTGCAGAAGCTCACTTTTTTGTTTTAGTTAGCTTCACTTCACTCCATCAACTTCCTTTCATGCTTTGAAGATGGTTTTGTGGTTGTATCCAGTATAATTAACATAAACATATTTAACACAATCATAACTTAAGGAAAAGAATGAAACCTTTTTTCTACAGTAGAGCCGATAATATAAATTTTGATTGGAAGGGTATCTACGCAATCAATTTTAAGCTTTTGCCCCCTCATCCCACTTTTCAATGTAGTGTTTTTTTACTTTGTTTCTCATACGAAACCTCCAACTTATCATCTTGGATCATCAAGAACTCTTGTAACATGGCTTCAAGATTTTGTGTGTGTAATTAGTATATATAGGGAGAATTAGGCGTATTAGGGAAGCCTTACCGATTCGATCAAAAATATTATTCAGAAGAATTAACAACAATTAATTTCGGATTAGGTTTAGTTTTTAAGGATTTTGGATATTGTTTTTAACTTTAGAAGACTTTAGTAAAAAAAAAATTGTGTATGGAATATTGCTTTAGAAGCTACAGACGTGATAAGCTTCTCCCACAAGTTTTAATATATGTTGTAAGAGTATGCACGAATCAAATATTTTTAATAGATACAAAGCTTTTTAGGTAAGAATCATCATCTGGTTTGATTCTCAAATTCTCAAAATCGGAACTAAACGGGGTGATATCTAAGATTTTCCATCAAACAAACTGGTAACAAAATATACCAATTTATTTTGTTTTAAATTTCGGTTTTGTAAAAAAAGATTTGATGGCTTAATTATAGATTTACTAAAAAATTAAATTACGAGAAAAATTAAGAGGTCATCCCGTCAAAATAGATTAGAGTTACACTTAAAGTGTTTGCGTGAAGGAGAGGTGTTGGAAAGGATAAACATCTAACATACAAAGAAACATTAAGTATATACTAAATTATATATTATGAATCAATTAACTCATTAAAACTTATAATTTCAATTTTTATATACATTAAAAAGAAACTATCAAGGGGTGCATCCGCACAGGAGTGTTCACATGCAAAAATTGTTGTTTTACAATGGAACACTTGATATCCCCATCCTCTTCACTAACTGGTCATTTTTGACCAAAGCAATCACAACACGATCCCAAACGGTCGCCACCATCACCCTCGTTTTTTATTTGATGCACGCCATAGTCATTATTTGATGGGTGTTGTGTGGACTGTCAAGAAGAAGCAAGAAAAAATTAAGCTATAAGCAGGAAACTAAGTTCTATGGCGAGATGCAAGAAACAAAGCTCTAAACAACAGTTTGATTTGATGCACTCCATAGTCCTCATTTGATGGGGTAGAAACAACATCTCAGGACTCATCGGCACTACAAACTGGCCGGAATTACTCGCATTCTTTTAGCCATAGAACTTTATTTGGAATGCAATTCATTTCGCCCAAGAAAGTGTGCTATTTGTAAAGACTCCGGCGCAGAGGCCATGGACCTAGCTTAGGGCTCATGCGAAAGTTGCGACTACAAATCATTGGTTTCCGGTGCATCATCTGTAACAAAAAATTCACAAATCAATCGTGAGAAAGAATTTCAAATCTACCAATAAAAGTTAAAGAAGGAAAAACGTACACTGAGAATAACCCTACAAACCAACCTTGACCCTGACGACGATCGTCGGACAATTCACGTCGGTCAAGGAGACCCCAACTCCTATCCATGCTTCCGCACCTCTCCCGACGCTGTCAACGCCGTATCCACCGCCCTCCACTCCGGCTCTTTCAATTGCTACTCTCCTCCGTCGGCATCCTCCCTGCTCGCCGGTAATACTATACAATTTCTTCAATTGTACGTTTTCATTATATCTGTTATGATGATTTTGCACTCATGAGTTGTTCTTTCCATGTTAGGGCTATTGCAAACTACCTTTCTCGCGATCTGCCGTTTAAGTTAACGTCAGATGATGTATCCGTCACGGCTGGTTGTCACCACTCCATTGAAGTTGCGCTTGGAGTTCTCACAGTCCAGGAGCAAACATCCTGTGTCCTACAATTCTTTTTTCAATATCGACAGCCTTGAAATACATCCACCTCGGCTTGATTTTCCTTTTGCACTGAACGTAAATATGCAACATTAATTTATCAAAGCTACCGAAAACATCATAAAAATTCCAACATCATGCGAATATTCCGTAGTTAAAAATTGCGCACATAAGAAATCTGGCGAACACAGTAGAAGTCGATCGAGTTGTGGGAACTTGATCGCCATTTAACCTGCAAACAACATTACGATTTGTTAATTTTAATATGAAAATAATACTATGAGAATCGAATAAAAAATAAATGAATCCCCTAATCAGTTTAATTTATTTGAACATGACTAAGATAAGTGAAGAAAACAATGAAAAAGTTGCGAGATGAGATCTAAAAGTCGTACTTAGACGACTATATATATAGGGGAAACATAGTTAGGATTAACAAAACTTGTTGAGAAAGATTAAATTTTAAATTAATTCAAAATAAAAAAATTAAGAGATAAGAGGCTATGATACGTGATCTAACAACTAACGATCAAAAGGAATTTACGTATTTGTTTTTGTTAAGATCTGTTCAAATAACAACTAATCAGATTTTTAGTGTATATATAAACAATAGTTTAGTAAAAAAACCGTTATTTTCAAATTTAAAGTATTTTACGAGATTTGTTAAACAATTAATATATTTAAAATTTTATTTTAGTAACAAAGATTTTGTGGCTTAGAAAAAAAAGGTTTAATCGCCTAAAAAATTCTGGACGCGCCACGTCAACACAAGTGACGGCTCTTTTAGTATAGGTATATAGATTAATCAAGAAGAGGTATAAATATCTGACCAATTAATTATATTTTTCATCCTTTGATTAATTTTATTATCCTCTAATTATAGCAACCAAAATAGGTTAAATAGCCTCTTAGCTAGTCAGCAGCATTCTCCTGATTCTTAGGCATCCAAACAACATCATCCGCACCAACAAAATGGCAAATCTTGCTCCCACCGGGCTTCGTCTTTAGCTTTGTGAAGATCCAAGATTTCGGATTCCACGTCGATGTGTCCTCATGGCAGATAACCGGTGCCTTCACCGATCCGTTTTCTCCCATAAGAGACACGATGTAGTTTACGGATTTCGCAAAGTCTAGACAATAGAACACAGCAAAGGGGAAGCTCATCTTGCAGCACCCGACCGTGCTGATTGCGGGGAGCTTCTTGATCGTTGTCACGGTATACTCGACGGGGGATTGAAAGTCCTTGGTGAGCCACGTGGCTGCAGGACGAATGTCCTTTCCGATCTTCGCCATGGTGTAGTTTATCATAGACTCGAGATCCATTGCGCATGTCTTATCTTTGTTCTTCCCCTTGGTCGCTGGTTGATCGCACATTCTGTACATACAATCGATAAGGGAAATTTAAGACAAAATATACTATACAACTAGAGCATTCGTTCATTCATTTGAAAAAATACATAATACTTACATAATAGTATCCATCTCGGCTGTAAGGCTAGGATCCTTTTGCTTCTCCATGGTTTTACCAACAATGGCGACCAAATTAATCAACAAAACCGCGCTCAAAACTCCAGATCGGTCCTCCTGTATAGAATCCATAAACGCTCCATTGTTAGTACTCTTGGAAAACTGTAACTTCATCGTTTTCCCCGGGTTCAAATCTTGCGCAGAAAAAAACAAGCTCTGAACCGATTCCTCATGGAGCTCATTATCCAAATCCGGTGAGCCATAGCACTTTGCAACAGCAAGAACTGTCGACGTGGCATGATCCCCACCGTACCCCATAGCCTTCATCGCGGCTCCAAACTCCCCGCGTTGCAGCTTTAAACTCGTGTCGCCGCCCTTCATTGTAGCCATTATAGCTCCCTTGAGCCGCTCCTCTTCATCTGCGTCCATTTTTTTACCGGCGTTCTCGGCTGAAGCTGAGCCGATGTTGTTGGCGCCTGTCATTAGGGTTTGGAGGAGTTGTTTCATTTCGGCTTCGGCTTTTGGGTCGGGCCCGGTTGGTCCAGAGAACATCCCTGCGAGCCTCTTAGCCACCGCGTCTTCAATTCGTGGGTCGAGCTTGCCACTCGAAGCGGAGGCTTCAAACTCTTTCGTCATCGTCGCTTCGTTGTCTACGTATAGCTTGCCGCCTTTCCCTAATTTCATCTTGTTGTCCTCACGTGTCGCAATCGCACTCAACGCTGCATAATAATCATAAGGGATCGTACGTTAAACGTCATGAAAAGGGTAAAATTATATTAGTCGTTTTGATACCTTCCATGACTTTCCTCGGCGGAGGCTGATAGATAGAAGCGTTGATTGCCGGCGGCATGTCTAAATCTCCGAATGTCTTCCTCCAAAAAAATTTCATCGCATCCAAGAATTTTTTTTCTCGTTGCTCTACGTCCGGTGGCGCTGCATGTGACCCCGCCCCAACCGATTGACATGTTATTACCTTTGTTGTCGATAACACCTGCATATATATATATATATATATATATATATATATATATATATATATATATATATATATATATATATATATATATATATATATATATATATATATATATTATATACTCCCATGCACCAAGTTTAATTACCACTTAAACAACAAAGATTAAAATGTAAAACAAATTATTGGGTTCATCGATGGATCAATAGATGGATGAATAAAGAGGTTTTCTTACACTTAAAATTACAATGATTGAAGCAATGTTTTTCAAAGTCATTGATTTGCAACCACTTTATTGTGTGAGGATTTGTGTCTAAATCGGAGTGACGAAACAAAGGGGGGATATGTATGCGGTATTGACGAGAATTTTTTTCCTTCAAATTTAGATCAATTATAACACATTTGGCCGAGTCTTGTGGGTGTTAATTCAATAAATATTTATAACTCAAAAATATAATTTCAACATCTTAAATACAAGAAATAGAGTAAATCAAGGTTCCTATAAATTTGAAAGAAACTATATCTATGTTTTTGTATTTATGTTTATACAAATTGTAATTCAAGTTTCTTGACGTGTACTCTAGATAAAAGATTGGAAAAAGGAGTAGGGTGAATTTTCAAAGTAATCCGTATATATAAACTATGAAATTGTAAAATCAATATCTATCTATATATTAAAAGCAGTCCGTGAATTTACACGTGGCACAGTCTGGTTCGTTACATTTACACGTGTCAATTTTTTGTTAATTCAGGTCCCACCATGTTAAAATAAATTATTTTAAATATTTTATTTATAAAGTTATTTTAAATATTTTACTAACTAATTTTTTTATTACTCCCACATATTATTACTATCCTTTAATTATTTGTTATTTAAAAATCGAAATATTTAAGATTTGCAATCTAATTTTAAATATCTTAATATATTGTCAACTTTTATTTTTTAATTTCAATTGAAACTTATATTTTCTAAAACTTATAACTTTATTTTAAATTTAATCTTATTTTATTTGTTTATATTTTTCAACGTTATTTTTTTATAACTTATAAACTTTACTTATTTATTTAAACTTTAAAATATCTTAATATTTTTTAATTATATTTTTATTATTCAATTGAACTTTATTTTTTCCAAAAAATTATAAACTTTATCTTTTTCTAAAAGCAGTTTTTTTATAAACGGTTAACAAAAATATTTCTTCATTTTTATAAAATAAATAAATTTTTAAAATTAAAATAAGTTTGTTTTTTTTAGAATATGTGTTTTTTCATTTTAAAAAAATCGATTTTAAAATTCAATTTTTCAAATGAACGTTTTTTGAAAAAAATCGAATTTAAAAATTATATGAAAAAAATAAAAAAATTTACCATAATAATAAAATTCAATTTTTTAAAAACAAACATCAACTTTTTTTAAAAAAATCAAATATTTTTAGTAAAGATTTTTTGTCATCTACGCAAAAGTTTTTTGAAAAAAAAATTTAAACAAAGTTTCGATTTTTTTATAAAAATAAAAATATTTTACTTAATTTATGACTTTCAACATAAGAATTTATTATTTAAAAAACCAAATCCATTTTAAAATTTCAATTTACGAATTTATTTCAAATATTTTACTAACTAATTTCTCTATTAGTTCTTCATACTATTCATACTATTAATTGACCTTTAATTATGATAATTTTAAAATTAAAATAGTTAAGATTTACAATATATATTTAAAGTTCTTAATATTTTTCAACTTATATCATGTTATTTCGGTTCAACTTTTTTATTTTTAACTGAACATTTTTCAAAAGAACGTTGCTTTTTTTTAGAACTTATAAAATTTATTTTATGTTTAAACTTTTAAAGATCTTAACATTTTTTTAACTTATAATTTTAATTTTTAATTAAAATTTATTTTTTTGAAACTTATAACTTTTATTTTCTAAATTCAGATTTTTTTTAAACGATTAACAAAAATATTTCTTTATTTGTTTATAATAACGAAAATTTTAGAATAAATTTTTTTTTAGTAATAAGGGTTTTTTTTTCTTTTAAAAAAAATGATATTAAAATTTTTTCAAAAATTTTCAAATGATTTTGTATTAAAAAATCATAAATTATATTACAAATATATGAAACAATCGAAAAAAATTTCAAAAAAATATTAATTTATATTTAAAAAAAAGGTTTTTTTAAACATAAATCATATATTTTTAATAATTTTCTGCATTCATACAAAATTAATTAAAAAATCAAAGAGAAAAATATGGGGAAAAATTTATAAAAAAGTTTCAATTTTTAATAAAAATTAATAATATTTTACTAAGTTTATGCCTTTTTAAATTTTACTTTATTTTAAAAAAGAATCCACATTACACTCATAATCCTACATTTGTTAATGACATGCTAAAAAATCTATTGTCAAATCATCACCAAAGTTTGAATTTTTTCTAGAAAAATAAGTTATATTATTTTTTTTATAAATACATTGATAGTATGTATCATTTTCAATAATTTTCAAAGTTATTATTATTTTGAGTTAATTGATAATTGTTATTATTTTGACTTTTAAAAAAAAAAATTAGGAATATTTATTATTTTAATAATTTGACATATGTTATTAGTCTTATTAACTATTAGGTAATTTACTATTTAAATTTAAATATTTGACATTGTAATTTTTAACTTAGACATGTTACTTATATTATATAAATCTCTTTCATTTAATATTGTTAATTTAAATTTTATGCTTTGTTTTATCCTTCTTTTTTGTTAGTATATGTTTTACACATGACTTCTTATCTATCTTATATATTAAAATAACCCGTGAATTGATACTTAGCGCAGTTTTGTGTTGTCACTATATCAATTTTACAGTATCGTCTATTCGTTAATCCACATCACACACTGTAACATTTAATTTAATAAAGTCTAATCCTTTATGGGATTGATACTAACTTTGACATTCGAGTATCTAATATTGTCTTGAATCCTCTTTCCCGATTGTTATTGCAAGATTTGAATTCTTCCTTGATTTCCATTCATATTGTGAAAAATACAACCTTACAACAAGTATCACATAACAATTAATTAAGTCAATTCTCAACATAATGAATTATCAAACATTTTTTATGACACGCAATTATTGTCTAACATGTGCAGGGCACGGGTAAATATTGTCATGGATTCCTCTTTCCCGATTGTTATTGCAGGGTTTGAATTCTTCATTGATTTCCATTCATATTGTGAAAAATACACTCTTATAACAAGTATCACATAACAATGAAGTCAATTCTCAACATAATGAATTATCAAACATTTTTATGACACGCAGTTATCGTCTAACTCGTGTAGGACACGGGTATTAAAACTAGTATACTACTAAAGTAAAGAACATCTAAAGCTGACGTGGCGTGTTGTGGGAGCAGTATTTTGAAATGAAGCTCCCACAATTAACGTAAATAAATCTTTTTTTTTTAAATCCGTAATTTTTTAATTATTTTTTCACCCGTTTTTTTAAATATCTTCGGTCGGTCGAGAATCTTATTTTATACTTTTCCCTTATATTTTACTTCGAATTTTTTTGTGCCTTATATTTTTTTATTCGAAATTTTGTGTGCCTTATATTTTGTTTTTGAATTTTATTTTATATTTTTCCCTTATATCTTATTTCTTAATTTTTTTGTTAATAAATTATAACTTATGCTGTTACACTTTTTTTTTAGCAGTTGTCAATTATCATAACTACTACACTTATTCTATGACATCTTTATAATACTTCAAATATTTAAATAAATAAATTTAATAATATAGTTTCGAATTTATATTACTTCTTATATTTATGAATTAATGTAGTTATTTCCATAATAGGTATCTTTAGTTTGGAATATGCATTTGATTACACCTCTCTATATAGATTAGCTTAACGAAATAAATTTTAAATTTCATAGTCATATATTTACTAATGTTAAACTATGTTGTATTGTTTTGTATATTTTTTGGCCGATTTTTGTAGATCTTATATCTATGTTTAACGATATTAATTTTTTCTTGAATTGTTTTTTTCCCGATTCCTTTACATTCGGATTTAGTTTCACGAAATAAGAAGAAAAAAAATTCTGAATTTTATATATTTATCAGCCATATTTTAGTTCTTAGCCATAAAACTCATATTAAAAATCTTTTATTTTTCATAATTATAATTTCTTAGATTTGTTTGTAAACTATAGTTGCTTATGCTTTGATCAGATTTTAATTTTCAACGTCGAATTTTAGACAATTTCAATTAAATTTTATTAAAAAACCAAAAAATAATAATTTAGTATTGATTGTGAAATTTGCTACAAAATTCAATTATATATATCCAATATCTATTTTGTGTAGAATTATTTCGTTAAGAGAATCGTAAATTGTAGTCCACTCATATTATAACCATTTTTAAAAAAAAATAATTTTCCACTAAAATTTATAACAACCAATTTGTTAAATTTTCTGTTACAAATATTTATCTAAAAGTTCCGATTTAGGAGTATTTATGGTCAAATTTACTTTCATAAAATGATTAATTTTTTATTTAAAGATGAAAAACTGTAAATTCTGATTGCTAAACTTATTTCATAAGTTATCATATAGATTCGTATGTTAATAAATTCATTATGGTGAATTCAGTTATGTATATTTGCTCGATAAATTTCGTCGATCGTACTATTAATATCTATATATACATTCTCTTCCATATCTCTCCATCTCCCCATTGGTCGAGCTGAGGTTGCCGGAGTTTGACTGGAGGGAGACGCCGGAGCTCACATCAACGGTAAGAAGGGATGTGGATAGCCGTTGGCGATTCCAGGAGCCAGGGGAGGTTCAGAATGGAGTACTGATGGTGGTCGAGTTGGTTAGCAACTTACTTTTGTTCAAAATCCAGCATCCATGAAAGGTTAGGAAGAAGGAAAGAAATGAAGGAGAGGACTAAAGAAAAATAAACACGGGAGTGGGACATCCAAAGTGAGGAAAGAGAAGAGAGGAACTGCTTTTATTTCCTTTTTTCATACTTATTATTTGATTATTTGATTATTTGATTAGAATTTTGTAGGGTATAGTGGTATACTTAGACTAATTGTAGATTTACGAAAACAGGTTACTAAATTTATAAAAAAAATATACCTGTAAAACCTATGTAGTCAAACAAAATAATTTGTGGTAAAACTTTAAAACACACCCTTAAGTTAAGAGTGTTTCATGTTAAGGTTGAGAAATTGAGTTGAAAAAAGAAACATATATTTGAGAATGATTTGTTTGTATTATTGTCATTTTTACGAATTATTAAATCTTCACATTAAAAGTGTTTCATGTTAACGTAGGGAAATCAATATATATTACTACTAAAGTAGAGAACATCTAAAAATAGAGCTTCCAAAATTAACGTCAAATATATCTTTTTTTAAAGCATTATTTATTTTTGTTTCTTTTTCATTTTTCATTCGATTTTAAGATCCCGATTTTTGAATATCTTCATTAAAAAATTACGATCTTATCAGTAAAAATATTTCAGCTCAATCAATTTACGATATTATCTGTATATTTAGCTTATTGAGAAAGTTTCATAGCGTTTCTTTTTCTTCTATATATATACTTTTCGGCTGATACAAAATTAGTTTTTCGAGTCCCTGTTTATATATATATCCAATTCTTTTTTATTGTTGTTTTTATGCAGGATGGTAACTAAAGAAGTAAAAGAAGATTTGGGTTCTTTTTCGTTTTACTTGGATATGATGATCGAGTGTAGGGGTTCGAGCGTTGTATGTAGCTCGAAGCCTTCGGAATGACCCCATAGTTGAAGTCCACAAGGCAATCGTAAATTGTTCTTCTTCCAGAAAAAGAAAATCCGTAAATTCTCTACAATTTTTCGTGGATTTTTAATTCAAACAATTCTTCTACCAGTTATCTTTGGTTACTTGTAGGACTCTTGCTATAAATTATATTTATATTTATTTTCTCCTAATTTATATGTTTGTATAATATTTTTTCAATATTTTTTTTATTAATATGTATTTTGTTATTATTTAGGTACCTTCCTTTTGAGATTGACGAAGCTAAAATTATTCAATCGAATATCAAGTTGAAACTCCAGGCCAAAATGACGAAGGAAAAGAAGAATATTAGTTCGAAAAAGTTGGAACGCACACCCTATTAAATATTTATTGATGTAGTTTAGAAAATTTGATTCGAACCATTCAAATTTTAAATCTCTATTTACGTACAAAATAAAACAAAACAACATCCATAATCTTAATAATTTTTCCACAAAATCTCGATTCAATAAAATCCTCCTGCTACGATTTCGAGTTGTGCCAACAAGCTTGATACGATTTCGCGTTATTTCCAACAAGCTTTATTAGATCATCGGTATATATATGTACATACTGTTTGTTCATGCCAATATCTTGAGCATGTAGTTCGATCAAGATTTGAAGTAATACATTTCCTATTGTTTTGATGAAATTGTTAATAGTGTTTAATGGTGATGAACTTCTTTCGCTTGAATGGCTTTAAATTTATATTTATGGATTTTTATATTAAAGTTATAAAAAATTCTTATATACCATTATTTATTTTTGTATAAAATTAATTAGTAAAATAATTAATATGGTTATAATTAGTTTTAAAATTATTTTTTTAATAATTTTTATTTTTATTTTTGAATATATAATGAAATATATTAAGAAAGGTTATAATGAAGAAATAAATTACGATGACGATACCAATAAAAAACTTAAAAACTTGTGGATACCAGAGAAAAAGTTCAAACTTCAAAATGCCAAGAGGAATAAAGATTTAAAAATATACATACATTTTATATCC
Source organism: Fagopyrum tataricum (assembly GCA_002319775.1). Lineage (NCBI taxonomy): Eukaryota > Viridiplantae > Streptophyta > Magnoliopsida > Caryophyllales > Polygonaceae > Fagopyrum > Fagopyrum tataricum. The sequence continues at coordinate 30,436,331 of CM008284.1, forward strand.
TTTATATTACATTAGTTTATTGCAATAACTTCAAAAGACATACTAAAAAATAATGAAAAAATAATTTTCAATATTTTTACAATACTATATAAGATAAACTAGAAAGAATTTTAAATTAGTATAACGTTTATCGTATTAATTATTTAATATATTTAAATTAATTTTTTCAACCGACTAAATATGTGATTATTATGTACATTACAATTTACAAACAAAATATATTATTTTATTAAAATATCTTGTGTGGGAACTAAACTAGTTAATCACTAAAGTTTCAAATTTTGCAAACTAGCTAGTATATAAATTTAATTTTTCTCTCTCCATGCACGATTCCGATTTTCATCCCGACTTTCCCCCTTCCTCTTCTTTGACGATTTCCATCCCAAGATCTTCACCATCCTCCACCGCTCCTTGCTTGAATCCTACGACGATGGAGGAGGAAGGCTTATGGTTCCTTTTCGGTGTTAATACTTGTTTGATCGAGGAAGAGTTAGGGTTTATAAAATCAGATTTGTCATCACAAACACCATCTCTAGGTTCATGATGCCTTCATCCGATAATTGGTTAATTGCAGCACACCTTGGGAGCATGTGTTTAATGAAGTTTAATGGTGATGAACTTCTTTCGCAAAACATTCATTGTTAATAGTGTTTAATGGAGTCCGGATTATGACTTTCTTATTAAAGCATCATCCGCTGCTCTCAATTGTTTATTTATTTATTTGTATATAGTCATCCACCACCGTTATTTGGCTTGACAACTGAACTTGAATCCCTTGCCCTATCAAATCATTTTTCCCGATGATTTAAAAGTCTAAATAATAAATTATGCATCAAATCAATATAAATATTTAAAAGTCATGACAACTAAATATTAGTGTAACCTACGTAGATGTACTTTAAGAATATTTATAAGATATATATTTTATGGGATAAATTACGTCATTAGTTCCTAAATTTTGAAACGTTTTTCTTACTAGTCCCTAAAGTTTAAACTTTGCTTACTAAGTTTCTAAACTTTGAAACGTTTTTTTTACTAGTCCAAAGTTTAAACTTTGCTTACTAAGTCCCTAAACTTTGAAACGTTTTTCTTACTAGTCAATAAATTTTAAACTTCTCTTAATTACTAAGTCCCTAAACTAATGAATGTTTTGCGTTCATGGCCCTTCCGTCACTCTAAATTGACATGACAAATGACATGTAAACCATTTAATAATTTGGAATTATTTATATTTCTTTTTTATCAAATAAAAAAACACATTTATATTGATAAACATCAAGGTTTAAGAGGATAAAAAATAAAGTATGGTTTAAGGTAATAATCTACTACGATTGAGTGTTTGATGTTAATCGTGAAATCAATTGTTATTTGATGTTAATCGTTATGAATTTATAAGAAATTTGTAAATTTTTTATAAATTTATAACCTGTAACATTAAATAGCACTAGTTTACTAGAAAAAAAAACAAAATAAAAGCTTAACATCATCAAATAGCAATAGGTTTATATATGTTAAACCCTAATTTATAACAATATATTTATATTTATACCAATATTGCGTATGGATTGCTGATGTGACACGCTAAGAATCCAGAATTTATGTCAAATAGTCCTATATTACTAAAATGTCACTCCTCTAAAAATGTTTGTTTTACGCCTATTTTTATTTTTACTAACAATATTAACAAAAGCCATTAAAATTTGTGATTTTCAGTCTTAATTAAGGATATAAATACTCATTAACAATTTTCATTTTTTATCCAAAATGGCTGTTTTTTCTTTATATTCGAATTTTAAATTTTAAAATTTTCACTTTAAAATTTATTTATTTTTAAGGGTATAAATATTCACTAATAATTTCGATTTTTTTAATTTTTAGTTGTTATTTGCAATTGACGTGCTTCAAGTTTATAATGATTCAAATTATTTATAATATTTTGATATCAAATATATTTATTGACGGGACGGGATTGCTTTTTTTATGAAATTCCATCGAGATTGAGACGAGATCTGGACCGGGATACGATCGGGATTTGCGGGATTTATTTTCACCCTTTTTATGTGTATTAAAGTACTCATGCAAATCACGAGTCCTAAAGTAGTTAACATTAAAAATTCAATCACAATATATTATTAACTTAAACCTTCTTTTTATTCTCTTAAACCTTGATGTTGATCAATATATATAGATGTTTTTTTTATCAATATATATATATATATATATATATATATATATATATATAAATAATGTCAAATCATTAAATGATTTTTGCATGTTATATGTCACGTCAATTTAGAGTAACGGAAGGGTCATGAGCGCAAAATATTCATTAGTTTAGGGATTTAGTAAGATAAGTTTAAACTTAAAGTACTAGTAAGAAAGAGGTTTAAGAGTTTAAGGACTTAGTAAGCGAAGTTTAAACTTTAAGGACTAGTAAGAAAAACGTTTTAAAATTTAGGGACTTAGTAAGCAAAGTTTAAACTTTATGTGGCAAATGTGTCTAGGTTTAATTTATAAAGTTAAGTACAAAGTATAGTTCATAATTTTAATATAAAGTCGAAACCGTAATGGATCGGTATCGGTTAAAGACGTTAAAATTACGGGATTAATTACAATCCCTCCTTCTTTGCCAATAATATATAATGTCTTATTCTCATTAAAAGATGACACTTAATTGTGCAGTTACAAACGACAAAATTAAGTAGCAGTTACAAACGGCACATAAGTAGCAGTTTCAACCGACATCTTTTGAATTCAATATTCCCTTCATGTAAAAAGGAGTTTGATTTCATTTTTGTGAGAAGAGAAAACTACACACAAATAAAAGAGATTAAGATTGAAAAGTAATCTCATCCATTAGAGATTAAAGAAAAGGTGAAGGATAAAAGAAAGAGAATACTCGATTAAGCCAACGCACTCGATCGATTCGTAATGAAGAATTCTACGGATAAAGGTTAGTCTTCGATTTATACACGTATATACTTTGATTGAATCATGTCTAAGTTTAGAACCATTAAAGGAATTGATTTCGAAATGAAATCATAATTTAAATCTTATATGCATGTCATAAAAACACAAAATATTTTTTCGGATGATTCAGCGTGAAAATATTAAGATAAAATTACACATATGTCAAATTTGTTTATGCAATGCTACCACAGACATTATCACGGGTGAAGGTCAATGTTCCAACCGGTGATTGGTTCATTCAAGAGCGATCCAATCTCCACAAAACAAAAGGGTGTACTTCATCGATGTTGCAAGGTTCTTATAATTCAAGTGTGGCCGGTTTTGTAAAACTTTGTAAAGTTTGGACTCTATTTTGTAATTTATGTAAAGCTTGGGTGACCTCTTGTAATTTTTATGGTTTTGTGTATTGTCTATGGCTTGATGTTTACGTGAATGAACTTCAGAAGAGTTGTAATAAACTCAACAAAAGGAGACTTGTGGGCCTGCACACAAGCTTTTTTGGACCGCTTGTTTTTTGGCCAACATGTGAGTGGGTTGGTTTGTTGTTCTCCTTAGATCCAAAACAGAAACCTTACAGCCAAAACAAAACAAAAAAAAGAGTTGGTGGCACTTTGTAAAAGTGATAATGAGCCGATTATTGTTCACACCCAACAAAGAAAAAGACAACAAAAAGAGAAAAAGAGAGGCGACGGGAGAAGAACGCGACGAGAGAGAAGAAGGAGATAGATCGAGAGAGACGAGAAGATCGAAGGCATAACTCGAGAAAGAGAGAAGGAAGCCGCGTGGCTTCGAGTTCATCGGTGAAGGAGTTTTCACCAGGATTTCAGGAGGGGAAACCCATCCCAGTTCACTAGGTAGATATATCGTAGTAGTACAGGTTACAACAACTTATAAACAATATCAAACAACCCTAAAAATAATAAGAAACAGATAAGAACGGTAAGAAGATGAAGGAAAGATGATGCAAAGCAGCCAAAATCAAGCTTCTAGTGAAGCTTGAGTTCGTTATCTTTCTTCACTCAAGATCACACAAGAAGCTAAACATGTGAGCATCACGTGTTTTCATTAAGCCCAAACCAGAAGCGGATCTTGCAAAGCCTAGACGTAAGAAATAGGCCCAACAAGCAAGTACAAGCCGAATACATATAAACATATACATTTTTACATGTATTATCCCAAAACTTATTAAGTTTTCCATAAAGGCAAAATACACATGATCACACCATATATTAGGGCATCTTAGGTTATATTGGAATCACACTAGGATTACACTTAACGTCTTAAGTGTCCTTATATGTTATCCAACAAGTCCTAAGTCACCTCCAATATATGAGCATTCATAAATATGTGTATAAGGGTAGAATTGAAATCATTTGACAAGTTTAAGGTAACACTAAGTATCGTAAATCTATTGTTTACTAGACACAACACCTACAAATGAAAATGAAGCAAGCAACAAAATTAAAATTAAAGATTTCTTCGATAAGTGGAACGAAGAGAGCTAGAACAAAATCTCACAAGGTTGCCTACACAGTGTATGAATGATAGATGAGAAATGTAATGCTAGCAATTACTAGTTTACTACTATATGCTAAATGCTAATTGATGTGATTTGTTGAGAATCACCGATAATGAAGGGTGCAATTGGGTGGTTTTATAGAGAATGTCAGAGGATGAATCCCAAGCACGTATCTTACCGTTTATACACAACCGCAAGATTTTTATTAATATACTTCCTTTAAAATTATTTTAGTTTTCTTATTTTGTAGATTTGATATCAAATAGGTAAGATATTATTGGCCAAACTCGCTGATTAGGATTGAGATAAATATATTGTTGACTTATTCAGTTAAAATGACTGATGTTAATCAAAATAGTTAACAATTTTTTTAAAAAAAATTTGATATAAATTTAATTAGTTAAATTGGATTTGGTTTTAAGTAGCACGTAAAAAATAAGATATTTTTGTATTCGTAAAAAATAAATAAAAAAATTGTTTTTTTCCATACATATACATGATCTACTTAGTTTACAACAACTTCTCAAACGCAATTCTTTTATATTAACGTCGGAAGTGAACACTAAAAACCTAATAGTGTTGTTGACGGCGATTCTCACATTTCTTGCTCTCCGCTGACCACTGCTTTATGGAACCTCCTTCGGGAGACCCCCCGGGTCCGCCAAAGTCGTCCATCACTGGCATGGACATTGACCAGATCGTAATCTCCAATCAAACATCACCAATGCAACAATCGTCCTTCCCCCCCACTAAATTCGGAGATGATAGTACCAGACCAGATCCAAACCCCACCAGTGCTGCCACCAGAACACCGACTGGTACAAGAACTTTCGACAGATCAAACCGTTCCACCGGTTAACCAGGAAATAAGCAAACTGCATGGGGTAACCTCTTATGAGATATGGTTTCTACTAGTCATTCTGCTATTAACCCTAACCCATCTCCCACGCAAACTCCTACAACCACACTCTTTGGAGACAGAGTTGATCTGTATGACACAGATGACGACACTGAACCTACAGAGGAAGATCCTCTCTGCCCAACAATAACACTTTCGGCGGCAGAAAAGCGAGAGTTGCGACTACCGTGGATCCGAACCCTAATTATCCATCTGTTCGACAAAGGACCAAGTTACATGACGCTGAAGAGGAGACTCGAACAAAAATGGAAATTAAAAGGGGCTATGTCTATGATTGACATCGGAAATGAACACTACGTTCTTCGTTTCATGAATAATGAAGACTACGACTATGTTCTGACACAAGGCCCATAGATGGTGGGTGATAACTATCTGATGATTAGAAGGTGGACACCTAACTTCTCTCCATACTGCTCTGAAGGTCCACAGGTACTCACCGTGTGGGTCCGTATACCAGGGCTGAGTCTCGAATATTTTCATGGTGGATTCCTAAAATGGATGGGTGAGAAGATTGGCAGGGTGGTTACAATTGATAAAACTACCCAGTCTGCGGATAGAGGGCAATTTGTACGATTAGGAGTGGATATTGATCTCTCCAAGCGACTCCTTTCCAAATTCAACTTTCATGGTCGTATTTGGCCAATTCAATATGAAGGTCTGCGTATGTTGTGCTATACTTCTGGGAGAGTTGGCCATCCTAGAGACAAATGCCCTTTGTCACAATCAGACTCAACAACTGCCATGCCAAACGACTTAAACTTTAAGAACCTTAGTCTTTCGACCGAGTTTTGACTTCATCCGAGATTAGCTTTGGCCGAGATTGGCCTAGCCGCACCCGCGGGCTTGTCTGCCGCCCCTGCTGGTTTCCGCTCCCGCGGTCCAGGGAACCGCCCCCGCGGTTTCTTGCGGCTGCAGCAGGTTTTGTTTACTTCTTTGACCGTGCTTTACCTTTCTTCCTTACTTCCGTTTTACGTTGCTGAACAAGGGTTTCATTTCATTTCCTTCCCAGCCAATCACGTCCTCCTTGCTTCTCCTTCCTCCATCTTGATCTTGTGTTGTTTCTCCTTGGTTTTGGAAGAGAATTGATGTGGCTTTGATGATGATGATGTTAGTGATGTGTGTTGCTGTGCTTGGAAGCCAGTAAGGTTGTTGGTGATCAGTTCATTAGCTAACCACAGCTGTGGTAAGCTTCTGCACCGTCGCGGGATCACGTTCTGCACCGTCGCCGCCCCCGCGCCTGGAAGCCGCCGCCCCCGCGCCTGGAAGCCGCCGCCCCTGCGGAAGCCGTGCCGCAGCGCCCGCGCCTTGTATGCGTTGCCTGCGTCCCTTGTCACCGCGCTTGCGGCTGCTCCCTGCTGCGCCTGCGGGTTGTCTATTCCGCCCCTGCGTGGTGCGTCTTGTCCAAGGACTACCTATAGTTGGGTAGCTCCTTTCCTTTCCTAGTATAAGGGACTTAGTACCATGCTAGGTATCGGATGTTGATGAGTATGATATAGATATGCTGGTTACGGCTTTGAGGTTTACGAGTTGGATATGATCCTTATGGATCCCTTGGGTCTAGGTGTGACCCCTTTGTGTGATAGGAGTTTGATATATATATATGTATGCCTTGTATAGGCCGTGTTGTCCTCTAGTTTGGAGTGGACCTGAGTGAGAGCTGATCGTAGTGATACTACTTCTGAGGTTGAGGTAAGTCCATAGGACTTACTTAGCTACCGTCCTTATGTTGGATGTATGCTTGAGTGGTGTTTGTTATAAGCTTTATAGCATGCGATATGGTTCATTACCGACCTATGTTATATTGACCGCCCATTGTAGTGGTTGTGACAACTTACCTTTCATCCCGTAGTGCAGTATGGGAAGTTCTCTGTAAGCTAGTTAGTTCTGGTATACGGGAAGGGCACTGACCATTCCTCATGGTATAGGGAAGGTGCGCTGATGCCACTCCAGCTAGCTATTGCACGCAGAGGCGAGGATAATATTCATTCCTCGTGTCACATATTTTCATATACAGATTTATTTACTCTTGAGTGCTTAACGTTATAAAGATAATAAACCAGGTAAATGTGTGATATCATGATGATGTGTTAATATTATTGATATGTGTTTGTGCTCTAGCATCTTCTTATATATGTGTATGGTTAGCTAACGGTTTTATACCGTGTTGTAGATCCTTTGCAGGATAGGAGAACTGCAGAGTGATCCAGAGGGGTGATCCGCTGAGGGTTCCGTACACAGGGTCGATATCGTGGGATTATGGGGTTTTTATGTTGTACGGATATGTACTTTGATTTTGTACTCAGCGGTTACACTGTATTACCTTTTGACAGATATGTATATATATCAGTTTTATGTTTTGTTTTCATCTATCGGTGTTTTATTGTAAGATTCAGTGAACTTGTTGCCAAGCTAGGGTCAGGATCCATTGTGAGATCCTAGCCCAGTAGCACCTCGAGTCATACGGATTTGGGGTGTTACAAAGTGGGTATCAGAGCCCAGGTTGACAACAATGGCACTTGTAATCTGCGATAAAGGTGGGATAGATAAATAAACAGAACCCGAAAGGGGTCTGACTTTTCAAAAGTTTTTGGTTTTAAAATGAGTACAAAATGTTTTGGGATATCGTGTACGTGAGCCATCGCCCCTCTGAAGATCTCGACAGTATAGGTATATATATAGATAGATACTATCTGATGTGATGTATGTGTGATATATATATCTATACATATGGCATATATATAGCCTTCTAAGCTAGGTTTATGTCCTCTGCAGATGGTTCATACCAGAGCCTTACCTGTAGCTGGACGAGGTAGAGAGAGACCCCCTCTAGGTAGAGGACAAGGTAGAGTTCCCGCTGTCGATCCACGCGCAGTAGAGGAGATACATGAGGATGTTGTTGAGAGCGTCGTTCCTGAGACTGGGAACAGGGCAGCTGGGAGACATGGGCTACAGAGAGTCCAGTCAGCAGACTCAGGTCGTGTTTCCATGGGAGAGTCAGAGTTTCGTGCTTACATTAGACGGGTTGAGGAGGTTGCGAGAGCCGGTAGGCGTGCCCCAGATTTACCGGCACAGGAGGGACCATCTGAGAGGTCCCACACCATTACTCAGGTGCCAACTGTACCGGTACCTGCTGTTGAGATTGCCAGAGCACCAGAGGAGCACAAAGGGCCTCAACCAGGTAGTTGGTTGAAGGCATTTCATCAGATGAGAGTACACCCTTTCTCTGGGAAGGTGGGGTTGGAGGTGGAGCTCTGGATAGGGCATGTAGACTCAGCTTTGGAGTCTATTCGATGTCCAGCTGATAGACAGATCGAGTTGGTACAGACTTTATTCAAAGAGTTGACACAATATTAGTGGAGGTATGTACGGGGTCAGGTCACCAGTTATGACCAAATAAGGACCATGATTCGAGAGCGTTTCTGCCCTGCCTCATTGAGGAGGGAGAAACTGCGTGACTTTATGGAGGCTGGCTTCGAGGATGTCCCAGTCTCCGAGGCTATTAGGAGGTTCCATGAGGAGCTGGCTTTACTGGGACCAGCTGCACCTTCTGCTGATCAGCATGTATATCTTTTCTCCCGACGACTGAGGGATGCTACCAGGGCCTATATGGCAGGGTTTCACTGTGACTACCAGGATAGAGCTTCCGACTATGAGCGGGAGCGAGCGGGACAGAGGAGAGCTTCTCAGAACGGAGGGTTTGAGAAGAGGCAGCGTACTGGGCATACTAGTGGTGCTGCTGGAGCTGCTAGTTCAGGGCGTGACCCGAGACGCCAAAGTTACCCCTCATCTGCACCAACTACAGATAAGGGGCGTCAGTGTTTTAACTGTGGTGATCCAGGACATATGAGGCCCGAGTGCACGAGGCCACTAGTGACTTGCTATACCTGTGGTAGACAGGGTCATAGAGTTGTTTACTGCCGCCAGGGGGGAGTTTCATCGCAGCAGGGTTCATCCCCTGCTAGTGTAGCGGGAGGTGGGCAGAGGCCACCTCAGCCGCAACAGACACAGGGACAGCAGAGAGTCCCCGATCGCCCTACGACTCAGGCATCTACTCCTGGGCCGAGTAGAGGCAGAGGTCGTGGTGGGAGCACCACTGATACCCGAGGCCCTCAGGGCCGAGTTTTTGAGCTGAGGAGTCAGCTGCACCTATTGCTACAGGTACCATTCTGATTCATGGTTTACCTGTTCGAGTCTTATTTGATACGGGTGCTACGCACTCTTTCATATCTGTTTCATGTGTTGAGCGTTTGGGTTTAGATACAGTTGAGGGGATGCCCTTTATTATAGGGTTACCCGATGGTGGTAGGGTCAGAGGTACCCGTGAGATTCATAGTTGTCCCATTTCTGTAGGGACCCGTGTTTTACTAGTTGACTTCTTTGTCATGCCATTAGAGCATGAAGAAGTCATTCTAGGTATGAACTGGATGGATAGACACTCTGCAGTTTTAGATGTAGGTAGGAGGACTGTTACCCTCTCTACCGAGTTAGGCCAGATAGAGGTTTTCCGGGGTTGGGACCTTGGGAAGACAGGCATGGTTATTAGTGCTATACGGGCAGCGAGACTAATTGCACAGGGTTGTGATGCCTTCTGGTGTTATGCCATGAAGGAGGGGGAGAGTCCAGCTGTAGAGGACATCCCAGTTGTTTGTGAGTTCACATATGTTTTTGCTGAGCCTTCCAGTTTGCCGCCTCAGAGGAGTGTGGATTTTGGGATTGATCTAGAGCCTGGTACAAGACCGATCTCGAAGACCCCATACCGGATGGCGCCTACCGAGATGCTGGAGCTGAAGAAGCAACTTGAGGAGCTGGCTGAGAAGGGCTTCATTCGCCCTAGTGTATCTCCATGGGGAGCGCCTGTCCTCTTCGTACGGAAGAAGGACGGATCACTGAGATTATGTATCGACTACAGGGAGCTGAACAAGGTGACCATCAAGAACAAGTATCCATTGCCGCGTATTGATGATTTGTTAGATCGGCTACAGGGAGCCACTGTGTTTTCCAGGATTGACCTGCGCTCAGGATATCACCAGCTGAGGGTGAGAGAGCAGGATGTGCATAGGACAACATTCCGAACCAGATATGGCCACTACGAGTTTGTGGTGATGCCATTTGGGCTTACGAATGCCACAACCGTCTTTATGGAGTTGATGAACAATATCTTCATCGACTTCCTCGATCAGTTTGTGGTGGTTTTTATAGATGACATTCTGGTTTACTCTCGAAGTAGAGAGAAGCACGCAGGACACCTGAGGACTGTCTTGCAGGTTTTACGGGATAGAAAACTTTATGCTAAGTTCTCTTAGTGCGAGTTCTGGATGCCAGAGGTAGCATTCCTAGGTCACGTCGTTTCCGCCAAGGGGATCTAGGTTGATCCGGCGAAGATAGAGGTTGTAGCAGCATGGACGACACCGACGAACGTCAAGGAAGTACGTAGCTTCCTTGGCCTAGCCGGTTATTACAGACGCTTTGTGGAGGGATTTTTTGTGATTGTCCGTCCACTTACGAGCCTGCTGAGGAAGACCACTAGGTTTGTGTGGTATGAGTAGTGTATGCAGAGTTTTGAGGAGTTGAAGAGACGTTTGACGTCCGCTCCTGTTTTGGCACAGCCAGAGGATACAGAGGGTTTTGTGGTATACAGTGATGCATCCAAGCTAGGCTTGGGATGTGTATGATGCAGCGGGGTAGAGTGATTGCTTATGCGTCTCGACAACTGAAGACGTATGAGGAGAACTACCCGACTCATGATCTGGAGTTGGCAGCGGTAGTTCATGCGCTGAAGATCTGGAGACATTACCTGTATGGTGTTACATGTAAGATCTTCATAGACCATAAGAGTCTGAAGTACATTTTCACGCAGCGGGAATTGAATAACCGCTAGCGTAGATGGCTCGAGCTGATCAAGGATTTTGATCTGGAGATTCTATACCATCCGGGGAAGACGAACGTTGTCGCCGACGCCCTGAGCAGGAAGACGCCTCGAGAGCAGGCGATTGCGAGATTGACAGTACAGTCTCAGCTACAGAGAGACCTGATCAGCTTAGAGTTGGACATCCAGTTTCCTGATGAGGATGCCCGACTGTATACTTTAGAGGTTCTACCTAATCTGTTGAGCGAGATTCAACAGAAGCAGGAGACCAACCCGATCTTGAGGAGGATCAGAGAGAGGATGTCCCGGGATGAGGCACCCCAGTTTCTGCTGGGAGCAGATGGAGTTTTGAGACGCCGCGGTCGCGTCTGTGTACCTGCTGATGCAGATTTACGTCAAAGGATTTTACAGGAGGCTCATTGCACCCCTTACTCGGTACATCCAGGTACGAGTAAGATGTATCAGGATTTGAGACGTTCATACTGGTGGGGAGGGCTGAAGCCCGATGTAACCAGATTTGTGGCTCAGTGTGCGACCTGCCAGCAGGTCAAGATAGAGCATTGTAGACCTGGAGGTGAGCTCCATCCACTTCCTGTTCCACAGAGGAAGTGGGAGGACGTCACCATGGATTTTGTTACCGGGCTGTGATCGAGCCGGAGTTTTGATGCTATTTGGGTCATAGTAGACAGACTGACGAAGACGGCACGTTTTATTCCTATCAGGGAGACGTGGCCGGTGAGCAGATTGGCTGAGGAGTACACTAGGCAGATAGTGAGACTCCATGGGGTACCAAGGACGATCGTCTCAGATAGAGATGGACGATTTACCTCGAGATTCTGGCAGCAGATTCAGACTGCCATGGGGACGAGTTTACACTTCATGACTGCGTTCCATCTTCAGACAGATGGTTAGTCAAAGAGGACCATTCAGACGCTGGAGGATATGCTGTGAGCTTGTGTGTTGGATTGGGGGCAAGTGTGGACGGATCATCTCCCACTTGTTGAGTTCTCATACAACAATAGTTGGCATGCATCTATTGGGATGACCCCATATGAGGCACTGTATGGACAGAGATGTCGTACCCCATTATGATGGGATGAGCAGAGCAGTGTTAGTGGTTTGACGCCTGATCAGATTCAGGATGATATGGCTCGAGTAGCACTGATTCGAGAGGGGATGCTGACTGCCCAGAGCCGTCAAAAGTCGTATGCTGATAGGAGGCGTAGACCTCTAGAGTTCAGAGTTGGAGCCCATGTGTAGCTGAGAGTGTCCCCGACACGAGGTGTTAGGCGATTTGGCATTAAGGGGAGGTTGAGCCCCCGATATGTCGGACCGTTCGAGATTCTAGATCAGGTTGGGAGCGCAACTTACAGATTAGCCTTGCCTCTGAGATTAGAGGGTGTTCACCCTGTATTTCATGTGTCTCAGCTGAGGGAGTACATACCAGATCCGAGACACATTGTGAGCTATGATGATTTGGTGGTTGAGCCGGACCACACGTTTGCTGAGCATCCTATTGTAGTCCTAGAACGAGGTATGAGACGCCTGCGTTCGAAGGACATTCCTATGCTGAGGATACAGTGGTCGAGACGAGGACCCGAGGAGGCTAGATGGGAGACTGAGGATAGTATCCTGATAAACTATCTAGAGTTCTATGCTGAGATAGCTGCACCAGTAGGATCGCCGAGTAGATCTTAGTACTATCTTGGTGAGTGTTATGCTTATGTGTTTATGTGCTTATATGCCATGCTATGTTTATTTTCGTACTAGCTTGATATGATGTATGATCTTATTAGATCTTGTTGTGCTAGTGTGATTCTTGTTTATAGCTAGAGATGGCTCTTTCCTCCATGCTATTGTGGTACGTTTAGGATTCAGCTGGAGATGTTATTCCTCCATGCTATTTTGATGGACATAGTGTAGCTGGAGATGTTTTTCCTCCATGCTTATGTTTGAGGTTATAGAGAGAGTTTTACCTCGGCTTTTGAGTCCGAGTGGTTTCAGGACATTGCAAGTTTCGGGACGAAACTTGTTTTTAGGGGGGTGAGATGTAAGAGCTTTAGTCTTTCGGACCGAGTTTTGACTTCAGCCGAGATTAGCTTTGGCCGAGATTGGCCTAGCCGCACCCGCGGGCTTGTCTGCCGCCCCTGCGGGTTTCTGCTCCCGCGGCCCAGGGAACCGCCCCCGCGGTTTCTTGCGGCAGCAACAGGTTTTGTTGACTTCTTTGACCGTGCTTTACCTTTCTTCCTTACTTCTTCCGTTTTACCTTGCTGAGCAAGGCTTTCATTTCATTTCCTTCCCAGCCAATTCACGTCCTCCTTGCTTCTCCTTCCTCCATCTTGATCTTGTGTTGTTTCTCCTTGGTTTTGGAAGAGAATTGATGTGGCTTTGATGATGATGATGATGCTAGTGATGTGTGTTGCTGTGCTTGGAAGCCAGTAAGGTTGTTGGTGATAAGTTCCTTAGCTAACCACAGCTGTGGTAAGCTTCTTGCTCCTTGTTCTTCTTCTCTTTTCTTTGATTCTTCCTTCCTTAGCTTAGGATTAGTTGTATTGGTCATAGAGTGATGTTGGTTTGTGTATGTATATGTATGGGTGTGAAACTGGAATGAAGAAGACGTGATTTGATCAAGTGAAGAGCTGAAGAAGAGTCGCGGGATCACGTTCTGCACCGTCGCCGCCCCCGCGCTTGGAAGCCGCCGCCCCTGCGGAAGCCGTGCCGCAGCGCCCGCGCCAACGCCCGCGCCTTGTATGCGTTGCCTGCGTCCCTTGTCACCGCGCCTGCGGCTGCTCCCTGCCGCGCCTGCGGGTTGTCTATTCCACCCCTGCGTCCCTTGATCACGCAGGTGCGTCTTGTCCAGGGACTACCTATAGTTGGGTAGCTCATTTGCTTTCCTAGTATAAGGGTCTTAGTACCATGCTAGGTATCGGATGTTGATGAGTATGATATAGATATGCCGGTTACGGCTTTGAGGTTTACGAGTTGGATATGATCCTTATGAATCCCTTGGGTCTAGGTGTGACCCCTTTGTGTGGTATGAGTTTGATATATATATGTATGCCTTGTATAGGCCGTGTTGTCCTCCAGTTTGGAGTGGACCTGAGTGAGAGCTGATCGTAGTGATACTACTTCTGAGGTTGAGGTAAGTCCGTAGGACTTACTTAGCTATCGTCCTTATATTGGATGTATGCTTGAGTGGTGTTTGTTATATGCTTTATAGCATGCGATATGGTTCATTACCGACCTATGTTATATTGACCGCCCATTGTAGTGGTTGTGACAACTTACCTTTCATCCCGTAGTGGAGTCTAGGAAGTTCTCTGTAAGCTAGTTAGTTCTGGTATACGGGAAGGGCACTGACCACTCCTCATGGTATAGGGAAGGTGCGCTGATGCCACTCCAGCTAGCTATTGCACGCAGAGGCGAGGATAATATTCATTCCTCGTGTCACATATTTTCATATACAGATTTATATACTCTTGAGTGCTTAACGTTATAACCGGGTAAATGTGTGATATCATGATGATGTGTTAATATTATTGATATGTGTTTGTGCTCTAGCATCTTCTTATATGTGTATGGTTAGCTAACGGTTTTATACCGTGTTGTAGATCCTTTGCAGGATAGGAGAGTTGTAGAGTGATCTAGAGGGGTGATCCGCTTAGGGTTCCGTACACAGGGTCGATATCGTGGGATTATGGGGTTTTTATGTTGTACGGATATGTACTTTGATTTTGTACTCAGCGGTTACACTGTATTACCTTTTGACAGATATGTATATATATCAGTTTTATGTTTTGTTTTCATCTATCGGTGCCTTGTTGTAAGATTCAGTGAACTTGTTGTCAGGCTAGGGTCAGGATCCATTGTGAGATCCTAGCCCAGTAGCACCTCAAGTCCTACGGATTTGGGGTGTTACATAAACCAAGTGCCAAAAAGAAGTACTAATACGCTAGAAGAATGTGCTGCTAAAGAGGCATATGGGGAATGGATGAAGGTTTCCAAACCGCCACCCCGTCGTCGAAATTCTGGGACTGAGGCCGGTACTAGCAACACAAACAACAAAAACACAGACATTTCGAAGATTCCTATGCAAAAAACAAGACCTGCTTCTTCTCCTTCAATACCAACACAAGTTGCAAACCAAGGTTCTCGTTTTCGGGTACTCAATATTGAGTCAGACATTGCTAATGAGTTTGAAGATAGTCAAATGGAACAACAAGTGTCAATGAGCTTGAGACAACCCACGCCCACACCGAGGCCTGCTGTGATATCAAATCGACCACCTACCCCAAGGCCAGAAACGGGTAGACCCTTAGCGGTGGTCTCTACTCTATGTCCTTCCGTGATCCAACAAGCTACACCGGCACACGCTTTGATCCGCACCCTTTCCATGCCGGCAGTGCCTGAAACAACTCGTAATACACAAGCCAAATTGTCGGACCGTAAGAAAGAAATAGTGGGCTCGGGCCAGAAAAATATGATCTTAAATAAGGTCAATGTGCAGCCCAAAAAATTAACAGTTACCCAGCCAAATAAATTCTCAAAACTGCCGCCAGCACAAGTTGTTTCTGCCCTAGAAACTTTAGTTAATCCGCAAGAACCAATTCACTTCCCTCAAACGTCCCAACCAATCTCACTGCTGAGCCAGTCAGACAATGCATCGAGTAACGACCCGCCTGATCCCAGAGTCAGTCTTTGTGCGGAACAGGCGCAGTTTCACCCTCCCAAACCGCCGGATGAAACCTGTGTTTGCATGGCTACCTATATTGGCAAACAAAATGACAGTCGAGTTCCTACCGCTGACAACAACAACCCCATTGCTTCTTTGCAGGGTGGGGATGGCCAATCGCATGTCTGAGGCCATAGATCGGATTTCCGATGTTGTAGGCTCATTCACTACTCCTGAAACTAGCCTTTTCATGACGGATATTATTTCAATCATTCCTCCAATGATAGAACTCAATATCTTATGTTGGAACACCGGAGGTGCAGGAAGCACCAACTTCTTATCTTCAATCCGTGAATTAATCCGACTTTATCACCCAACAGTGATTGCTTTGGTTGAATCGCAAATCAGTGACCAGCGGGCAGACCACGTATCGACCAGACTGGGCTTTGACGGTTTATTGCGTCTGGAAGCAACTGGCTTTGCGGGCGGAATTTGGCTTTTGTGGAATACGAGGGAAGTTATTGTCCAACCCATTCAGATTCTCCCTCAACATATCACCGTTGAAGTCATGCGTCGAGGTATGGAACCATGGCTTCTTTCAGCGGTTTACGCTTCACCACGGAATCAAACCCGTCGAGAAATATGGCGCACTCTTGAATCCTTTGTAGCTACGAATAATCTGCCTTGGCTTCTAAAGGGGGATTTCAATGCAACGTTGCACCCGAATGAAAGATCCACGTCATCAGTTGGATCAACAACTTCAATGAACGCGTTTGCAGAATTTGTCCGGAACTCTATGCTAATTGACTTGGGATTTTCAGGTCCTCGATACACTTGGACTAGAGGTTTGTCGATCGGAAATCGTAAGGCGGCTAGGCTGGACCGTGGACTTTGTAATAAAGCGGGTCGTCTTCGTTTTTCCAATGCATCAATTGAGCACCTTTCACCGCCACACTCAGACCATCTCCCGCTGCTACTCAGATTGACGGGTAACACCAATCGAACTACTCATACTAATCGCCCTTTTAAATTCCTCGCTGCTTGGACCTTGCATGAGAACTTTGAAGATCATATTTCCCGTAACTGGAAGGCAGAAGAGATGGCTTTAAGGCTCTTAACCTACTAGCCACTTCTTTGAAAGAATGGAACGTTGAGGTCTTTGGGAACATCTTCCATCGAAAACGCATATTGTGGGCGCGGTTAGAGGGTATCCGAAAGATATTATCTCAATATCACACCTAACGACTAATCGACCTTGAACAAAACCTTAAAGCTCAATTGGAGCAAACCTTAGATCAAGAGAAGCTTTTTTGGTTCAAAAAATCAAGAGCAGACTTCCTTATTGAGGGTGATCGCAACACTAGATTTTTACACGTTTCCACAGTCATCCAGAGACAGCGCAATTACATACATCCATTCCCGAATCCTTCGGGCAATGGCATTAGAGATGAACAAACAACTCAAGCGACAGTCCTTGATTACTTTAGTAAACTGTTCACAGAACCGGTCCGTGCTCCTAACACTCTACTACTACCGTTGTCTTTAACGGTGAATTTCCCAACTTTGTCGACTGGCGCCACAAAGGAACTGAACCGTCAGTTCACCGAAGCTGAAGTTTGGTCTGCACTCAAACAGATGGGGCCTTTCAAAGCGGCTGGCCCAGATGGATTCATTGCGGGTTTCTTCCAGAGATGCTGGAAGAAGATTGGCAAAGGAATTTCAAATTCAATTTTAAATGTGGTAAATCACCATACCATTCTTGAGGGTTTAGCGGATGCTAATATGATCATGATCCCGAAGTTCAACCCGCCAACATCACCAACACAACTCCGGCCAATTTCTCTTCTTAATGTCAAATTCAAAATAGCAACTTCCATGATTGTTCATCGGCTAAGACCTGTTATTTCGACTCTAGTTGGTCCATCGCAGACTAGCTTTATTCCAGGGAGACAAATTACAGACAATGTGACGATTATTCAGGAAGCAATTCACACTATGACTACCAACGGTAGTACATGTCATTGGATGATGATCAAAGTTGACCTCTCTAAAACTTATGATCGAGTTCATTGGTCATTTCTTCACTACATTATCACGAAAGCTGGCCTTCCCACAACTATGGTGGAATTGATTATGAGATGCCAAACCATGGGTAAAACGAATATGATTTGGAATGGCAAAGAAGCGGGATCATTCACTCCGTCTAGAGGGGTTCTGATGCGCCCTTGGATGCTCCTCTTACGTTGACTGTAGACGAAGAGGACGAGGCTTTGAGGGTTCGCTCAGATGGACCGCTCACCCGATCCCGAGCCAAGTCCATTGCCCGAGCCACCGGATCTATCATCGTCCGCACCACTTCGTCACTTGGACCAGTCGCCGGTATGCCATGTCTCTACACCACCATGGCATAGGTTACCGGTCCCGCCCACGCTTTTACTTTCGGACTAGTTTTTTTTGCATGTTTTCATTTTATGTAATAAAAGGGATATTCCTTATAGCATATTTCATTTGACCTTATCTTTTAGGGTTTTTTCCTTGTTGGGCTTTTCGTATTTATGTTTGTTTGGCCCGTTGGCCCATAGGCGGGCAAGACTCTCTATATAAGGGATCTCTTGCCTCACCTATTTTGGGATGTTCAATTTTACTAGGTTTTTGAGAAGACTTTCCTCTGACTTAGTTTGGGCATCAAACCTTCCCGTCTATTTCTCGAATTTCTTCCTTGGATCTCATCTTTGATCCAAGAACACCATATTCGAGGATTCTTCTTTAGAATCAACTTTCGATCTCCATCAAACGGTTTATTCGATCTCTCTAGATCGAATCAACCCTTGTTTTTTCATCGCTTCCGCCCCTTTGGATCTGAATCGAAACAACGCCGCACAAAGAATCAAGGAGTAGTTGGAGCTTGCCTGGATCTAGATCCGAAAGTTATCCTTGGTTACCTCCAAGGACGCATCAGGTTCGAAAAGGCAACCCTCTATCGCCTTATCTATTTGTTCTTTGCATGGAGTATCTCTCTCAAGTAATACAATCAGCGGTGGATAATTCCCTCTGGAAGCCAATCAACTTGGGAGGTGTTACAGTGTCACACCTATTTTTTGCAGATGATCTGTGTAACACCCCGAATCCGCGGGACTCGGGATGCTACGGGCGAGACCACACAATGGGTCCCGACCCTTAGCCTGACAACAATTTCACCGGATCTTTCAACAATGGCACGGAATAAAGGCGAAAAACTTAAATACGTTTTTAATGTATGCGGAAACGAAAAGTAATGGTACAACTTTGGAAACTCAGCCGAGTCCTCAAAACAACTTAATCTAATACGAAGTCTAACGTACAAATATCCATGAACAACAACATAAAAACCCGACTCAAAACATTCCCCGTCCTATAATGTACGGGGACCCCGGCTGTCCACTCCTCCACCTCATTCGGCGGCGTCCCTAACCTGCAAGTCATCTACATAGACGGTTTAAAACCGTTAGCTAATATTCTACGCATTAGAATAACAGTGAAGGCACAAACACACATAAAACCACAAAACATAAATTACGCCAAGTCCGGTTTATTATCTTTATTTCTTAACTCATATCCCGTTCTAATTCAACTTCGATTGTGACACGAGACCTCAATGGTCTCGCCTCGGTCCCTTACCGGCAAGGAATGGTACGGATGCCTCCGACCATCTAACCCGCCGGGCTAGTCGCCGAGAATCCCCTGGACTTCCCAAGAGCCAGGCAGTATTGTCACCGCCCGTTATCATACACTTGGGCCAAAACATAATTATATGGTCGGTGGTCCTATTTACCGGTTTAATAGTTATAACATGTAATAAAACACACACCACCAAACACACGTCACGCTAATACGAAAAATACGCGCTAAGTAAGTCCGGGGACTTACCTCGTCCCAAACACTATCTCACAACGTTCCCGCTTCCCTTGGGAAGAAGTACACAACCTGCTCATAACAAGGTATTTATCAATACCTGCTCAACTCGAGAAGTCTAAGACTTCTACCCAAATGATTTTTACAAGATCATTTGATTCCCATTCTAGAATCACATCCTAGAACCTATTATGCTCACAGTCCAAAACACTTTATAACAGTCCACGGGGTCTAGCACATCTATCACGTTTTCCTAAAGTCCGAAAATCTATCTTTTAAGGAAATTACGGTTTTGACCCCGAATTTCCTTAAAATCCTAAAATGGTCAAACGGGCCTCTAAACTTCCGGAAAATATCTAACTACATTTATTATCAATTAAACGACTCTAGAAGGTTACTAAGATTTCCGAGCTTCCGATTCAAGATGAAAATCCTTAAGAACGTATTACACATCACCTAGATTCTCACTACTTTGACCTCGATTTAACCACGTCAAACATTCCTCAAAAATTCCGAAATAATTCTTATGCATTCTAAGCCATGACTACAACACACGGGAAGCATCAGTACTTCCCAAATCCACAACACCAAATCCGTACAAAATAATCAAGGTCTCAATCCTAACATGCGAGTTCTAGGAACTGATTCTTCTAACTTACCAAGGTCATAACTATTGATCCAACCGTTGGATCGTCCTAGAATTTTAACATGTTATAAACTGCTATTTCATCTACAATATATCCCAAAATCAACCGTTGAATGCGATTAAAACGTACCGAAACAAGGTCCGAAGTCGGGGATTTGCACACGAGGAAAAACTCGAGATCCGGGCTCGTTTTCCAATAGCCACACTGCTGTTCCGGCCCGAGGCGGCGGCGGCAGGGAGGCACAGGCGCGGGACGGCAGGGACAGCAGGGTCTCGGCCAAGATGCCAACGGCTCGGCCGAGATCCTGGCGTGGCTCGGCCGAGATTGCAAGCATCTCGGCCGAGACGCTGTTCGAACAACCGAGATGCAGCGGAAGCGTTGGTGGAGGCTCGCGCGGGAGGGAGCAAGCTGCGGCGGCCTGGGTCTGGCTCATTGGCGACGGCAGGGGCCAAGTGCTCCTCCCTGGCGTTCTAGGATGGTGGCGACAGGCTCCCAGCGGTGCCGTTCTCCGGCGACTTCGATGCAACAAACAATTGAGGAGGAAGCGGCTGGTGGTATGCAAGCTCGGGGCCGAGGCTCGAGGTTCGTGGCCTGCCTGCGTGGAACGAGCTCGGGAAGGTTGGAATGGAGGAGAGTAGCGAGTGCAGCAGAGGCGAAGGCTGAGGTGACAGGGGGGCTAGGAAGAGCGAGAACCCAGGGAGACAACCAGAGAGAAGAAGCGGGAGGAGAGGGAGTGCACAGGTGAGTGACCGAGTGAAGGGGGGAAGGCGGCCGAAACGAAGGGTCGGGCTAGGCTGGGCGGCCGATCCAGAGGAGGGTAGGAATGCTGCAGGCCTAGGCGCGGCTAGGTTGCTCCTTGCGTGCGCAGGAGGGAAAGAGGACAATGAGGAGGCAGCTGGCCAAAGTAGCAGGTGGGGCCCACCATGCCTACGTGGAAAAGAAAAGAGGGAAGAAAGAAATAAGATCGGGATTGGATCCCGTAAAATAATTCTGTAACGGGCGTTACGGTCTGAAAAATTCCCGGACATTTCCGTAAAAATAATTTACGGTTTACGGGTCGGAAATAATTCCGAACATTCCGTGGAATAATTTATGGAACGAGAATAAAACGCTAATTTTATTTCTAAAATTCTCGATCATTGTTATATTTTTATTTTTAAATTTTCCGGACCTTACAATCTGATTCTTTTTGCTGAAGCAAATCATACTCAACCGCTAATCATCAAGAACTGTCTTGATTTTTTCTGCCATCAGTCCGGATAACAGGTTAATTATGATAAAAGTGAGGTCTCTTTCTCAAAAGTTGTCCCTATCCATAGAAGAATCCAGATTAGCGCAAATCTTGGAGTTAAATTAACTTCAGATTTGGGCCTTTATCTTGGAGTTCCAACATTATATGGCAGGCTGATCCGTCCAAAATGTCAGTTCATCATTGATAGAGTAACCTTTCGCCTTCAAAGTTGGATGACCAAAACGTTGTCTAGCGGGTCGTATTTCTCTTGCCAACTCTGTATTATCTAGTCTACCGATTTATATCATGAAAACCATCTTACTCCCGAGAACGACTTGTGATCAGATTGACAGGCTCATCAGAAGTTTCATATAGGGCTCCGATGGAACACATCGCAAAATTCACCTCCTTCCCCGGAACACTATAGTGAAACCCAAAAACCTTGGGGGTTTGGGCCTTCGACAATCCCGTCTAGTTAATACTGCACTACTTGTTAAGCTGACATGGAGAATGATTACCCAACCAGAATCTTTATGGAGTAGAGTTTTACGGGGTAAATATTGTCAGGGAAGGTGTAACACCCCAAATCCGTAGGACTCGGAGTGCTACTGGGCTAGGATCTCACAATGGATCCTGACCCTAGCCTGACAACAAGTTCACTGAATCTTACAACAAGGCACCAATAGATTAAAACAAAACATAAAACTGATATATATATATATATATATATACATATCAAAAAGATGATACAAAGTACTGTTGAGTACAGAGTCAAACAGAAATCCGTACAATAATAATAACCCAAAATCCCACGATAACGCCCAGTGTACGGAACACTCAACAGATCACCCCTCTGGATCACTCTGCAGCTCTCATAACCTGCAAAGGATCTACAACACGGTATAAAACCGTTAGCTAACCATACACATATATAAGAAGATGCAAGAGCACAATCACATATCAATAATATTAACACCTCATCATGATATCACACATTTACCCGGTTTATTATCTTTATAACGTTAATCACTCAAGAGTATATAAATCAGTATATGAAAATACGTGACACGAGGAATGAATATAATCCTCGCCTCTGCGTGCAATAGCTAGCTGGAGTGGTATCAGCGCACTTTCCCGTATACCATATGGGGTGATAGGTGCCCTTCCCGTATACCAGAACTAACTAGCTTACAGAGAACTTCCCAGACTCCACTACGGGATGAAAGGTAAGTTGTCACAGCCACTACAATGGGCGGTCAATATAACATAGGTCGGTGACCAACATAAAACATGCTATAAAGCATATAACAAACACCACTCATGCACACATCCAATATAAGGATGGCAGCTAAGTAAGTCCTATGGACTTACCTCAATCTCAGAAGTCGTATCACTACGATTAGCTCTCACTCAGGTCCACTCAAACTGGAGGACAACACGGCCTATACAAGGCATACATATGTATATATCAAACTCCTATCACACAAGGGGTCACACCTAGACCCAAGGGATCCATAAGGATCATATCCAACTCGTAAACCTCAAAGCCGTAACCGGCATATCTATAACATACTCATCATCATCCGATACCTAGCATGGTACTAGTTCCATCATACTAGGAAAGGAAAGGAGCTACCTTACTATAGGTAGTCCCGGGACAAAACGCACCTGCGTGATCAAGGGACGCAGGAGCGGAACAGGTAACCCGCAGGCGCGGCAGGGAGCAGCCGCAGGCGCGGTGACAAGGGACGCAAGCAACGCAGGCAAGGCGCGGGCGCTGCGGCACGGCTTCCGCAGGAGCGGCGTCTTCCGGGCGCGGGGGCGGCGACTGTGCAGAACGTGATCCCGCGGCTTCTCTTCGGCTCTTCACGTGATCAAATCACGTCTTCTCTCATCCAAATCACACACATGCAACAACATACACATTCCAACATCATCTTATGTCCAAACATCTAAGACTAAGCTAAGGAGATGGAAACAAAGAAGAAGAGAAGGAGAAGAAGCAAGAACTCACCACTACTGAAGATCCTAGGCTGCAGGGAGAGGTCATACACATCAGTAGCAGGCTTCCAAGCTCAGCATACACATCACTAGCATCATCAACAACCACAAAGCACAACTTTTAAGCAAAACTCCAAGGAGAACAAGAACAAGATCAAAGGAAGGGATGAAGAAGCAAGAAGGACGTAGGAACTGAGGAAAAGAAGTGAAGAAGAACCCTTGATCAGCCAAGGGAAAATAAGAAGTAAGGGAAAGGTAAAGCACGGGTCAAAGAAGTCAACAAAACCGGCTGCAGTCGCCGGATACCGCAGGGGCGGTTCCTTGAGCCGTTGGGGCGGCAGTCATGCCCGCGGGTGCGGAAAGGCCAGTCTCGGCCAAAGCCAATCTCGGCTAAGGTCCAATCTCGGTCCGAAAGAATAGGGCTCTCACATCTCACCCCCCCCCCCCCCTAAAAACAAGTTTCGTCCCGAAACTTGCAAAGTCCTGAAACCACTCGGACTCAAAAGCCGAGGTAAAACTCTCTATAACCTCAAACATAAGCATGGAGGAAATCATCAACTCCAGCAACAAACTATACTATCCAAGGACTAGAGGAAAACGATCTCTAGCCAAACCATAAACATATCACAAGGCATAGAGGAATCACATCTCTGGCCGTATCATATTCATAACAGAAAGGCATGGAGGGAGAACATCTCCAGCACTACTATGTCCATCAAAATAGCATGGAGGAAAGAACCATCTCCAGCTAAACCTATCATATCACAATAGCATGGAGGAAAGAACCATCTCCGGCTATAAACAAGAATCATACTAGCACAACAAGATCTAATAAGATCATAATCACATCAAAGCTAGTATGAAAATAAGCACATCATAGCATATAAGCATATAAGCACATAAGACTCACCAAGCTAGTACTAAGATCTACTCGGTGATCCTACTGGTGCACCTATCTCGGCATAGAACTCTGGATAGTTCATCTGGATACTATCCTCAGTCTCCCATGTAGCCTCCTCAGGTCCTCGTCTCGACCACTGTATCCTCAACATAGGAATGTCCTTCGAACGCAGGCGTCTCATACCTCGCTCTAGGACTTGCAATAGGATGCTCAGCAAACGTGTGGTCCGGCTCAACCACCAAATCATCATAACTCACGATGTGTCTCGGATCTGGTATGTACTCTCTCAGCTGAGACACATGAAATACAAGGTGAACACCCTCTAATCTCGGAGGCAAGGCTAATCTGTAAGTTGCGATCCCAACCCGATCCAGAATCTCGAACGGTCCGACATATCGGGGACTCAACTTCCCCTTAATGCCAAAACACCTAACACCTCGTGTCAGGGACACTCTCAGCCACACATGGGCTCCAACTCTGAACTCTAGACGTCTACGCCTGATACCTATCAGCATAAGACTTCTGACGGCTCTGCGCAGTCAGCATACGCTCTCTAATCAATGCTACTCGAGCCATATCATCCTGAATCTGATCAGGTGCCAAACCACTAACACTGCTCTACTCATCCCAGCATAACGGGATACGACATCTCTGTCCATACAGTGCCTCATATGGGGCCATCCCAATAGATGCATGCCAGCTGTTGTTGTAGGAGAACTCAACAAGTGGGAGATGATTTGTCCACACTTGCCCCCAATCCAACACACAAGCTCGCAGCATATCCTCCAGGGTCTGAATGGTCCTCTCTGACTGACCATCTGTCTGAGGATGGAACGCAGTCATGAAGTGCAAACTCGTCCCCAAGGCAGTCTGAATCTGCTGCCAGAATCTCGAGGTAAATCGCCCATCTCTGTCTGAGACGATCGTCTTCGGTACACCATGGAGTCTCACTATCTGCCTAGTGTACTCCTCAGCTAATCTGCTCACTGGCCACGTCTCCCTAATAGGAATGAAACGTGCCGTCTTCGTCAATCTGTCCACTATGACCCAGATGGCATCAAAACTCCGGCTTAGCCTCAGTCCAGTCACAAAATCCATGGTGACGTCCTCCCACTTCCTCTGTGTAACAGGAAGTGGATGGAGCTCACCTCAAGGTCTGAAATGCTCGATCTTGACCTGCCGGTAGGTCGCACACTGTGCCACAAATCTAGCCACATCGGGCTTCAGCCCTCCCCATCAATATAGACGTCTCAAATCCTGATACATCTTACTCGTACCTAGATGTACAGAGTAAGGTGTACAGTGAGCCTCTTGTAAAATCCTCTGTCGCAGCTCTATATCAGCAGGTACACAGACGCGACCGCGGCGTCTCAAAACTCCATCTGCTCCAAGCAGGAACTATGGTGCCTCATTCCGAGACATCCTATCTCGTATCCTCATCAATGTCGGGCAGGTCTCCTGCTTCTGTTGGATCTCGCCCAACAAATCAGGAAGGACCTCTAAAGTACGCAGTTGGGCATCCTCATCAGGAAACTGGATGTCCAACTCTAACCAGATCAGATCTCTCTGCAACTGATGCTGAACTGTCAATCTCGTAATCGCCTGCTCTCGAGGAGTCTTCCTGCTCAAGGCGTCGGCGACAACGTTCGCCTTCCCTGGATGATATAGGATCTCTAAATCAAAGTCCTTGATCAGCTCGAGCCACCTACGCTGGTGGTTATTCAATTCCCGCTGCGTAAAAATATACTTCAAACTCTTATGGTCTGTGAAGATCTGACATGTAGCACCATACAGGTAATGTCTCCAGATCTTCAGTGCATGAACTACCGCTGCCAACTCCAGATCATGAGTCGGGTAGTTCTCCTCATACGTCTTCAGCTGTCGAGACGCATAAGCAATAACTCTGCCTCGCTGCATCAAAACACATCCCAAGCCTAGCTTGGATTCATCAGTATATACAACAAAATCCTCAGTACCCTCTGGATGTGCCAAAATAGGAGCAGAAGTCAAACGCCTCTTCACCTCCTCAAAACTCTGCATGCACTGATCAAACCACACAAATCTGGTAGTCTTCCTCACCAAACTCGTCAGTGGACGGGCAATCACAGAAAATCCCTCCACAAAGCGTCTGTAATAACCGGCTAGGCCAAGAAAACTACATACTTCCTTGACGTTCGTCGGTGTCGTCCAAGCTACTACTGCCTCAATCTTCGCCGGATCAACCTTGATCCCCTCAGCTGATACTATATGACCCAGGAATGCTACCTCTGGCATCCAGAACTCACACTTAGAGAACTTATCATAAAGTTCTCTATCCCGCAAAACCTGCAATACAGTCCTCACATGTCTTGCATGCTCCTCTCCACTGCGAGAATATACCAAAATGTCATCAATGAAAACCACCACAAACTGATCCAGGAAGTCGATGAAAATATTGTTCATCAACTCCATAAAGACGGTTGGGACATTCGTAAGCCCAAATAGCATCACTACAAACTCATAGTGGCCATATCTGGTCCGGAATGTTGTCCTGTGCACATCCTGCTCCCTCACCCTCACCTGGTGATACCCGGAACACATGTTAATCCCGGAGAACATAGTCGCTCCCTGTAGCTGATCTAACAAATCATCAATGCGCGGGAGTGGATACTTGTTCTTGATGGTCACCTTGTTAAGCTCTCTGTAATCTATGCATAACCTCAGTGATCCGTCCTTCTTCCGTACGAAGAGGACAGGTGCTCCCCATGGGGACACGCTAGGGCGAATGAAGCCCTTCTCAGCCAACTCCTCGAGTTGCTTCTTCAGCTCCAGCATCTCGACAGGCGTCATCCGGTATGGGGCCTTCGAGATGGGTCTCGTACCAGGCTCTAACTCGATACTGAAATCCACACTCCTCTGAGGTGGCAAACTGGACGGCTCAGCAAAAACATCAGTTAACTCACAAACAACTGGGATATCCTCTAACGCTGGACTCTCCCCCTCCTTCATGGCATAACACCAGAAGGCCTCGCAACCCTGTGCAATTAGTCTAGTTGCCCGTATAGCGCTGATAACTGTGCCTACCTTTCCAAGGTCCCAACCTCGGAAAACCTCTTTCTGGCCTAACTCGGTAGAGAGGGTAACAATCCTCTACTTACATCTAGGACTGCAGAGTGTCTATCCATCCAGTCCATACCTAAAATGACTTTTTCATGCTCTAATGGCATGACAAAGAAGTCAACTAGTAACACACGGGTCCCTACAGAAATGGGACAACCGTGAATCTCACGGGTACCTCTGACCCTACCACCATCGGGTAACCCTATAATAAAGGGCATCCCCTCAACTGTATCTAAACCTAGACGCTCTACACAGGCATCCGAAATAAAAGAGTGCTTAGCACCAATATCAAATAAAACTCTAACAAGTAAACCAAGAATCAGAATGGTACCTGTAGCAGTAGGTGCAGTTGGCTCCTCTGCACTCCGCAACTCAAAAACACGACCCTGTGGGCCTCTGGTATCAGTGGTGCCCCCACCACGACCTCTGCCTCTACTCGGCCCAGGAGCAGATCCCTGAGTCGTAGAGCGATCTGGGACCCTTTGCTGTCCCTGAATCTGCTGTTGTTGAGGTGGCCTCTGCCCACCTCCCGCTGCACTGGCAGGGGAAGAACCCTGCTGAGATGAAGCTCCTCCCTGGCGGCAATAAACAGCCCTGTGACCTTGCCTACCACAGGTGAAGCAAGTCACTAATGGCCTCGTGCACTCTGGCCTCATATGCCCTGGATCTCCACAGTTAAAACAATGACGTCTCTTATCTACAACTGGTGCAGATGAAGGCTGACTCTGGCGTCTCTAACCACGCCAACCACTAGCAGAACCACCAGTACCACTGGTCTGCCTGTACGCTGTCTCTTCTCAGACCCTTCGGTCTGAGAAGCTCTCCTCTTCCCAGCTCACTCCCTCTCATAGTCGGAAGCTCTGTCCTGATAATCCATCAGAGACTCATAGTGAAAACCCGCCATATAGGTCCGGGTAGTATCCCTCAGTCGTCGGGAAAAGAGATAGACGTGCTGATCTGCAGAAGGTGCAGCTGGTCCCAATAATGTCAGCTCCTCTTGAAACCTCCTGATGGCCTCAGAGACTGGTACATCCTCAAACCCAGCCTCAACAAAATCTCGCAGTTTCTCCCTCCTCAGTGAGGCAGGGCATAAACGCTCTCTAATCAAGGTCCTCATCTGATCATAACTGGTAACCTGACCCCGTACTGATCTCCACCAGGGTTGTGCCAAGTCCCGGAATAAAGTCTGAACCAGCTCGATCTTTCTGTCAGCTGGACATCGAATAGACTCCAGAATTGAGTCTACATGCCCGATCCAGAGCTCAACCTCCAACCCCACCTTCCCAGTGAAAGGGGGTACACCCATCTGATGGAATGCCTTCAACCAGGTATCTGGTCTAGGCCCTCTATGCTCCTCTGGTGCTCTGGCAATCTCTGCAGCAGGTACCTGTACAGCTGGCACTTGAGTAACGGTGTGGGACCTCTCAGATGGTCCCTCCTGTGCCTGTAAATCTAGGGCACGTCTACCGGCTCTGGAAGCCTCCTCTACACGTCTGATATATGCTCGGAACTCTGATCCTTCCATGGAGACACGATCAGACTCACTAGATTGGGCTCTCTATGCCCCCTGTCTCTCAGCTGCCCCGTTTCCAGTCTCAGGAACGACGCTCTCAGCAACCTCCTCATGTATCTCTCCCGCATGTGAACTGTCAGCAGGAGTCCTACCCCGTCCTCTACCTAGAGGGGGTCTACCTCTACCTCGCCTAGCTGCAGGTAAGGCTCTAGTTTGAACCATTTGCAGAAGACATAAACCTAACTTAGAAGGCTATATATGTCATATGTATAGATATATAACAGATCAATCACAACAGAATATCTATATATATCTATACTGTCGAGATCTTCAGAGTGGCGATGGTTCACGTACACGATATCCCAAAACATTTGTACTCATTTCAAAAGCAAAATATTTTGAAAAGTCAGACCCCTTTCGGGTTCTGTTTATTTATCTATTCGAACTTTATTGCAGATTACAAGTGCCATCGTTGTCAACCTGGGCTCTGATACAAACTTTGTAACACCCCAAATCCGTAGGACTCGGAGTGCTACTGGGCTAGGATCTCACAATGGATCTTGACCCTAGCTTGACAACAAGTTCACTGAATCTTACAACAAGGCACCAATAGATTAAAACAAAACATAAAACTGATATATATATATATACATATACATATCAAAAGGATGATACAGAGTACTGCTGAGTACAAAGTCGAACAGAAATCCGTACAATAATAATAACCCAAAATCCCACGATAACGCCCAGTGTACGGAACCCTCAGCAGATCACCCCTCTAGATCACTCTGCAGCTCTCCTAACCTGCAAAGGATCTACAACACGTTATAAAACCGTTAGCTAACCATACATATATCAGAAGATGCTAAAGCACAATCACATATCAATAATATTAACACCTCATCATGATATCACACATTTACCAGGTTTATTATCTTTATAACGTTAATCACTCAAGAGTATATAAATCAGTATATGAAAATACGTGACACGAGGAATGAATATAATCCTCGCCTCTGCGTGCAATAGCTAGCTGGAGTGGTATCAGCGCACTTTCCTGTATACCATATGGAGTGGTAGGTGACCTTCCCGTATACCAGAACTAACTAGCTTACAGAGAACTTCCCAGACTCCACTACGGGATGAAAGGTAAGTTGTCACAGCCACTACAGTGGGCGGTCAATATAAAATAGGTCGGTGACCAACATAAAGCATGCTATAAAGCATATAACAAACACCACTCATGCACACATCCAATATAAGCATGGCAGCTAAGTAAGTCCTATGGACTTACCTCAATCTCAGAAGTCGTATCACTACGACCAGCTCTCACTCAGGTCCACTCCAAACTGGAGGAGAACACGGCATATACAAGGCGTACATATGTATATATCAAACTCCTATCACACAAGGGGTCACACCTAGACCCAAGGGATCCATAAAGATCATATCCAACTCGTAAACCTCAAAGCCGTAACCGGCATATCTATAACATACTCATCATCATCCGATACCTAGCATGGTACTAGTTCCCTCATACTAGGAAAGGAAAGGAGCTACCTTATTATAGGTAGTCCCGGGACAAAACGCACCTGCGTGATCAAGGGACGCAGGAGCGGAACAGGTAACCCGCAGGCGCGGCAGGGAGCAGCCGCAAGCGCGGTGACAAGGGACGCAAGCAACGCAGGCAAGGCGCTGGCGCGGGCGCTGCGGCACGGCTTCCGCAGGGGCGGCGTCTTCCGGGCGCGGGGGCGGCGACAGTGCAGAACGTGATCCCGCGGCTTCTCTTCGGCTCTTCACGTGATCAAATCACGTCTTCTCTCATCCAAATCACACACATGCAACAACATACACATTCCAACATCATCTTATGTCCAAACATCTAATCCTAAGCTAAGGAGATGGAAACAAAGAAGAAGAGAAGGAGAAGAAGCAAGAACTCACCACTACTGAAGATCCTAGGCTGCAGGGAGAGGTCATACACATCAGTAGCAGGCTTCCAAGCTCAGCATACACATCACTAGCATCATCAACAACCACAAAGCACAACTTTCAAGCAAAACTCCAAGGAGAACAAGAACAAGATCAAAGGAAGGGATGAAAAAGCAAGAAGGACGTAGGAACTGAGGAAAAGAAGTGAAGAAGAACCCTTGATCAGCCAAGGGAAAATAAGAAGTAAGGGAAAGGTAAAGCACCGGTCAAAGAAGTCAACAAAACCGGCTGCAACCGCCGGAAACCGCAGGGGCGGTTCCTTGAGCCGCAGGGGTGGAAACCCGCAGAGGCGGCAGTCATGCCCGCTGGTGCGGAAAGGCCAGTCTCGGCCAAAGCCAATCTCGGCTAAGGTCCAATCTCGGTCCGAAAGAATAGGGCTCTCACAAAAGGAATGATGTGGATATTTTTATTCGCCGAAGAAATTGCTCACATATATGGCGGGGGATCATTCATGGCGCGGACCCACTACTCCCTAGAATCCGTACTGCAATCGGGAACGGCACTTCAACTCTTTTCTGGGAACACTCTTGGTTAGCCTTTCCCCCTTTAGGTGATGTTTCACTAATGCCCATCCCTGATGAGGTCTCCAATGCAACGGTTGCAGAGATGTGGTCGAATGGGGAGTGGAGATGGCACTTGATAAACCCTTATATCAATGCGAAGTCTCAAGCTAAATTACAAGCAGTCTTTGTTTCGTCTAATACTGATGATAAAGATACTTTCTAATGGGATAATGACAACTCAGGAAACTTCTCTACGAAGGTGCTTTATTTGCAATTATTGAATATGGAAAGTGAGGTACCTTCTCCCCTATGGAAACTAATCTGGAGTGCACCAGCTCAACAACGGGCAAGACATTTCATGTATCTCCTAAGTCAGGAATGCGTTCTGACAAATGCAGTCCGATTCAATCAACATATGTCGAATTTCTCTTCCTGCCCTCGTTGTGGGTTAGTTGAATCATGTCTGCATATGATACGAGAATGTGCCCAGGTTGCATCGATATGGAAAGCCTACATCCCAACAGCTGCACATCCTCAATTCTTTGCTACAACTGATATGAAACAATGGATCTTAGAGAACTGTCTAAGAGCAAACACTGGAGATCGATTTTTGTGACTTCCTGCTGGTACATTTGGAAGGCACGTAATCAGCTCAACTTCAACTCCATTGACCCCATTATGGAAGTGACACAAAGAGTAGCACGAACTATAAGTGCATACTGGATAGCATATGAACGTAGGAAGGTTAATCCAAGACCACCCGCGGCCAACACAGATCGAGATTGATCTCCTCCTCCACAATCATGGGTGAGGCTCTACGTCAGTAATTGGCAGAATGAAAAACTGAAAGTTCACTGGGGCAATGGTATTTTCTACTCTGACAATGGGCAATACCTACTAAGCTATGTCTACAAAGGAACCCTTTCCACGACCCATGCCACGGAATTCTGGACCATCTACCATGGACTGGAGTCGGGACGACTACTTGGCCTCGACAAGTTAATTATAAAATCAGACAGTGCCCAGATCATCCATCTACTTACCAAAACTCTGGTGAAATTTCATCCCCAGCTGGGGTTGATTAGACGATGTAAGGAGCTGATTTCTCCGCCAGACTGGGATGTCAAGATCAGGAGATGTTCTCATACAGCCAACAAAACCTCCAGAAAACTAGCCTCTTCGGCCCACAACCCTGGCCAACTGCTTAGAATCTATTATGAACCACCTAGCTGTTTAAAAGACCTGGTTGTATACATGCTTTAAGCACTTCTTTTAATTAATACGGGCTTTGACCCTCCTTTTTACAAAAAAAAAAAAAACCTTCTCAAACGCGATTAAGATTGATATTATCTCGGAATTTTGGTATTAAAGGTTTATTTTATTTTATTTTTATGTAAATCGACATGTATAGATGAATTTTATTGGTTACATTTTACGAAGAACTTGACAAATAAGATTTATTTATTATTTTGAAGATACAGCTAAAAAAAAAATTGGTTAGAAGATACGGTTACAATTTGATTGAAAGTAACTTCTCAAACACTATTATAACTAGTGTATTACACGCACCCTTGTGCGGGGTTGAGTTTAATAATATATTTTTATCTATATTATCATTTAATGAATTATTTATCGAATCATTCGTATCCAAAACCTTAACCCTATTAAATCTATCAAAACAACTTTTACAATGAGACCGGCTAAAATTTTCAATACGTAAAATCATATCCATAATTTTTAACGGCAACTTTTTACAATTTGATTCTCTTAGAGCACCACATAATAAAAACAAATGTTTTTGAATAACTTATTGTAAAAATATTATTAAAATATCAAAATACAAATAAATTCATTTAAATCAAGAGTACGTTGGATTATAAATATAATGAGTCAAAATATCTAATGGAAATTATAGGGTTCTATTAGAATTAAAATAAATTAAAGTATCATTTTAAAAGTTAATTTATAAATAAAAATTAAGATTTGATTTTGAAAGACCATAGGATTCTACCCTATGTTAAAAAATGTATTAGAAAAATCTATTAAAATGTAATATTTCATAAACAAAAAAAATTACGTGACTTTTTTTTCTTCACCCAAACCAATTTTGTAGAATCATAACGATCGATTCAACATATTGAAATTTGTATTTTGACCGATTTTTTGAATAAAAATTGAAATTGCAATGGAAAATTATTATACGACAAAATTAATACATAATAAAAATCAATAATTATTCAGTGAATAAAAATATAAAAATAAAAAATTCTACACCAGATGAAAATGGTATCAAGTAGTAAGAAGATTTTGTGGTTGAAATTTTGGCAGATTTTGAACGTCAATATTAACTTACATTGAATAATCTATTTTAATTAACAAAAATAATAACTTTAAATAATCTAGATAATTAACTTTTAAAAGATTTTTTTGGGCTTCGATATTAATTTTTATTAACAACTTCCGATTTACGTAAACACATTAGTTAATAATCTAGATAATTAACTTTGTAAAAGATTTTTTTGGGCTTCATGAATTTTGGTGCTTACACGTGACAATAAGGGTCTCTCATTTAATACTTATATAAGATATAAGATAAGATAAGATAATATTTTATAGGAAACACATATACGTATTGTTAATAATCTAGATAAATAACTTTTAAAAAGATTTTGTTGGGCTTTGATAATAATTTATATTAACAACTTAAAATAATTAACTTTTTAAAATATTTGTTTATGTTGCGTTAAAATCTGGTGTTGACACGTGGCGAAGAAGGGCTCTCCTTTAATACTTACTAGTGTATTATCCGCACCTTGTGCGGGATTGTGTTTTAAATTTCTATAGAATAAACATTATAATATGATAAGGTATAAAATATAGCAATATTTAAATGTGTAATAGTATTCATGCACTCAATTACCTAGTTTATAAGTAGTAAGTTTAATTACAAAAATTATCTATTATATTTTTTTCTGTATGTTCTTTTTGACAAAAGGAAACATATAATTTGGTATGTTATTATCACTATTATAATTTGTTAGTTTAAATTTAAAAACAATTATATTATTATATTATGCAAAGAAAAGTGCAAGAACGTAGTTAGTCATATACTATAGAACGTTGTAATTATAAAATATAATTATACGTGATATTAAATCATGTTATTTATATGTATAAAAATAAACTAACAAAATATTAATTGTGATAAACATTAACATGCACATCATAAAATAAATTAATTAAATTAAGTGAAACATCATAAGTTAAATACCCCTCTTCCAAAAAAAAAATATTTGTTAAAAATACCCTAGGTCAGAATACATTATTTATCAAGCTAATTTATTAATGGTCGTAATACCCCATTGTAATAATGTGGTTTGAATAATCTCATCAATATATTTCCCGGTTAAAAGGATTGTACTAATTATTTTCAATAAATATTTTTAAATCTAAAAATCAAAAAGTCAAACCATCATCATATATCATATATATATCTATTAAAGGAGGAGCCTCTATTGCCACGTGTCGCGCCCACGTTTTTCGAAGCCCAAAAAAAATTAGAAAAAGTATATATCAAATTGGTATTTAAAAAACTAATTTCTTTAAAAAAATTATTAAAATACCCAACAATATCTCTTCACCAAAATAATTAAAATTTTAAAAATCAAATATTTTTCTCAGCACAATTTTTTTATTCAATAATATCTTTTCAGCAATATAAATTTTTAAAAAAAATAAAAATTGAAATATTATTACAAAATTGTTCAAATTTTTAATTCAATAAAATCTTTTCAACAATATAAATTTTAAAAAATCATCATCATATATTATCATCATATCATATATCATATCATCATATCTTATCTTATATATATTAAAGTGGACGCACTTATTGCCACGTGTCGCCGCCAGAATTTTCCGTCCGCCAAATTTTTTTAAAATCCCGTAGTTTAAATTAAAATTTATAATTGGAATTTTGAAAGAAAAAAATCACGTAACAAAATCCAAAATAATTTTAAATAGATTTTTTTCTTATCATATCATCATCATCATATATCATATCATCATATATCTATTAAAGGAGGAGCTTCTTTTGCCACGTGTCGCATCCACGTTTCTCGAAGCCCAAAAAAAATAGAAAAAATATATATCAAATTGGTTTTTAAAAACTAAAATTCAAGTATATATTCAAATTAGTATTTTAAAAAAATGAATCCATATCTCCCCTGAAAAATAGGAACTATTTTAAATTAGTAAAAACTAAAAAATAAATATTAGGGAAATATTAGGAAAAGACGTACTTTAATTTTGTTTGCTGAAGGATTTTAAATTAGTTCAGAATTAGTATTTTTTTTCAAATCAAGTAACTAAATCCGGAATAAAATTTAATATATATTTTGAAATCAAAATTTTAAAAAGATTTTGTAACGGGAATTTCTAACGTGAAATAAAAATTTTAAATGAATAACTATTTTAAATTAGTAAAAACTAAAAAATAAATATCATCATATCATCATATATCTATTAAAGGAGGAGCCTCTTTTGCCACGTGTCGCACCCACGTTTCTCGAAGCCAAAAAAAAAATAGAAAAAGTATATATCAAATTGGTTTTTAAAAACTAAAATTCAAGTATATATTCAAATTGGTATTTAAAAAAAAGGAATCCATATCTCCCCTGAAAAATAGGAACTATTTTAAATTAGTAAAAACTAAAAAATAAATATTAGGGAAATACGTACTTTTATTTTAAAAAGATTTTGTAACGGGAATTTCTTACTTGAAATAAAAATTTTAAATGAATAATGTGTCGCTCCTAGATTTAATGTGAGCCCAACGAAAATTTTAATTACGTAATTCAAATCTTTGTAAATTAGATTTTAAAAAAAGTTTCCTAACTCTTTAATAAACTAATGGATTTTATAGTACAAAAATAAAATAATTTAATTATTATAATAATGATAAATTTATATTAAGTAAAAAGAACAATAATGTTGTTAAAAACAAAAAATATTAAGTCAAACTCACGTAAGTTGTTAAAACAATTAAAATTTAAACTAATAATTAAAAAAATTGACAATTAAATATGGTAGAAATAGAAAAAGGTTAAAATTTGAGCAAAATTAATTATCAATTAGTTTTAACTTAGTTTTTCTTACATTTTAATTTATAATAATATATTAACTAAATATATTACTTATAAACAGATAACCGAATTGAATACGTGAATACTATTAGATAGTTATATATTTAATTGATTCAATTTAAACCTTACAATTAGCATTTTATAATATTTATTATAAAAATAAAATTAACACACAATCCCGCACCGTGTGCGGGGAATACACTAGTAATTTTTTTATTAGGCTGCAAAATATTAAAATATAATTTAAACTAAACTATAATTTTCATTTTCATTTCTTTTATTATTGAGTTGGTTAGATTTGTTTAACTATGTTCCTTCGAAATAGCAAGACTTAAGCAAACAATTAACTTAATAAAGTGATTTAAGAAAAATAATAAGAGTACATAGAAGATTGTTTGAATAATCTCTTCATTCTTCTGTTAACTCATTAAAAAATGAATACTAACTATATATAAATTTCAAAATATTTTAAAAATATATATATGGATCAGTTTTGTGATTTTAGAGCAACAAAAACTTTTTTAACGTAAAATAGAATACAAAATTTTTTAAAATCTCTAATTTTTAATAAATATATTTAAATTACATTTTAAATTTCTGATTTTTTTTATTCCAAAATTCTGATTTTAAATTACGTAAATGAAAAAGATTTTGGCAGATGGATGTAACACCCCAAATCCGCGGGACTCGGGATGCTACGGGCGAGACCTCACAATGGGTCCCGACCCTTAGCCTGACAACAATTTCACCGGACCTTTCCAACAAGGCACAAATAAAGGCAAAAGTAAAAATCGTTTACAATGTATGCGAACCGAAAAGAAAGATACAAAGTGGAAACTCAGCCGAGTCCTCAAAACAACATAACTCCAAGAAGAAACCACAACCGTACAACATAAACCCACAACGAAACACAACCCAAAAACGTCACCGTCCTATAATGTACGGAGACCCCGGTTGTCCACTCATCCACCTCACTCGGCGGCATCCATAACCTGCAAGTCATCTACAACCACGGTTTAAAACCGTTAGCTCATATTCGAAGCATTAGAAAAGAGGTGAAGGCACAACCACACGGATAACACATACATCACATACAAACTCCAAAACACACAAGTCCGGTTTATTATCTTTTAATTATTAAGTCATATCCCGTACTAATTCAACTTAGATTTGTGACACGAGAACCACCGTGGTCTCGCCTCAGTCCCCACTTACCGGCAGGAATGGTACGGATGCATCCGACCATCGAACCCACCGGGCTAGTCGCCGAGATCCTCCTAACTTCACGCAGAGCTAGGCAGAATGTCACCGCCCGTTATCATACACTTGGGCCAAAATATACATAAGGTCGGTGGTCCTAATTACCGGTTTAATTGTTATAACAAGAACATAAACACACACCACCAAACACACATCAATGCTAATACGTAAAATACGAGCTAAGTAAGTCCGGAGACTTACCTCGTCCCAATGCTAAATCACAAAACGCTCTCGCTTCCCTTGGGAAGAAGCACACAACCTGCTCACAACAAGATAACCATCAAAACCCGCTCAACTCAAGAAGTCTAGGACTTCCACACAAATGATCTACGCAAGATCATTTGACTCTCATTCTAGGACCGCATCCTAGAATCTCTCACACTCACATCTCACTCAACGCATGAGGAGATCTCTCATTCTAGGACCACATCCTAGAATCTCTCATGCTCACATCTCACTCAACGCATGAGGAGATATCTCAACAGCCTACTAACTCTCATATGATCATACTCAAAAACCAAGAACGAGTAAAAGCCTACTAGGTCTATCATGCTCATCACACTCTCCACACATGAAAGCCCACAACAGTTCATAATTCCACAAGATATTAATCCTCAACCAAAGAGACACAAGCTAGCCTAGAAGATCCATCATGCTCACATGCTCATATCCAACAATTACATCGAGCCTTAAGGGCTCCTAGGTTCACAACCACTAAGTGGCATTCTCAAGCTACTCTAGGCCATCCTAAGCATGCTACTACATGATTCAACAACAAATCTAAGGAATGAACGAAGGGGAAGGGAGGAAAGGAACCTACTGTCGAAGAAACGCAGCCGCGGAGTCAAGCTGGCGCCCCGGCGGAGCAGAAGCCGCCCCTGCGGAAGGCTGGCGCCGCCCCTGCGGCCCTCTGGCGGAGCAGGAACCGCCCCTGCGGTTGCAGGAGCCGCCCCTGCAGCGGTCAGGGCCGCCCCCTCGGCTGTGGTCAGCCGCACCTGCGGCGGTCCGGTGTCTACGGCGTGCCGAGCCGCCCCTGCGGCTGTGCTGGCCACCCCTGCGGCCGTGCTGGCCGCTCCCGCGGTCATGATGATCCGCCCCACGGGTTCTGTGCAGAACGTCGTCTTCTTCGTCTTCGATCGTGGATCCTTGGCTCCAAAGTCCTTCTCTTGCTGGATCTTCTCCAAACACCCACCACTGGTCTTAGACACCTATCCTCGACCTAATCGAGCTAAGAACCTATGCATGCAAAGAGTTTAGCAAAAACTCCTCAAGATCTTCATCCATAGCCATGGATGAAGGAGGGAAGAAGAAGAAGGAAAAACAGCAAGGAAGAGAGGGGAGGGAGAGGAAGGAGCTTACCAAACCAAATCTGTAGTTCTCCTGCTGCAGTCCACACATGCAGCTCCTCAATCAACAATGGAGAAGAGAAAAGAAGGGAAGAGAAGAGAAGAGAAGGAGTGTGGAAGTGTCTAACGTGAAATGAGAGCAAGAGAGGAGAGAGAGGGAGACAAAGCTGAAAAGGAGGTGTGGGGATCAAGGGGTTAGTTGACCTCTTGTCCCTCACACGGACCGAGGGGTCGGAAATATCCCTTGTCATTTTTAACCCGGAACGAAGGGTCGAAACGCGGAAAAAGAGGAAAAACGACGAGTCGGGTCGGGATTTTCTTAGGAATAAATCCTGGCACTCGACATCTCGGGACTACGGGATAAACTAC
The DNA here is from genome assembly GCA_002319775.1 of Fagopyrum tataricum. NCBI lineage: Eukaryota > Viridiplantae > Streptophyta > Magnoliopsida > Caryophyllales > Polygonaceae > Fagopyrum > Fagopyrum tataricum. The sequence continues at coordinate 30,476,174 of CM008284.1, forward strand.
AAGGCGCTCTAAGTCCGGAAATTCCGGGCGTTACAACGGAAAATCCTGGCGGCGACATGTGGCAATAAGTGCGTCCGCTTTAATATATATAATATAAGATTGATATTATATAGGATTTTATGAATTCAAATTTATTAAGATCTGATTGTTGAACCAAATTCACATTTACATTATTAAATATATTTTAATGTTAAAATTAACTTCGGATTTACATCATAAATTTTTTTATTAATAATCCAATTAATAATTAGTTTTTTCATAAAGATTTTTGGACTTCGAGAAACGCGGCTTTGGCACGTGGCAAAAATAAGCCATCTTTTAATATATATATATATATATATAATATAAGATATTAAATATTAAACGGAAGTGATTAAGGTCATTTGTCGTCCTCACGCTAAACCACCTCAACTTTTTTCACTTACCGACACCATATTACGCCACTTCGAATTTTACCACGTGTCATTCTCACCATAACCCTCATATTTGATCATTTTAATTATGAAAGATTGTTTCTAATTTTAACTTGCTTATTTTATCTTTACACAAATCTTTATTTTAAATATTTGGATATGTTATAGAAAAAAATTCATATTTCTTAATTATAGTGTATAATATTCCTTATATATATATATATATATATATATATATATATAAAATATTTATTTAATATTCACATTTTGATTAATATTTAATTTACAGCTTTTTACATAATTTTTTTAATATAGTTTTTATTTTTTTTATATAACTAAAAATATTTTATTTACAATTTAAAATTTTATATCAAATTTTACAAATCCGCACCGACACTAAACTATTGTCTGTCTATATATATATATACTAGGTGGCGTTGCACGCGGGAGCAGGGTACGACAATTGAACGGGACATGTTGATTACTGCAGCAATCTTTGCAGCTTTGTAGTAGCGATCACTTGGCTTGTCACTTTGTCAGCAGGTCCATATATGATTAAAGGAGTTCTTGCTTCATCAATAAGGATAGAATCAACCTCATCAATTATGCAATAGTTAAAGCCTCTCCTCAAGACAAGCTCATCAACACTCTGTATACAAACAAAACAATATTCAGCAAAAATGAGTTCTGAGCAAGTTCTCGCGATGGCCAGAAACTGCTCAGTGAAGGAAGGCCAATGGCATTAGAGGAATTTCATTCGAAAAAATTACTTTCCGTGGCAAGATCATCTCTCAAATAATCAAATCCAAGCTCGCTGTTTGTGACGTATGTGATATCACACAAGTAATTTTCTCTTCTTTGTTCAGGAGTCATATTCTCTGCCAAACAAAAAAAAAGAGGCGAGCATCAGATGCAACCAATTCAAGGACAACATATCAGAACGATTAAATTAAAGCAGACACAAACACATCATGGCCACGAGAGAACATCTGAATTTCAATATGATTCATAATCTACCAGTGGCATTACTCCACAAATTTGAATAAAACAGATTGCTTTGTACGAGCAAATTTCTAAATAGGTACCATAGCCAAATGCATAGTCCTCACAAACATATCTACACAGCTAAGTCATCCATATAGTGAAGAAATTAGAGCTCCTATCAACTTGTTCAATATGTCAAATTAATGAAATTGCATAAGAACAATTTTTGAAAGAAAAACATCTTTTCGACTATTCATGGATCATAGTAATATACAATGTGAGAGCCAGAGAAGAAAAACAAAAGCACATACGCTGGATAAGGCCAACCTTGAGACCAAGAAACCGAGGAACTTGACCAACCCATTCACATTCACGTCGAGCCAAATAAACATTGACAGTGACGACATGGACTCCTTTACCATTTAAAGCATTGAGATATGCAGGCAAGATAGCAACCAGGTCTTCCCTTCTCCAGTCCTCATTTCAGCTATTACTCCCTTGTGCAGAACAATACCTCCTGATTATTATATATTACCCAAATCAAAATAACATTCACAACTCATTTGCAATTTATAGCTTTAGCATCAAATTCAATTTCAAGAAGCATAAATTTTCACCCATAAGTTGGACATCAAAAGGACGAAGTCCAATAACTCTCTTCGATGCTTCTCTCACGACAACAAAAGCTTCCTGAATTAGAAACCTAAAGGCTCATTAAAAGGAATCCTATAGACTACAAAGGAGCATAGAAAGGGCAGAAAACATACAGGCAATAGTGAATCGAGAGATTCACCATTTTGAGCGCGCTGTTTCAAGCCATCAGTTCGATATCTCAGCTCGGAATCCGAAAGAGAAGAAATCTGAGTTTCCAAGCCATTAATGACAAATACGATAGGAGCATAAAGTTGTCCTCAAAATGGAACCAACCATGAAGGCGCAAAACATCAGGGTGATGGATATCTTCTTGGATCTCAATCTCCCTCCTTAGCTGATGGTGGAGCCTGTACTTCTCTATCTGCTCCTTGAAAATCACCTTCTATGCCACTACGTATTTGCTCTGTGCAAGCCAAATTTCTATTAAAAAAAAAAACTGCATAATTCAGAAAGCTCAAAGGACCAATAAAACATTGTAGTCGGGAGTAATTAATGGATTTAAAGAGACCTTGACTTCACAAGCCATATAGACTTGGTTAAGTTTGCCTTTGCTGAGGGGTTTTCCGATCTCGAAACCATCCAGAGACAAATTTTGAGGAGGAACCTGGTGCTTTTGTTGATGTATTTGTCTTCATTGTTGAGATGGCTTTTGATTGGGTCTAGGTTCTTTTACAACAAGACTTTGAATAAATTGACAAATAAATTTCTATTTAGAATATATTATAGATAGGGGTCCTCACATGACCCAATATAATTGGTACAACAATAAACCAAACGAAACATTATCAAAATTTATTGGACTGATTCTCAATTTCACATCCTTCCCTTTTCCTCTCTACTAAAGTTTACCAACATGTAAATAAATAGCATAGAGATTTATGAAATGATCAATATGCAAACCTAGGAAATCCATGAGAAATCATAATCAAATCAGGACAGATTATTTGCTCAGTCAAAGGGAGATTATTGATGCACAATGTTGCCGCAAAGGGAGATCTTCTTATTGCACAAAGTCGCCGCATACTCCTTTCTGACCATGTCTGCTAGACTGCTACTAAACTTGTCACCAACCTATAGCACATAACAACATGAGCTTGTAATAGTCATATATTAAACCAATGAGCTTGTATTTTAGTTCAGGAAAAAGGTGGAGCTTGGAGAATTAAGTGAAGTCGTTTTGAAAAAAGAAAATAACGGAAACAAGTAGTAGATGATCAGATTACAAAAATCTCAGCCCCCTTGAAACAACTTGTCCTCATCAACACGACTTCATGTTACATCCAACTAAAATTCAAAGCAAAAAAAGCTCACCTCAATGATCTAGGAAGACAGAGCTATACACAATCCACAATAAGATCTGTTTGAGATTGAAAAGTTACGTCATTCAAAACACCAAGTGCAAGACTCAGCAACCCTTGTTGCATCATCAATTAAAAGTTGAAGCCATGTTACGGCCACACACATTAACATATCCATTGCTCATTCTCTTCTAACCCAATTTGAACATGAAACTCTAATTAGAGCTTGAAATTGAAGATTCTTGCAAAAGGCTACACTAACTTATACATACAGGAACAATCATGATTAGTTCAGTAGGTTGTTTGTGTATAAGAGAAGATGAGTGTGTAACATCAACCAGATTTAAACCCAAGCTTGTTTGGTAAGCGTGTCAGTAAACATGTAGAAAAGAAAAACAAAAGATTGTCAAGATTGACAGCCAAAGCAAACCCAAAGCTTGGGTTAAAAGAAGAACCTTATTCATCACAAATATATATACATCCACATAACTTTACCTCAAAATGAAAAGAAAAATTATTCAATCAACAACATCATTAACAAGAACAGGATTCATATCAGCTACGGTTAAGTCGATGAAAATTTAAGTTATCCAAGAATGAAATAAGTACCTTGAGGAATTAGGGTTGGAGGAGTAGGAGACAAAGGCGCCAGTCGAACGGAGGAAGAGAGACCACATCTTGAGCGAGGCAATATACATGACGCGGAAATCGAGATGTGCGTCCATTGCTGCCCCAAAATTATTACGGGCCAAATGGGCCAATATAATGGCCAGAGTATATATTATTGTTTTATTGAGCTGTGAGGTTCATTCGCAAAACGCAAAACCTACTGCGCCTTTCATAATGGTGAAGAAGAGCCAAAGTAAGTTCACCTCCAACAGTAGATTGAATTTTGTTTTATGATTGTCATTTTTTTTGTCCTGAATTTAGAGAGCAAGAGTAAAAGATGTTCGTTGAAAACGAAGTACAAGATCATCAGGAAGGTAAAAGAGCATCACAAGAAGAAGGCTAAGGAAGCCAAAAAGCTTGGCTTTAACAAGAGGACTAATGTTGAGAAAGATCCTGGAATTCCTAATGACTGGCCCTTCAAGGAACAGAACTCAAGTCTCTCGAACTCAGACGCTCTAAAGCCATTGAAGAGCTCGAGTATAAGAAAGCTGCCCGCAAAGAGAGGGTAATCAACTAAAGTTTGAGTTTTTGTCTGTTTTGATTCCAATTTCCTCTGCAAATATAAAATCGATTCTGCCTTGCTTTTGATTTTTCAAGCAATTATGAATTCTCTTTTTGTTCGATACTGATCCAACACCAAAAATATTGAATTTTCAACTGCTGGTAGGGTATTTTTAATGGTGGATTTTAAGAACTGCTGGTAGGGTATTCAACACCAAGAAATATCGATACTCTGGGTGTGATATTCAATGTGATTATTTGGAATGATGAAATGTTAAAAACTGCTGGTAGGGTATTTTTAATGGTGAATTTTAAGATTTCTACAAGAATTATTGAATTTTCAACTCTGAATCTTCCCTATAATGCCCGTAGTTGGAGCTGGCTTTTGTCTCGGAGACAGAACTTTTATAGTTTTATATCAAATACTGCACCATGGTTATAGTTGTTTCCTTGTTAAATTGGTAAGTTTTAACAATGTTTCTGTACATTGTGTGGAAAGCATAATTCTTGTTTTTGTGTTTATTTTCATCTTAGGCCAAAAAGAGAAAGTTGGGTTTGCTGGGAAGTGATGATGTGCCTGAGGAAGTCGAGCAAGCAGATGAAGAAAACAAGGCCACTGGTCTTAGTGGAGGTATATACTAGTTTAAGATCTTGAGAAAGTTAGGTTTGCTGTGATGTTTCTGGTTGAATTTTGAATGTTTTGCACGAATCTGAAAGGGAATCCTCACAAGATTCTAATGACTGATTTTTTTTTAATTGCTGCAGATAATTCTGACAGGGCCTTTTACAAGGATCTTGAGAAAGTTGTTGACCTATCCGATGTTGTGTTGGAAGTTCTAGATGCTCGAGATCCAATCGGCAGCCGCTGTGTTGACATGGAAAAGATGGTTACACGCATTCCTGAAAAGAAACTTGTTTTGGTCTTAAACAAAATTGGTAAGTAAAGTTTCTCAGTTTTTAATAATCTTTAATTGAGGTTTGTAATCCTCAATTTAGAAAACCTCTTTTGGTTGTTACCCTATACTATCTCCTCTAGTCAGACTAATGCTTTGATTTTAGATCTTGTACCCCGTGAAGCTGTTGAAAAGTGGCTCAAATACTTTCGTGAAGAATTACCTTCTGTTGCCTTTAGGTGCAACCCTCAGCGGCAAAGGTCTAACATGGGTTGTCTAGGAACTGACACTCTAATTAATCTGCTGAAGAAATACACAAGGAGTCATGACGTATGCCAATTTTGTTTGTATCTTTAAATTATACAATCTAATATATCAATAGTTTAAGCACTGTCAATGTGTTAACGTCGGTTTTCTTCTCGGCAGATCAAGAAGACAATCACGGTTGGAATTATTGTTTTGCCAAATGTAGGAAAGAGTAGTCTCATAAATACTCTAAAGGGATCTCCTGCTGTCAAAGCCAACTCTACTCCCGGCTCAACAAGAGCGATTCAGGAAGTTCATTTGGATAAAAATATAAAACTGTTGGATTGCCCTGGTGTTGTGTTGCTTGGATCTGGACAGAGTGATGCGTCTCTGGTCCTTAGAAACTGCAAAAGAGTTGAGAAATTAGAAGATCCCATTGCACCAGGTAATTCTTCTTGTACAAATATATATTACATTCTAGATTTCTAGTATTACTGTTGACAATAATTCTGATTCTTGTGTATTGAATATTTCAGTTAAAGAAATTCTAAGTCTTTGCCCACAAAAAGTACTGGTGACTTTATATAAGGTCCCCTCGTTTGATTCAGTTGATGACTTTCTTCAGAAGCTGGCTACTGTTAGGGGAAAACTTAAAAAGGGCGGTGTGGTTGATGTTGAGGCCGTTGCAACAATAGTTCTGCATGATTGGAACGTGGGTACGAGCACTCAATTTCTTAACTGTGTAATTAAGAATAGCATTTGGTGCAAGTCTCTTTATCTTTTGTTCACATTTTTTCCAGGCAAAATCCCATTTTACACTATGCCTCCTTCTCGGAACCAAGGGGACCTTGTGGAAGAGACTAAGATTGTTTCCGATCTCGGGAAAGAGTTCAATGTCAATTCAGTCTATGGGGCTGAAACTGCATATATTGGAAACCTTCCATGTATAGATGATTTCGAGGCTGTTCAAGCTCCTTCAAATCGCCCTTTTCTTTTTGACCAAAAGGTGCTTGAGGTACGCTTGCTTCCCTTTGCAAAACTCGCCCTATTTTGTTCTCTATAACTCAAATAATGTAAAATTCAGCAACCAAAACATGACATGTGCTTACAATCAGGGTGGAGCAAAGCAAGCAGGTGAAAATGATGGCTCTAGCAGTATGAACGAGGATGGTGAAGACGAGACAATGGGGCCCAAAGAAGAGGAGACGGGTAATGCCAAAGGGAAATCAGCAACAAGTAAGCAAAACGAGAAGCTATATGATGCACAAGGCATCCTCAACACTAAGCTGATGAAAGCAGAGAAAAAGAAAAGGAAAAAGTCAACCAAGAAGAATGCCATGGAAGATGACGACCAAGGCAGTGATGACTATGATTTCAAGGTAGATTTTGGAGCAGGATCTTCCATGAACGTCGACGGTGAAGTTAGCGTTTGATTATGAATGAGTGTAAAATCAACATCTTTTTTAGGTTAAAAACTTTTGACAATTTTTATTGAAATTGGAATCTACTTGGTGGATTGTTAATCTGCTTGCTCTGGCTGATCGTTGTGTTGTCATGACTATTGGTCAAGCTCTTGTGTATTTGTTGGCTGTTATCAGCAAACAGCAATTCACCATATTGCTGAATCCACTTGAAGAGAGCATTGAAAGTTGAAACAGGAGGTTTTGAAGAAAGCAATACAAGTTTGCATTTCAGATGTTGCTGAATCTGCTACCAACTGTTATGGGGTTCTTCACTTTGACACACACGATTGCAATGCTTATATTTCTTTCTTGGTTTGTCTAATTCTTTATGTGTGTTGCACTGTCGCTGTAGATTTGTGCGTAAAATCATTGTTTCTCTTTTGTGTATTAATATGTTATCAAGTGAATGGCTTGATAAGTTGCTTTATATGATATGGGGATATACTTTGAGGTAAGTGGATACACAGGATAGAGCCAAGGAGTTGTCATCCACATCTAAAGGCGAGTTCCAATCTGCTAAATCTGTTACAGAAAAGCTCAGGAACATCATTGATTCAATGTATAGACATTGTGCAGGAACAACATTGTGCAGGTCCAAGAGAGAAAACTTGAGTTTCTCTACTGAAGCACATGAGCAGACCCCGGTGGTATATCAAGTTGGTCATACACTTGAAGAGGTATATTATCCTCGAAAACTCTCTCCCCCAGATAGAGGCCTAAACATAGCAATTGCACGGGCCGGGCAGTTTAGAGCAGCCAAGGCCAAGACCCTCTTTAAGAAGATATTTTGTAGAGCTCTACTTGAACAACCGATTAGTTTGATAAGTTTTGTTTACGAATAGCAGGAGTTTTGGAGACTGGCAATTGGTTAAGGCATTGGAATTCTCTTGGGGGATTGAATTTCAATTCCTGATTTGAAGATTAACTGTTGTCTGACTGTGTATACAATCATCATAATCTCATAAACATGCCATCTGTTGGCGTTTTCAGTGAAGGTTTACAAACATATTTGGTTGCAATGAATTCTTAGCTCCTCAAGTTATGTAGGTTTACCTATAAAGCATAAACAAGACAATACATAGTATTGATTTATGTTTCAAATTTTCAATAGACTTCTCTCAAGGACCAGGCTCTATGCTTTGTGTAAGATATAACTTACTTACTCAGATTTACATATATGCTTTGTGTTAAGATATAACTTACCCAGATTTACATGTATGCTTTGTGTTGAGATATAACTTACTCACTCAGATTTACATATATGCTGTGTTAAGATATAACTTGTTGATGGAGGATGATGCTTTCAAGATGAAACCACATTCACTTTTGATTAATAATCTGTGCTGAATAATGTAGGATGTTTTGACATGATCCCAGTTAAGGAAGAAAAAATATAGCCATGAAAGCCTCCAATATACCGATTCCATAGGAAGGAAAAAACATTTAGCCATTGATAGATGAAAGCGCAACATATATGTAAATCTTGCTCAAAACATATACAATTCAATTCGATATAAAAAAAAAACTAGAAGGTGTGATTGTACACTAAGGCGTAACCACTCGAGAAGCAATATATTTAACTCTGCCAAAGTTAGGATCATAGGTAAGCGGTTGTTCATACAGGTCGACTCCAATTATGTGGTCATGTCTCCCGATTCTTCTCTGTCCAGCTCCCATATATGAATCAAGGGTAAATTCGACGCCTTCTTCTCTGTTCATTGGAAGGATCAAAGCCCATGACGTGCCAGAAAGCAACCCCACCGACAACAGGCTGCATGTACTATCCGATCATGTAAGGAATCCCTGCAAATAAGATGTACTCCGGCCTTTGCTTTCCGAAATGTACACTTCGACTCGGGTATTCAAGTTATCTCTGCCTTCAGTTTTGAGGTTCCAAAATAGCCTCACAAACTTGAACGTATCCGTCCTTTCTTCATATGCGAACCCCAAAGTCTCATCCTCGTCCTCTAAAGGCAACAATTAGGGGTCGGGGATGTGAGAATATTCCCTTGTTGCCGGGTTCCACAACACAATGGCAGGGACTGGAAGGTTTCTGTGGAGATTAAGGCAGATCAATCCGTTAATGGAGCCTATCACCTCCGTTGTTTCCGGATTCCATTCGTAGGGAGGATTATGAATCTTTACAGCCGACTCGTTAAGCAAAAAACTAAAGTAGTCTGCTCTACCATAAAGACTGTGAATCTGTAACATGCCCAGCTGGGTATTCTCGTCCCTTTTACTGTGTTCTTTACCGAATCCGGCGTCCTTCAACCCATTTTGCCACAACCTACAAACAACTTTGAAGCGCACAATCGACTTCACGGGCAGCCTAAAAAATATCTCCTGCACCAGCTCAATCCCCAGTTCCTAAACACAAGAAACTTAAGAATCCATGTCACAGTCATATATGAATAAACCACAAACAACTAATAGAGGGTTAAACAATCAAGAATTTAACGTGAATCCATATCACAGTCATATATAAGGAAGCTAAAAACAACAAATCAAGAACTTAACGTGAATCCATGTCACAGTCGTATATAAGGAAGCTACAAACAACAAGTCAAGAACTTAACGTGAATCCATGTCACAATAGTATATAGACCTGGACATCTCCGGACCCGGGCCGGACTCAGGACAGGGCTTGCATAAAAATTTTACCCATTTTTTCGGGCCGGACTCGAGCCTAAGGTCTTGGCCGTACCCGCCCCCGGAGCGGGCTTCGGGCAGGCGGGCCGGGCCCGCTTTTTTATATATATATTTTTTTTAAATAAAAATTATACATATTAAATAAATAAAATTATAACACATAATTCAAAGTAGTTCAATGGTCGTGAACATTTGAACAGGTATCGGGTTTGATTTCTACTATTTGCATATATATATTTTACATATTTAAATTAAAAAATAAATAAAACGGGATTTCGGACCAGGCTTAGCAGCCCGGGCGGGCCTGCACCCTTGTCCGTACCCGCCCGGCGGGCCAGGCTTGCCTTATGCGCCATACTCGCCCGTTTTCACGGGCGGACTTGCCCGCGTTTGCCCAGGTCTAATCGTATATAAAGAAGCTACAAACAACAAAAAAAAACAACAAATCAAGAATTAATCAACCAAGAACTCAACGTACCTGAACGGTCGACCGCCCCTGACTCTTTCCAGACTTTTGTTTTCTCTAACAAGATCTCCAGATTTTAGATTCGCTTTCTTCTTCTGTATAATATCCATCGAAACGTTCCATCTGTTTATATATATAGGTAATAGGGTTAATGGTATATATCTAGACTGCACTCATCAATCACTGTGATGTGAACAACTCTTTTTTACCATGAAAGTGGAAACTACTAAATTATAACATAAGAAATACTGAAATGTTCGCATTCTATCAATGATGAATGCAAAACATCAGCCACAAATCCCGCTATACTGTTGTGAAGATGGCATGAATTAAGAGTTTAGATATGCATACTATGAGATTTTGCTGAATGTTCTTCGATGAGTATTTAGTTATTCACAGGATTTATGCATCCAAAGAGCTCATCAGAGAGTAGCTCAAGATTGACAATCAGCAAAAAACGTCTCTCATTTGTTGCAATTATAAAGTGTTCAAAGGAGTTTACAAAACCTCATTTACAACCTAAGGTAACCGCAGACAAAGCAGAGTGCGGAAATCCAAAGGTTCAATCATTGAATGATAAACATAACAAATGCACATCATATATATAGCACGTGTATCAATAATGAGAGTTAGTTACAACAATATGTCTTTTATAAATACATTGCTTCTACACATGAAATAACAACTTCACATTTTTACACTCAAACTCTCTTTACAATTCTTCTCTCTTATCTCTCGATTTTCATGTGTAACGTCCGGAATTTTTATTCCGGACTTAGAGCGTTTTATAGATCTTCCTGCAGGTACGAGGTGCTGAGTGCCGGGACTTACTCCTAAAATCCCGAGACGACTCGTCGTTTTTCCCTTTTCCGCTTTCCGACCCTTCGTTCCGGGTTGAGGTGACAAGGGGTCAATTCCGACCCCTCGTTTCTCGGTGAGGTGACCAGAGGTCAGCTGACCCCTTGATCCCCTCTCCACATTTCAGCTCTTGTCCCTCTCTCTCTCCTCTCTTTTCTCTTTCACGTTACTCTTCCTCTCTTCCTCTCTTTGCTCTCTTTTCTCTTCTTCCATTTTGATTGAAGCTCTTGGACTGTTGACTGCAGTGGAGAGGATTCAGATCTGGTTTGGTAAGCTTCTTCCTCTCCCTCCCCTCTCTTCTTTGTTGATCATCTCTTTCTTCTTCCCTCCTTCATCCATGGCCATGGATGAAGCTTTTGAGAAGTTTTTACTCAAATCCTTGCATGCATGTGTTCTTAGCTCGATTAGGTCGTGGAGAGGAGTCTAAGATCAGTGGTTGGTGTTTGGAGAAGACCCAGCAAGGAGAGGAGAACATTGGAGCCAAGGATCCACGGTCGAAGACGAGCTTCTGCAGCGTGACCGCGGGGGCGGATCATCAAAGCCGCGGGTGCGGATCAAGGCCACCGCAGGGGCGGATCCAGCCACCGCAGGGGCGGCGCCAAGAGGCGCCAGGAGCCGCAGGGGCGGCGGCAGAAGATGAAGGGGCGGCGCCAGGAGGCGCCAGGAAGCGCAGGGGCGGCGCCAGGAAGCGCAGGGGCGGCGCCAGGAGGCCGCGGGGGCAGTGACAGATTCGCAGGTGTGCCAGCTTGACTCCGCGGCTGCGTTTTCTTCAACAGTAGGCTCTCTTCTCCCTTCCTCTTCGTTTCTTCCTTAGTTAAGTAGTTGTACCATGTTAGTAGCATGCCTAGGATGGATCTAGAGTAGCTTGAGATGCCACTTAGTGGGTGTGAACCTAGGAGCCCTTAAGGCTCGATGTAGTTGATGGTTATGAGTATGTTGAGCATGATGGACCTTCTAGGCTAGCTTGTTCCTTCTTGGCTGAGGTTTACGATCATGTAAGGTTATAAGCTGTTGTGAATTGCTTTCATGTGTTGAGAGTGAGGTGAGTACCTTGGACCCCAGGATGCATTCCTAGCTTGAGGGTTAGGTGATCTTGCTTAGATCACTAGAGTGAAGTCTAAGACTTCTTGAGCGTGAGCATGTATTGATATGCATATCTCTTGTGAGTAGGTTGTGGGCCTCCTCCTTAAGGAAGCGAGAGTGTTGTGAATTGAGTGTGGTGACGAGGTAAGTCTCCGGACGTACTTAACTCGTATTTTACGTATTAGCATCGATGTGTGTTGGTGGTGTGTGTGTGTTATTGTTTATGGTATAAACAACTAAACCGGTAAATAGGACCACCGACTTTATATTATTTTGACCCAAGTGTATGATAACGGGCGGTGACATCATCTGCCTAGCTCTTGCGAGAGTCTAGGAGGTTCTCGGCGACTAGCCCATGCGGGTAGACGATCGGATGCATCAGTACCATTCCTTGCCGGTAAGTAGGGACCGAGGCGAGACCACGGTGGTTCTCGTGTCACAAACCTAAGTTGAATTAGAACGGGATATGACTTAATAGTAAAAAGATAATAAACCGGACTTGTATGTTTTGTGTTATGTGATATGTATGTGTATGTGCCTTCACCTCTTTTCTAATGCTTCGAATATGAGCTAACGGTTTTAAACCGTTGTGTAGATGCCTTGCAGGTTAGGGACGCCGCCGAGTGAGGTGGAGGAGTGGACAACCGGGGTCTCCGTACATTATAGGACGGGGACGTTTTTGGGTTATGTTTTCGTATTGTTGATTTGTGCATTTTGTTGTACGGTTTAGATTTCCGTATCGGAGTTATGTCGTTTTGAGGACTCGGCTGAGTTTCCACTTTGTATTCTTACTTTTCAGTCTCTCGCATACATTATAAACGATTTTGAGTTTTGCCTTTATTTGTGCCTTGTTGGAAAGATCCGGTGAAATTGTTGTCAGGCTAAGGGTCGGGACCCATTGTGAGGTCTCGCCCGTAGCATCCCGAGTTCCGCGGATTTGGGGTGTTACATCATGAACAATCAATTGTAACATGGTATCAGAGCTTGATAATGATCCTCATATCTCCATCAATGACGAACGTGTTTTTGCTACTCCCAACGCCGAACGCGTTTCCACTGAAATTGATCCTCTTGGACAACTTTTCATCCATCATTCAGATTCCCCTACATTGAAGCTATCAATGAAGCTTCTCAATGACCACAACTACAATCGTTGGAAGAGGTCGGTTGAGGTCTCTTTAATGGCGAAAAACAAATTAGGTTTCATCAATGGTGAATTCAAGAAACCACTGGAAGATCCTTTTCTCATCTCCAAGTGGAATCAATGCAACAATATGCTAATATCGTGGCTAATTCATTCTGTAGAAAAGGACATCGCCGAGTCTATTCTTTATTACAAATCCGCAGCACAAATATGGAAAGAACTAGGTGTAAGGTTTGGAAAATCCAATCGTACACATCTTTACCAGATTCAACAAAAATTAAGCTCAATTTCTCAAGATCTTGGTGAAGTATATAAAGTTTTACTTCAAGAAGAAGCTCAAAGAGGACTCAAGAATTCACCAATCATCAATGAGGATGCTGCTGTACTTTACTCTCACAATCGAAGCAATTCTCGATATTCTTCCAAACACACTGAAGCTAATTCCAATACTACAAAAGGAGTATTTTGTGACCATTGCAAGGCTACTAATCACACAATCAATAGGTGTTGGAAATTACATGGTTATCCAACCACATCTGGTCTTGGAATATCATTTTGTGATCACTGCAAAATGTCATGCCATATTCTTGCAAAATGCTGGAAGGTTCATGGTTATCCACCCGATCACAAACTTGTTGCAGCAAGCCTCTCTCAGGATCAAATGACTTAGCTCCTATCATTACTTCAAAATCCCCCCACGACAGTCACTAGTAAGGATGCTCATGGTTCTTTCTTGGCTGGTAAGCCACTTTGTTTCTTCTCTTCAAAATTAAAAACTCATTGGATCATCGACAGTGGTGCTACTAATCACATTACCCCTCATCTTGATCTCTTTTCATCTTATAAACCTGTTTCACATCATGTTCAAATTACCATGCCCAATGGAAATAATGCTAGTGTTTCTCACATAGGCACTGTTATTCTAAGTCCAGACTTAACTTTACACCATGTATTACATGTGCTAGAGTTTCAATTCAACCTACTGTCAATCAATAAACTCTCAACTCAAATGATGACTGACATTGTTTTTTCATCCTCCATTTGCTCAATCCAGGCCCCTTCGATGAAGCAGCCCTTGGCAATTGGTAAAGCTTGCAATGGATTGTATGTAGTTGACAAAATCTCTCTTGATACCTTTTCTTCATCCCTACCCTCACATTGTAATAATACAGATGAGAATCATTTTGTTAATGTCTCTATAAGTCCTGAAATATGGCATTGTAGACTTGGTCACTTACCTTTTGAACAATTACTCAAGATTGATTCTATCAATATTAATATCAAGAACCATTCTCTTTGCCAGATTTGTCCTCAAGTTCGCCAACAAAAGAAATCATTTTCTATTTCTTCTTCCAGATCTGAAAAACCTTTTGATCTTATTCATGTAGATACTTGGGGTCCTTATAAGCATCTAACTTATAATGGTTTTACATACTTTCTTACAATTGTTGATGACTACTCTCGGTACACCTGGACATACTAGATGTCAAACAAGAGTAAATCCTTATCCCTTCTTCAATCCTTCATTTCTCTCATCCTTACCCAGTTTCATACAAAAATCAAAGTTATTAGAACTGATAATGCACAAGAGTTCATAAGCCATGCAGCAACATCTTTCTTTAACCATGAAGGAATTATTCACCACACACCTGTCCTTATAATCCACAACAAAATGGTGTGGTTGAAAGAAAACACAAACACATACTGGAAGTTGCTAGATCTCTCTATCACCAATCCAAAATTCCTTTCCAGTATTGGGGTGATTGCATACTCACTGCAACTCACATCATTAACCGTTCACTTCTATCTGTCCTTGAATACAAAACACCTTATAAGCTAATTTTTCATAAAATACCAGACTATTCTTCCTTGAAAGTCTTAGGTTGCCTATGTTTTGCAAATACTCTTCCAGTCAATCGTGACAAGTTCACACAAAGAGCCTTACCATGTGCTTTCTTAGGGTATCCTTTTGGCAAGAAAGGATTTAAAGTTCTTACATTACACTCCAGAGAAATATTGTAGACTCGAGATGTTACTTTTTATGAAACCTATTTCCCATTTCATCATATTGCTTCCGCTCCATCTACTCTTCCAATATCTTCTGATTTTACATCCTTTGATACATCCATTTTTTTTACGTAACCCTGTCACAATTGATCACACTAGTACTTCATCAGAAAATCTTCAAAATAACATTCTGGATACTTTCCAATCCTTACCATCCAGTCAAAATGATTCTTTACCTAACCAAAACTCTTTATCTCCTTCTGTCATCCCTACTAGACGATCAAATAGACCCCATAAAATACCTCCCTATCTTCAAGATTTTGTTTGCTCCTACAGTTCGCTCTTTGCCATCGCTAGGTATGTTTCATCAATCTCTTCTTCCCATTTCTCATCATGCTTTCATCTGTACCCTTTCCTCCTATGTTGAACCATTGTCATACACTGAAGCATCAAAGGATCCAAATTGGGTTAATGCAATGAAACTTGAGTTTAAAACATTACAGGATAATCATACATGGGACACTATGCCTTTACCACCATCTAAGAAACCTATAGGTTGCAGATGGGTTTTCAAAGTGAAGTTAAAAGCTTATGGAAGCTTAGAAAGATATAAGGCCAGATTCGTGGCAAAGGGATTTACTCAGAAGGCAGGCATTGACTTCCATGAGACTTTTTCACCTGTTGTTAAAATGACAACAATTAGAGCAATTATTGTTGTGGCAGCCTCAAAACAGTGGACATTACCTCAATTAGATGTAAATAATGCTTTCTTACATGGGGATTTATATGAAGAGGTTTATATGAAAATGCCCCCAGGCATCCCTAACCCATTGTCTCTTGTATGCAAGCTTCGCAAGTCTCTTTATAGTTTAAAGCAAGCTTCTAGACAATGGTTCAATCGTCTCACATCATCATTATTTGCTCAAGGTTTCACCCAATCAAAGAATGATTATTCTTTGTTTACTAAGAATTGCTCAGGGCTTATTACAATCAGCAATATATGTGGATGATTTGTTGATTACAGGTTCTAATCTTGATGAAATTTCAAGATTAAAAACATTTCTGGACTATACATTCAGTGTCAAAGACCTTGGAATATTACATCACTTTCTTGGTTTAGAAGTGAGTTATGTCTCTGAAGGAATTGTCTTATCACAGAGCAAGTTTACAAGAGAATTTAGAAGAAGCTCAAATTTCTGATGAGAAGATCACTTGCACGCCACTTCCTTTAAATCTCAAGCTTACACCAAATGATGGTGTTCCTATTGAAAATCCTTCTGAGTATAGATGTTTGGTCGGAAAATTGAATTTTCTTACACACACACGTCTTGATCTATGTTTTGCAGTTCAGTGTTTAAGTCAATATATGCAAGATCCACATAGTACTCATCTTGAAGCACTCCATCATACTCTCACATATATCAAAGGAACCGTTGGACATGGAATTATTTTGAATGGATGTGACATGCCTTCACTTATTGCTTACTCAGATTCTGACTAGGCTTCATGTCCCTCTACACGAAGGTCAATTGGTGGCTATGTTCTTTTGCTTGGTAAATCACCTATTAGTTGGAAATCAAAGAAGCAAAGTACTGTCTCTAGAAGTTCTACAGAGGCAGAATATCGAGCCTTAGCTTGTGTTGCAGTTGAGGTAACATGGCTAGTTCGATTACTTGAAGATTTAGGTCTTTCTTCTCTTCAGTCAGTCGGTTTGTTATGTGATAACAATTATGCCATTCAAATTGCACGAAATCCAGTGTTTCATGAGCGCACAAAACATATAGAGATTGACTGTCATTTTACTCGAGATAAGGTGATGGAGGATCTACTTCAGTTACACTTTGTGCCTACTTCATCTCAATTGGTAGATGTATTCACCAAAGTGATACCTTCAATTCAACAAGACACATTGCTTTCCAAGCTGGGCATGACTATGTCATCATCCAGCTTGTGGGGGGGTGATAAACATAACAGATGCACATCAGATATATAGCGCGTGTATCAATAATGAGAGTTAGTTACAACAATATGTCTTGTATAAATACAAATAAACAACTTCACAGTTTTACACTCAAACTCTCTTTACAATTCTTCTCTCTTATCTCTCGATTTCTATGAACAATCAATTGTAACATTGAAAAAAAATATTTTTAAAAAGGATCATGTAGCCGGGCTTGGACATTCAACATTTTGCAGGGAGAAGCCAAACCTTATCAGGCAACGAAAATCCGTCGGGAACAACAAAGCAGTGGTGTAGGCAGTATTTTTCCCACGTGTCAAGTCTCTTATTTAAATTAGTTTGAACCCTATGATGAATATAATCAACCCCCTGCATAGAAAACAAATGAGGACCTTCAACTTGCATATAGCCAGTACACTGATAACTATAATTGATAGGTGATCTAGTTCAATCTACTAGGATTATATTTAATGGATAGCTCTCTTCATGAATCGATTAATGGATTTAGAAAACTAACCCTGACTCTATAATCAACATTCCGACCAGCATCAATCACCCGAAATTTACATGCTACGTTGACATATGTCAGACTATTACACACATAAAAACGCTAAAATGGGATCAAATTGCATAACCCTAACCTATCAATGCACTGTGAGTAATAGCTGGTCAGAAAAGGGGAAAATCGAAAAATGGAGAGGTGAAAGTGCAAACTGGTGAACCTGTTTCAGATCAGCGGATCTATCAGTGTCATTGGTGTTCAGCAATACGAACGCTTGTCTGAATTAGAAAAATTCGACAAAGAAGATCAGATGAAACCCTAGTATTGGAGAGAAGCCAAAGAGAGTAAAGGAGAGGATATTTACTGGTGGAAGAAGTCGAAAGCACCATCAACCAAGTCGTCAACGGATTGGAGGACTTCATTGAGGAAGAGCTGAGGATTCAAGTTGAGAGATTCAAAAATCTCTTCGCTTTCGCTGCCTTCCATTAATCCATTGCCGTTCTTCAGAGTTCTAGGTTCGGAATATCTTCCCGCCAATTACTGGCTCACTTATCTAGCCGTCATAATTTTATTTTAAATTACAATTTAATCCAAAAAAATATTTTTTTAGTAAAACAATATCCATATTGAAAAAAAATTATTTTGAAAGCATCCGAATGAAAAATATCGATCAGATATTTAGATTTCAGCGAGTTGTTTAGATTCATCAAATTATTTTAAAATATTTTTTAATATATATTCTTTTTTTTATTTTTACCCGAATGAATAATATCTAACAACTTATAATTTTTCCCGAATAAGTTCTATATCTACTGATTTTTTTAAAATTTAAATATATTTCTAAACAAAAAATAGATATCTTGCCGAATAAGTTTCAACACAATTTCGACATTTATTAATATTGTTTATCTTAAATCAAATCTCATTCATCTACAATTTGAAATAGTTACCGTTTCCGTATATTGTTTTTGGTTCTTGTATCGTTCTTTTTTCTACTACTGCTGGTTATTCTTTCTACTACTTCATCCTTCTTTAATCCTTCTTTTTCATTCTTACAATCTTTTTTTCTTCTCTATATCTGTATTGACGTGAATGATAATTAGAAGAGATGGGAGTTATGTATTGTGTTTGTTTGCAGAGGATTCGAGTGTTGTTTCAGTGTTTCCCGATCGTAGTAAAAAGGTGCATACGAGCCACTCTTGGGAATTCATGGTCTTGAGAAGAATGGTGTTCCGATCTTCCGATAGCCGATTCTCTATGGCCCAAAGCTATATATATACATTCCCAATTTTAATTTTTAATTTGCAATACGTTCCAACCTTTGTTTAACACTGAAGGTGTGGTGGTTAAATACTTACAATAAGTTCATCGGCGCTCAATACTAATACAATGGTTACTTAAGAGACTACCGAACATTGAAGCCATCGGAGCTATTATCAACACGTGAGTACGGAAGATCGTGGATCCCACATACTATCAACCTTGGGAGTGGACGTGGCGAACACGACCCTCCTAGGTGTGGGGCTCGGAGAAGCCAAGGGCGGGTCCCCAAGGCTAGGGTGGCCACCTAGAAGGTATGGGCCGACGGTTGTTTTGACTCTGACATCCTCCGGGAGACCTTTGACCGGGCCATCTACGACGAAATCGACATCATCAACCTTTCACTCGGAACGGACCCCTTTGTCTATTTCTACGATGCATAGTTCATCACAACAAATGTTTAATCCTTCTTTTCTACTACCAATTTCGTATATAAACATCTACCGTTGCTTCTTCCTGTTGCTTTGACCAAATTATGCTCAAGTGCTTGCTTTGACCAAATTATGTTCAAGTGCTTGCTTTGACCTAATTCTGGTCAATTATAGGAATTAATCTTTCGTGAAGAAAAAATTCAATCAAACATGAATGGAGAATCTTCAATCGAGTGAAGAGAAAGAGATATTTCGAAAGGAGTAAAAAATGAAGGTAGTGACGTGCAATATAATTTACTAACATAGATGAGAGCTTTGGTGCAATTAACGAATATTTTTTTTATTATGAGCATTCAGTAGGATTCGTATTTTTTAAAAATATTTCATTATTGTTAAAATTTTCTATTGCAAATTTTTTTATCGATGATATATTTATTTTTGCATATATATAACAATTTTTTTTTCAATCTTTATGATGAGTGGCCGACAATTATGTAATAGTCTTGGATTTATTTTTTGTTTTTTTATTATGTTTTTTATATTCGACTTGCTTGACCTTCCGGCAAGTATAGTGGATCTTTATTTGTTTTATATGTAATTGGTTGGGCTATCCGTTAATTGATTACTATTTCTTATTAATTCAAGCGCGTCTAGATGCACCGAACCAACTTTTTATTAAATAAAAGTAAAACAAGATGTTAATAATATGGATGAAACATACGAGAAAAAATATTTTTAATAAATACCCGTGCAAGGCACGGGCTATCCACTAGTCGCGTATAATAATATCCAATCCGTAACCCGCCTAGACTAATTAGATTAATTTCTAGCCGAACGTGACATTTTTAGTAAAATTAAATCTTTTAGAGATTAGGTTTGGTTTTATTTAGATTTTAGTTCATAAAAACTGCAGGTATATATGTTTAGTAGAAAGGTGTGGAATAGTTTTTGAATTAAACTCTTTCGTTAAGAAAAAAAAATCAAACCTTGTACACAAAATATGTATAAAGATAGACGATTTATGTTTGACGATAGGGTTTTATGTTTGTGGATTTTCATTGTTCATCCATATTTAGTGATATGGATAATCTTCGTTTGAGAAAAATGGATAGTCTTTATTTTTAGGTTTTTTTTTATTGTTTATCAATCTCTAATTCCGACCAAAATCCATTAATTTTAAAATACTTTTTCATTGTAACTCGAGATTGTTGTTGTTTGTTTAATTGATGAAAATCCCAAGTTGACAACAAGCCGGCAATGACAAATAATTGGATGGTCATAGAAAGGCTATTTGCATCCAAGTTCTTATAGTTGTGGAGATGAAAAGGGAAAGGGTAGTGGGAGATTCTTAAAACTATTGTTTGGTATTCCTTAAAGCCGTGTTTAGTACTTAGATTGGGTGTTCAAAGTTGTGGTTTGTGGTTTAAAATCCCTTAAATTCGAACCCTTTTGTCGACTACCTGAAATAGAAAACAACATTACTTTTTTAATACATCATGTTTTGTGGTTTGAGTTCAGTTGCACTCAAAGCTAGCGAATTTTTAGTTTTAGTATGAAGATGAACAATCACATTCATGGGTAATCGACTGTGAACGATATTCAGAAATCAATGGTGTTTTGTTTAGTAGGTAATGCAAATTGTGTATGTATTCGAAACCGTGTATATTTTCAAGATGATTTTAGCATGCATAACCTTAAGAAATTGTGTTTTGGTTAGTGGAAAGGTTATTCATTTGGTTAGAACCAAGGGGTGTTAGGTAAAGCTTTTTATAAATGTTTTTTGTGTAATGTTATATTATTTAAGAGATCAGAGTTTTGGTAGATTATTTGAGAGCTTTTTGAGGATTTTTTTGTATAACCTCTTTCAATTAGCTTTATCCTTTGGTTTCCCTCAAGTTAGTCCAATTTATCATCAAATCTATCTGTATGTTTTTATTATTCCCTGTGTATCCACTTAAATGATGTTTTAAAAGTAATTCATTGTTTAGCAATAAATGCCATTTTTACTCTTTCTTTTTTCTTTTTTTTTCCTCACACTTTCCTAATTTACCCTTGTTTTGTTTTGAAAGAAATGATGCTTTACACCTTTACAATTAACTAGTGTAGTTTTCATGCTCTTACACGGGTATAATTTTAAATTTTGTTGGGTATATATTTTTTTAAAAAAATTTATAAATAAAAAATAAAAAAGATTATTTCATATAGTTTTAAATATTATTTTGAAGATAAAGAAGATGTAACATTTATATTATAAATTATACATTTGTTAATTTAGCAATTATTTTGTAATTAATATAAGAATTGTATATTTATATATTAAAGTTAGAATAAGAAGTTATCTAATCATCTCATAAATAAAAGTAAATAAAATCAATTTTTTTTGATAAAAATATCATAAAGGTGTGTTGAAGATTGTGGTAAGGATGAAAATGGAAATAATATATTTATTGTCTATATCAGTGATATTATGTTTATTTGTTAATTTAGCATAATTATAAAATACAGTTGTACAAGAAAATGACATGTGTCTACAAAGTTTAATAAGAGATTGACACGTGGTGTGAATGGTGTTCTTCTTTAATATATGTATATAGATGCAATACGACTACCAAGCACACCACCATACAAATAGGTTTGCAAGTGATGCTTTACTACTTTACAAATAATGTTTTACAGCTTATGCGGAAAAAAAAGTTGAGTGGAAACTTAATCATGAATTCGGATGAATATTAGCCCTTAGTTATAATTAAAGGTTGGAATTGGTTGTTCAATTAAGCTATAAAAAGTAAGATAATATTAATTGTATCATTTAACCAATATAAGTTAAGATTCTCCTTGAGTTATTTTTAAATGATTTCAAAATATAACTTTTTTTATTTATATTTATTATTTATTCCTCAATTACCAAACTCAATAGTAATTGCATGTCTATCAATTAAGTGAATCTATATACCTATACTTAAAATAGACGACACTAAAGCTGACGTGACATCCTCACAAATTTTGTAGGATTAAATCTTTTTTTTATCTAAATAACTAATTTAGGCATAACATCTATTTTTTACTAAGACAAAATAATAATAAAAAATTCGTAAAAATTAACTAGCAAGATCTCGGATGAGCTTGTATCTAACGTAAAAATTTGTAAAAGGTTATTTGTATAAAAGTAGATTCAAAACTTCAAAAGTTGGTAATTATATTTGTCTTATTGAAGAAACCGAAGTATGTAGAGTTTGACAATCTAGTATATATGTCCTTGAATGGCTTGTTACATCCGTATATGGACGCCCTCGTGGATGCAAAGTGGAGGATGTTACTTGATAACTCAGGGTTGCGTTCATTATTCATAGTCCAGATGAGTAATGCGGATCATAATCTTGTCCATGCATTTGATATTTGTAGAGTGGTGGCATCCCGAGACGAATACGTTCCACACGCCATTTGAAGAGATGACCATCAAATTGAACGATGTTTTACACGTACATTACTTGACTTCCCATTGATGGACTTGACTTAGGAATGTTCAATTCTTAGGACGATGTACAAGCAACAACATATGATCGATTATTGGGGGTTGAACACCGCATGATTAGCTTCAGATCCGTACGAATAGCAAATTTTGTACAGTGGGTATAAAGTCTACGATGAATAGAACATTAGTTGAGAAACATTCATCCCTGGAGCTTTTCAACCATATATATGCCACGTGAGATTTATATAATTCTGAGTCCAATATGTATACATAATGATCTTAAATCCTTGGAACTACGTTTTCTCCCATATATTCATTTGTTTGTTATTTTTTGTTTTATTTGATTTTCAACCAATTAGTGACAATTGATTGCGAATCCACCACAACGCCTCAAAACCTTTTTGATATTTCTTTCCCTTTTCTTTTCCAATCTTTTTCTTATTTTAGATTTATACTATTCTAGATTAGTTTTCATATCAATCTAACTTAGTCAATGTGATCGACCTTGGAGTACTTGCTTTTATTGTGATTGATTCATACACTGTGGGTTCGTTGCACTATAGAGTATATATTACGAGAATATAAATTTAAAAAAGACCGTTGTTTTACTACCCTGTGAATTTCTATCTATTTTGATACAATGCTCCTTTGGATCTTTAGAACAATATCCTTCAAAAGAATGAGGGATTTTTGAGGTTTTGATGAAATTGGGGTTTTGGGAGTTAGGGTTTGATGTTTGGGGAGGAGATTGGGGTATGTTTTGTGTGGAATTGATGGTGGGAATGAGTTTGTATGAAGTTTTATGGTAGATTGTGGAAAAATGGATGAATTTGGTTGAGAATTGAGGGAGATCGGGATTTGGGGCGAAATTTTGAGCTTTGGAGGCTATGGAGGAGCTTTGTGTAAAGAATGAAGAATGAAGAAGAAGAAGAAGAAAGGCTTTAAGCTGGCTATTTTTTCTTGATCTCAGTCGAGATCTCGGCCGAGATTTTGGCCGGCTCGGGACCGAGATCGGGCATCCGTCACGTTGAAACGATGATCTCGGCTGAGATTTTTGGATCTTGGACCGAGATAAAAGTTTATGTTTTGCATCTCCGTTGGCTTGAGCATTGATCTCGGGCCGAGATCAGGCCAAAGTTGGCCAAGAATTTGTCTTTGCCTTGATTCGTCCTTTTTTCTTCCGTTCTCCGTTCTTCCATAGTGTTTGGCCTGTCTTAGCCTCGTTCCGATCATTACCTTCCTTGTCATTCTACCTTAATACCTAGATCCTACAAAGACACATACATAAAAACGCGCAAAAACGCAAAAGCAAAAAGCAAAAACAAAAGAACAAAAATACTCTTACCTCAGGTTGCCTTTCAAGAAGCGCTTGGTTTAAGGTCTCTAGCCAGAACTACATTCATTGATGCTTAACCTGGAGAGGTAGGCAAAGTCTGCTTCACCGGAAATTCCGGTATATACTTCCTCAGCCTACTCTCGTTTATCTAGATCATTCCGACATCTTCTTTCCATACTTCAATTGCTCCATGGGGTGAATCTTCTTAATAATGTATGGGCATGTCCATCTTTTTCTGAACTTACCTAGAATGAGGTGAACTCTAGAGTTAGACAGCAGAACTAGATCACCTTCTTCCTATTCTTAGAGCTCTCTTTATAGATCCGGGAGCTTTCATAAGCATCAAGTCGACCTCCCTTTTCCAGCAATGAGGAGAGTGATGTGGAAGCTCTTGAAAAGCCTTTGATGAATTGTCGGTAGAAACCGACTTCCCTTGAAAAACCTCTTTCTTTCTTCACATGCTTCGGTGGAACTGATCCTTCTGCTTTTCTGTCATCATTCTTGAACGTAACGGAAGCGACGGGAGGTTCTGGAACCTCAGGAAGCGTTTCCGACATCATCTTTACTCCACACTTGGATCTCGGGCTGTGATCCGACTTTCTGTTGTGCAATCTCGGTCGAGGCTATCATGATCTCAATCGGGATCTCGGGCGGTCTGAACTGTACATCATCCACGTCCTCGTCTATCTTGAAAGTGAGGGAAGCGTTCCTGCAATCAACAAGACATTCAGAAGTGGCAAGGAATGGTCTTCCAAGTATTATATGTACAAGATAGTCATCGGGGATGTCTAAAACAACAAAATCAATGGGAATGTAGTACTTCCCTAGCTGTAGAGTAATGTCTTCAAGTGCGCCAACCGGTTTGGTTGTTGATCCATCTACCATGCGCAATGTCATCTTCATTGGCTTTGGTTTTCCAAGGCCAATTTCCTTGCAAAGTGTAAGAGGAATTATGCTCACACTTGCGCCAAGATCACACAAAGCTTCATAAGTTCCTTCTCCAAGTCCTATTGGAACACATAATGATCCGGAATCTCTAAGCTTTGGTGACATCTTCTCCCTTAAGATTTTGATGAGCTCAGTAGATCTTTGAGTCATCAACACTTCTCCACTCACTTCTAGACTCCTCTTGTTAAAGAGGATCTCCCTTAAGAACTTCCCATATGCCGGCATTCCTAGAATAGCATCAAGAAAAGGAATGTTAATACGCAAGTTTTTATTAAGTTCAAGGAAATTACCAAAGCTCTTGTCTAGCATAGTTCTGACATGAGATCTAGGGAATGGGAGTGGAGGCTTGTATGGAGGTGGTGACACATATTTTGGCTGATCTTCTTGACTCTTCTCAGCAGATTTTTCAACTTCCACCATCACTTGCTTCTCCTTTGGTTGTGGATCATTCGTTTCCAATCCACTCCTAGTAGTAATCGCCATAACCTGCCTCTTTGGTAACACTAGTGCCCGAACTCTCTAGATTGCTCATCCTAGCCATCAATTGCTCAAACATCCTCTCAACTTGATCCTTCGGTTAGGATGATTTAGCTGGTCTGAACGGCTGACCTACATTACTAGAAGAATCCTGAGGGTTCAAAGCACCCTCAGGGTTAGAGTAAGAGAATTTAGGATGATTATGGTTAGGCCTGAAATTATGTCCCTAAAAATTACTATTAAATTTATTATTGTTATACCCTTTGGTTTTGATAACCTTCCTAGAAGTTACCTTTACCCATGTAATTTGCATCCTCTTCTTTGGATGCTACCTATACTTCAGTTTGCTGAATTTTCACATTAGATGCAAAAAGTTCTTTGAAAAATTTAATTTCATTATGAATAGAATTAAACCTTGCATCATTCCGGGTGCTTTCACTAATCTCATACACTCCGGGTCTAGCTCTTTTCTCTTCTACTTTTCTGTGAGAGTACTTCTCCATCACTAAGACTTGCTTTCCAACAAATTCCCAAGCCTCATCCACGTTTTTCTCCATGAAAGTACCTCCACAAAGTGACTATAACTTGAATTGAGTGTCCTTATCAAGTCCCTTGAAGTAAATCTCTAGCAACTCGATCTTGGGAATCCCATGATGAGGACAATCCATCATAAGGTCCTTAAATCTCTCTCAATACTTAAATAAGCTCTCCTTATCCTTCATCATGAAGGCATTTATCCTTCCTCTAAGCTCAGTAGTCTTGGAAGGTGGGAAAAATTTGGTGAGAAACTTTGTAGTCATCTATTCCTATGTGCTAATCCGCCCGTTTGGTATTGATTGATACCAAGCTAGAGCTTTATCCCTGAGAGAAAAAGAAAAACCTCTTAGCTTATGATTATTACCTTCATACGGGGTGGTCTCATCGTGTCCATAAGAATCTCGTAGTTCATCAAGTGCTGACGATGAGACTTTGCATCAATCCCTCCAAACTGATTCTAACGAATCATCTAGAGTACCTGCGGTCGCAGCTCATGCTCGTGGGCTACAGGATCTCCAAAGTTAACTCCAAGACGGTTAATCCTTTGGGCAGGATCAATTCTCTGTTTGAGTGTTTGTGGAGGTTCCACAATAAGCTCGTATCGGACAAGTCTGAGAGGTGCAGGAGGCGGAACACGGGGTGGTGGAGGGACGACGACGTGAGGCAGCTCCTCTGGCACTGTCGCAGTGTCTTCTCAGGTTCGGGATCAAATGGAACTAGTTCTTTCGAACCCCGAGTTCTTCGCATACACCGTGAAAGGAACCTAAAGTCCTGCAAATTCCAAAAACAAACACAAAAGCGAGATCAATATTACAAGCAAGACTTATACTATGAGAAATCAAACTATGCAAATCAAATAATAGTCCCCGGCAATGGCGCCAAAAACTTGTTCGTTGGTTTTACACCCCTATAAATCCCTATCAAGAGTGATACAAACTCACATGTTAGCAAAACATGCAATGCTTTAAATTTATAACTCGTAATAACTACTCAATTGCAGCGAACCCATAGTGTATGGATCATATGCATTAGAGCAAGTATTCCAAGGTCGATCTCAAGGACTATGTGAAGTGAATTGCAAATTTGATCTAAAATAGTATAAATCTAAAATAAGAAATAATATTGGAAAATAAGGGAAAGAAAGAAGCAAAGGTTTTAGAGAAAGGGCTTGTAGTTCGCAATCGAATGTCACTTTCGATTGAAAACAGGTTCAAAAGCAAAGTAAAAGACAATCAAACAACGGGGAAAAACGGATTCCAAGGATTCAAGATCATTGTTTATACACATGGACTCAAGATAACTCACAAGACATCTATGGTTGAAAAGCAGCAAGGATGAACGTTTCTTCTCTTATGGTCTATTACCGGGTAAGTCTCAAGGTAAAGAGGGGGGAATTGTAAACAAACTAGATTACCAAACTAAAGATTAAGTAAACCCTTACCGGGTAAGTCTCATGAATTACCTAACTTAGGAAGGAATCATGATACATTCTATCCAATAAAGGTTTCACCTTTATTACCTAAGGTCAGTCTACTTATGTATCTAAGAAGGAACATCACTGTTAAGTCTCAATTCCAACTTAGGTTGCTAGTTTAGAAGGTTTCTAAACTAGATTGAATCCAAATCAACCATTAGGGTTTCAAAGCAATTCAAACCAATTCTAGCTCAAACTATTCCATCATCGTCCAAGGTATAAACAAATCTCTAATTACCTTGGAACCACAAAGATTTCTAACAAATAATATTCATATCAAAACCTGAAATCAATTCAATTAAAGAAAGCATAAAAGCGAAATAACAAAAGGGGAAAAGAAAATGCCCAGCTTTAATAATCCAAAAACTACAAAACAATGAATCTCAATCTCGCAAAACGTATCTGAACTGGATGAAAGCGTAAAGGTTGAATCTTTCCTAAACTAACTCGATCGGGATGGCTTCATAAGGTGGGATCTGGCCTCGGCTTGCTAGTCTTGGCCGAGATGCTTGACAGATGTTGCTAAAAAACGTCTCTTGCGTTCCTAACTCGACTTCTTCGCTTTTCCTTAGCTCGTATGGTCACTCCTAAGCATCCACTCCGAGGCTTTATCCTAAAATGCATCGTTTTAGCTCCAAAATGCGCCGAATTACCTACAGTGTCACCAAAAACGTGTGTAGACATCTATACTTGCAAAGTAGAACTAAACAAGCATAAAAGACACAAACTAAGACTAAAACATGCATGCGGAAAGTGAAAAACTACCTATATGTGTATCTAAACTAGGTCGATAAATCATTTTATCAAAAATGGAGTGAGATTTAGAGGAAGAGGGGTTCGCTATTTATAGTAAATTAAGAATGGTTAGATTAGATAGATTTTTTTTTAATAAAAAACCCACTTCCAATGGCCATATGATCGTTGGAGTGGGCCCACCAACGGCTATATTAATATAGCCGTTGGCGGGCAAAGCGCAACGACATTATAGCCATTGCGCTCAATTTCCTTGAACCACTGGTTTGACGGATTTTTTTTAAAAATAAAATAAAACAACATAAACCAGCGGTTAACCGGAAATTAGGAGTGGTTCAAACTGCCGGTTTAGTTTTTTTTTTTACGAAACCTAAACCTAAACCGTAAACCCCAAAACCTAAACCTACAAACCTAAACCGTCGGTTTGGCCGGTTCGGCGGTTTGCCCCAAACCGGACCCAACACTACGCATGACCATCCGTCCCTCCTACCCATGGTCAAACATATATTATCGTGTGAATGATAAGGTGCTTGTCGTTTTGTTGCGTTAATTAAGTGCGCTTCGTGGGACAAATATAACTGGACGTGTCCAGGTAATACTTTGACGTGTATATGACTGATGACTTTATATATATAGAGATCCTTCATAATTTTTTTGTGGGAAAAAAAGATTTTCCGGATAGTGCCTCTGTGGGTTGGGATTTTCCGAATTTTGCCCAAAGTTTTTTTGTCTGAATGGTGCCCTTCAACTTTACACAATTCCGAATTTTGTTCAATTTTATGAACATGCCAAACACCCTTATCTTTGATTAATAACTATTAATTTTTTTAAAAAAGAAATAAAAAAGAAAGATATAATATCTTTTTTTTAGTTCACCCTCTTGTTTGAGGAGATTTTGAAAACGAAGAGGAAGGTTTTAGAAACCTAAAGAGACCGCCGGTTGCACAACCGGCGGCATGCGCTTCCCTACAACCCTTTCAACCACTTCTCCGATCACCCTCCAAAGCTGAGTTGATACGACAACACTTCGTCCCGATCTTTGAATGTCTTCCTATTGATGACAACAAGTCTTGATATCCCTTAGGACATTTGCTTTGATTTGAATTAATTCAATCATTGAAATTCTATTGAGAAACTCTTCTTGTTTTGAGATTGGATTCAAAATTTGATTTGAGTTTCTCCCCTTGTCCAACCCATCATAATTATTCTATCTTTTCTTGAAGGTATAAATATGACGTTGAGTCTAGGTATCTTTAGATGACGACTGTTCAAAATCTTACTGAAGCTACTATTATTTTCGAGTTTTAGTTTTTAGGACAATTGTGAAGAAACATTCAGGTTTAGAAACTCCAAAAGTGAGTGATTTTGGGACAGTTGTGAAAAAAACTTCAAGGACGCCGTCGCCAGCCAAGGAAGTGTCCGCCACCGTTGGTTTGTGTAGCCGCCGATGAAGAAATATTCAAGATTCTACAATATTTCTTCTAGTTTCTAAAATCTCTCATTGTAGGAGGAAAACTGATATTACGGTATCTTTCTTGTATTTCATCTAATTATTTCTTTTTTCTTTTCAGGTTTTATATTTTATTTTCATTAATAAAAGATAAGGAGTGTTTGACAAATTTAATAAAACTGGGCAAAATCCAGAATTGTTTGAAGTTGATGGACACCTTTCGGACTAAAAAAAACCATCGAACAAAATCTTAAAAATCCAAACCGGTTCATCCAATTTTTTTTATAAAAAAACTAACACGTATCAGCTTAAAGTAGATTTGGGTCTTATTTTTAAAACAAATAGAAAAGTTTTGTGTTTTTCGGGAAAAAATGCCATAATTTTCCGGATTGTTTACGAAAATTTACCAAAAAACAGAAGAGGAGTGACAGGACCCACCCGGCTCACCCGATTCTTCGCCCATGTATATACACGCCTGCAGTTCATGACAACTCCAACTGTCAAAATCTCTCTTCTCTATCTCCTCGCCCCCCTTCTGGCGATTTTCTCTCATCGATCATCCACGCCCGCCACCATCACCTATCTTACTTCACATCTCTTAATCCAAAATTGATCGAAATGAATTCTTCGTCTTCGCCGCAGCGATCGAACTCGTCGGAGGTCATGGACAAGGACACCACCTTACTCTCTCGAGTGTCGACAAATCACCTTTTCCTCTCCCAGTTCGAGGCCTTCCGGGCGACGATTCTCAGCCTCAAGCGCCGGAATCCAGAACTCGCTCTCTCAATTCTTCAAACTGTCGTCGCCAATGGTGGTAAATTCGATAATGTCATCTACTCCCCTAATTGTTCCTCTCCTGCTCTTCTCACCTGGCTTTGCTCCACCGAGCTGCTCCAGTTTGATAAACCTACTTCTATTTGGTCTATTGATCCGGACGCTCTCAAGTTGAGGGTAGAATTCTTGTTATACGTGCAAATGATTTGTTCTAGGGTATCTAATTCTGCTCGGGAGATTGTCGATTCAAATGAAAGTGGAGGCGCGGATGCTCATGACGACTTTAGGGATTCACAGAAAGAATTGAATGGTGCAATGCACGTTTTGGATGAATTAATGGAGTTGGGGTTTAGGAGGTTGAAAGAAGATTTGGTTCTTGTTGGTGAGAGTAGAGGGGACGACCCAGCTGATGTTGGCAGTGAGCGAGTTGGAGAAGAAGAATTGGAGTGCTTAAGGCAGGTGATTTTGCAAAATATGGATGTTTTTTATGCAATGTGTCAGACTATACAAAAACAAGTTGGAGAGGTGGGACATGAAAATTCAGGACTCGCCATTACTGTGAGGAAGGCTGGGGCAACGTTTTCTGTAGAAGAAGATCTGAAACTTCTAAAGATGATACAGAGGAAGGTACAGATGGTACATTTGGATGCTATGAAGCTGGCTATGAACGGAGACGATCTTGAAGGCGTGGCTTTGCATATCCAATATCTTCACCTTGACTATGGTGTTGCCAAGGAAGAATACAGGTGCTTTTTACTTTTGAGTATTTGATGTCTTTAAATCGCTTAGTTTTGCGGATCTCAAAAATATGGGAAACAGAAAATCATGTCAAACCATTGACAAACATAGAATATTTGCCCTATCATATGTTGGTGGTATTGGACATCTGAGCGTCTCTTGGTATTTTGTACCAAGTAGAGCGAGTTATATTGTAATCTGCTCTTTCATTGTATGCCTTCACTAGCTCCTTCCCATGAGATGTAAATTTTTTTTCTTTCTCATCTGTTTAGCACTTTCTACACGATGTTAAGTTTCTTGATTTGTCGTGTTACACTGACTATATTCATGTTAAGAGAAAACATATTATTATATAATTTAGATCAGAACATAAACAGCCACGATGCTTTTCTTGAGGATAGCATTCTTATGCAGTTTCTCCTTATTTGCATGTACATGTTATGTGTGAAGAGGCTCTTTTCTCAAAATGACATCCTATATTTCCCTTTCGGATTACCATCAGATGTCTTCTTTTTCTGTTCCCCTCATATTTTGCTTCATTGAATCTCCTTGTTAGACACAGAAATTTGTTTTATATACTTTGACATCAACTTCTGTTTTGTTGCCTTGTTCTCATCGAGTGAAGTCGTTTTCTGTTCATTCTCTGTCAGAGTGGTTTTCCAG
Organism: Fagopyrum tataricum; assembly: GCA_002319775.1. Classification (NCBI taxonomy): domain Eukaryota; kingdom Viridiplantae; phylum Streptophyta; class Magnoliopsida; order Caryophyllales; family Polygonaceae; genus Fagopyrum; species Fagopyrum tataricum. The sequence goes on from CM008284.1 coordinate 30,508,277, forward strand.
AATTTCCTCAAGAAGGTCTTGTCTGGAAAGGAGAGGTATGGTAATGATTGGCTCCACACACGTGATAAGTTGCTGTTAATTTATCAGGAAGCTCTCTCATCAAATTGCATAGATCTTATTCAAATGCTTCAGGTGGTGATTACCTTTTTTAAATATGATTTTTGTTTCCTGAGATATATGATATGTGAAGGATTTACATGTTTAAGGATGCCGTGATAGTCTTCTGTATGATGTAGAAGATCTGGAGTGTTGTGGTCATAGCTTGTTAGATGTTCTCTTGTTGTCACTCATAATGAAGATAACGTTAAGGAAAATCTGCAAAGTAGAATAAAATTAAGTAGGATAGTGCAGTAAGCTGTCTGTCACCAACTGAAGAGAACAATAAATAAGGGCCTAGCTTCAAAGTTTGAGAGAACCTGTATAAGTGATTATGCATGGGAAATTGGGAATCATAATTCATAAACAAGGCCTACATGCCTATTATTTGAAACAATATATAGGTAATACTTTTTAACCTTTCAGCCTCATCCTTTCTAGGTTGATACCCTCCTAGAGCGAAGTTGTAGAGAGCATTGTCGTTCCCATCTTCATGCCAATGATATTCCCCTACACCAAATTTTGAAGCCTAAATTTATCTAATGTGTAGCTTTGCCTACTAGACTGCAAGTAGTCTAATTGACTTGCTCATTCTGTCTTAACAGAACACTGATACATATCCTATTACCACCTTCTTTACCATCTTCTAGGTATCCAAGACAAGGACATAAATGGCAGAAAAATAATTGGACAACATTGTACAACCTGAAAATTACTAATCTTATCATTTAATACATTAGCAAAACTGTTCATGTCCTTTTTGTGTAAAATACTTTCTGCTTGCTAGTTGCTTTTCCTTTGTTGATTGTTAGTTCTGGATTTTAGAAGCCTGATTTACATGCAATCAACCTGCAGGCTATTCAAGATGAATTCATAGTCAAAGAACTTGAAGTGTTCAGGTCGTCAGATAACAAAAAGCTACCTCCCCTACAGAAATTTCAAGATTTCATTAAGAACTTACAACCTCATAGCGAAACAAATGATAATTCTGCATTAATAAATTTGGGAATCAGCTCTTGTCAGAGAGAGTTGTATCATTATGCACGAGTATCCGGGCTGCATGTTCTGGACTGTGTTATAGACGCCACTCTTTCTGACGTGGAAAAGGAGGACCTTGAAGGAGCATGTAATGTAAGAACTCTAGCTGTTCGCCTGTTCATATACTCTTTATCAATTACACAGGTTTCTTTTTATGTACATATACTGCAGTTAACATGTTTTTGGTTCACTTTTAGAGAAATTGTATTTCAAGTTTCGCCTTATGTTTCACCCAAGCTGATTGAGTCCTATTGATAGATTCTTTCATTGTTTCCTCGACTTCGGCCTCTGGTGGCTATCATGGGTTGGGATCTATTGCGTGGGAAAACTCCAGCTCGAAGGAAATTGATGCAATTGCTTTGGACAAGCAAGTCACAAGTTTACCGTCTTGAAGAATCTGCTCTTTATGGAACTCAGTTGAATGAGGTAATCTAACTTTGCAGTGGTTAGAGTTTCTATGGCTCTACTTCTTTTGGTTCTCTTGTAGAAAGTACAGATACTGAAGCTTTCTTGTTCTGACAGAAATCTTGCATGGAGCATCTTTGTGATACATTGTGTTATCAGCTTGACCTTGCTGCGTATGTTGCATGTGTCAATTCTGGTCAACCATGGAGCCCCAAGTTATCACTCTTCTTTTCTGGACAAGAGCAAATGGTTTTCAAGGAGGAATATGCTCACTGTGATCCTTTTGTGGAGAATTTTGTCCTGGAAAGATTATCTTTTCAGAGTCCACTTCGTGTATGAACTTCCTGCCTTGAACTTTCCAGTTTTTATTTTCAGATACCAGAAGTTTGATAAGTTTTGAAGGAATTAATCAAGAGATCATTTTATGCTTCATAAGCTAAATTTTCTATTTGTCTTTTACAATATCTATCATGCTTGCTTATATACTTGTTTAGTTGTGCAGTAATGTATTAATGTTGTAATAAGATTAGCAGTCGAGTTTGCAATTTGTTCACTGTAACTGCTAATGGTTGACTGACTTGACTCTGTGTGGGAGGATGAGTTCCCTTTAAAAAATTTGTTTGATTGATAGTAGTGATACCCGTGATATAACTGTTACTGCAGTCCAGTCACATCTACGACCTCTGGTGTAAGTGACCATAAAGAGCATTTCTGTGCAAAGAGCTTCGTTGAGAAGATAAACGTTAAAGAGTCAAAACAACACAAAATGTCTCCTATATGCTCTTTTACCAATTACTGCAGAGTGCAGACTCCCTACTGCTGCATTCTTTCTTACCTTTTCGAATGTGGCCTGCTGCCAGCACCCTCAATTACCTCTTTTTTCTTAGCTTCCTGGCATCTTCAAGAAGGGTGAAAGTGAGAGAAAGAGGTCTAGTTCGCTAGGGTTTAGACTACATAGTGGTGATTAGACAAGTTTTTGACATGGTGGTGCTTTACTTCCAATGGAACTCAAAATGCTTCAGCTGTCTCTGTCATACATTTGGACACAGTTTAATTTGAAAAAAACCTTCACACTTGACATTTTCACCTTATTATGTTGGAGATTTTCTGATTGTGTTGGATACTCTTGGATTGGTCTAATACTATTATCGAACTTTTGAGGTCGGACTGTGCAAATTTCAAAGGATTCAGGTTTAAAGTAGCAAAGGTTATATATTGCTAGAGAGGAAGACTTGCTGCTTTTTATTGTTGCAATATCGTTTTGAGATCATATTGTTTACTTAGTTCGTTTACTGATGATGTGGTCATCTTGTGACAAGGTTCCCTTTTTACACTTGTAACAGTGACCTTGTCATATAAACTCCAGCACTGCATTCATTTATTTGTACCTTCCTCGGCCTCTGATCTATATGCAGTCTTACTTTGTCTTCCTCAGACAGCCTTTTTTTATAAAAAAGGGAATTAGCATCCTCAAATTATTTTTTATATGATTGAGTTATATATGCTATCATCATATCTTTATTTATTTTAACGGACACGACCTTGTAGGTTTTGTTTGACGTTGTTCCTGGAATAAAATTTGATGATGCTGTTAAGCTTATTAGCATGCAGCCAATTGCTTCCACTGCTGCAGCACAGAAAAGGTTAGCTTTCTAGGTCAGTTATTGACTTATTGTATGTATGATTATGCATTATCTTTCTTCGATTCTTAGATTATTACTATTTCAGTTTAATAAATTGAGGTAACTTTCTGATCATAATTGATAGAACCTTGTTTGGATAAAAGAATAAATATCAGGATGAGAATTAACTTCTTTGAGAAATGCAACAAAATGATATTTTCCATTATCGTACCACTGTTTGATTCATTCCGTTTCATTCTTCTCCTGGCTCATTACCAAAACTCCAATTCTCACATCTACTGGCACCAAAAAATATTTTGGAGTGAAACGAATTCCCTGTTCTTGGCAACTCTACTATGGTCAGGATTGTTACGAAGCTCCCTCATTGTAATTCAAACTGTAACTCTTGTACCCAGAAGGTGAGAAATCTTGGTTTTTAAAGGTGAAGAATTTTCTACCATTACTAATCAATACAAAATTCTAGTGAGGGGTGTTCCAAGAAAATATTGTTTTTATTTTCTTTTCTTCATTTATAAGTGCTCTACTTGATGGCTATATGAGATTCTTTCTTCCTTAAGTTACCGACTGAAGTTCCTGTATCAAACCAGTTTCAAAACAGTTGGTTACTTCTAAATTTGGGAATGGTCCATTTTTTTTTTTTTATGGTGGAAGTTACTTCCAATGGGTAGACACTAGACATTTGGTGGCTTGTAATGGAATAGTGCTAGACACTAAGTTATCATTGAGTTTCTGAATCCAGTAACACTTCTATGTTCTAACAAGTAACTATTATGCACATAATGGCTTCTCATTAAACTAACACTGCCCTCTATTTTTTTTATTAATTTATATTTGTTTCTTTCAAATCCTTTGATAGAGTTCAAGACGTGGAACTTATGCACATGCGCTATGCTCTTGAACATGCTGCTCTTGCAATAGTGGCTATGGAAAAGAGTGAGACTGAAGATGCCAGAAACCATATTCAGAAGGCATTTTGCTTATTGAAAAGCTTGAGGCGGCATCTAGAGGCAATCAACAATATTCCACGCAAGGTAAGGGGCTTGTTGGAGATATGTTTGGCTCCTTTTTATTATGCTTCTTTGCATCATTATTTTAACTCGCACATTTGAAGCATTCCTTGGTTTTTCTTATGTCTGTTATGAAGTATATAATGTATGGCCATGGAACATGTTTGAGACTGCAAGTGTTTTGTTTTTAAGGAATTGGAAATTTTGTCGATTGACATTCTTGTTGGATCTTACTTGCAATTAGAACTTAGAACTTGTTCAGGTTTTTGGCACTGGAGATTCTCCAGTGCAAATTAGAACTTCTTCGAACTTGTTCACTTGCAAATTAGAACTTCTTAGAACTTTTGCTGGCTGGTGAGACGGTGATTTCTAATTTCCTGACTGATGCAGGTTTTCATGGTGAACATAATTATTTCACTCTTACACATGAATAATGTCTCAGCTAATTGGAGCCCAACATGCACAACGGAATATAATGATCTTGTATGTGAAGAAGTGGGGGAAAGACCAGTCATTTTGATGATGGAAACTTTACTTGATATCTTGGACCACAATCTACCATCTCACTACGCAGTTGATGAGAATGAAAGTAATGAAGCACAAGCAGCCATGGAGTGGAGAATCTCCAGTGCCAAAAGCTTCATCCAAGACTGGGAGTGGCGCTTATCTATATTGCAGCAACTCTTGCCCTTTTCTCAGGGCAAGTGGAAATGGAAAGAGGCTTTGACTGTACTTCGAGCTGCCCCATCCAAACTTCTCAACCTGTAAGCTTAATGGATCTTTAAATCATTAGATATATTCATGATTAGTCAACTGATTTGTGCACATAATTGTAGTCTAACCAATAAAACATTTTTTGTAATATATTTTCTGCAAGCGTCAACTAAAATGGTGCTGTTTTTATGTTGATTTTTCTGTTATTAATCATCATGAACACTCCTCGATTAAGGATGGGAAAAGTATCCAACATAACATAACTACCCTTCCATTATCTTATTAAAGTTGTGTTGGTGGATGAAAGTGCCCATCCATCTTTTTTTAAAAGGCTCATAGTGGTTTTGAGCGAGTTCTTTGGGAGTTTCATGGATCTAGAGTGAAAGGCTTGTTTAATTCAACTGTGAGTTTCCAGTTTTTCACGATACTAGAAACAAGTTTTTGGAAACATCTTTTTTCTGGGTTTCATTTTCGAGTTTTCAGTTTTGAGAATTAAGACGATTATAACAATATAAAAGATTATCAAATCATTGATTTAGTAATTAGAAGAAAACATAAATTCTTCAAAATAAAATTACCAGATGGGTGAGCATTATCTTGACAAATACCTTGATTTGCACTAGTTTTTAAGCGATTCATGAATTCCCTTTGCTCAAGTCTCCAATTGTTGAACAACAGACCTCTGAATATGGAATAGGAAAAATTACTTTTAGATAATTTAAAATGTAGACTTTCTGTAAGCAAGACAAAATGGATTTTTTTGGTTTTCTTATCACTATGGGATTGATGTTACTTGCTTGAGGAGTTCAAAGGCCTTGTATCTTATGACCAAGTTACTCTTCTCCTTCTATCGAGGACAACGGGATTGATGTTCCTTGCTTGAGAAGTTAAATCTCTGTATGTTTCCCTTCGACATTTTACGTGTTAAGTATTTTCTTATGTTTTTTCCCTCTCGATTTTTGGTGAATGAATGCTATCAATATTTCAAAACACGTTTTTTCTGTTTTGTGAAGCTTAATCTTTGTCCTCGGTAAGCTTAGAGGATTTTTGAACTTGTTGTGTTAAGCTTCCGCATATGAGAGATGTTAATGTTTGTTAGTCTTGCAGCTGCATGCAAAGTGCTAAATATGAAATTGGAGAAGAGGCCGTTGATCGCTTCTCATTACCTCCAGAAGATAAAGCAATACTTTCAGTAGTTGAGTGGGTGGATGGTGCCTTCAAAAGAGCATCTGTAAGCATATATTCTCACTATGTTGTTATAATGCACGGTGAAGCTGCAAAATGCCAGGATAAGCTTAAACAAAATACTTTCTAATAATGTTTATCGGTCTTTCAGTCCACTTTTGAGTTGTTTGGCAAAGGGAGAAGGTCTTTCTGTTCAATGATTAACCTTGCATTCCTTACTACACAATTTTGTATTTTATGTTTCTCATTATATATTCCATGTCAACAAGTTCACAATCATGCTTTTTTCTTCCTCTACTGAAATCTTGAGATCTTAACTAATATATACACTAATACACATATCTCTAGGTTTAGGATGCAGTTTCTCTTGCTTCTGATGGAATAGTGACATTGCAGGAAATAGATTATTCAGAATTACGTGCATAACCTTGGATGCCTTACTACACAAATTTGTAATTTATATTTCTAATTATATATTCCATGTCAACAAGTTCATAATCATTTTTTTTTTCTCTACTGAATTCTTGAGATCTTAACTGATATTTATAAAAATGTCTCTAGGTTGAGGATGCAGTTTCTCTTGCTTCTGATGGGACGGTGACATTGCAGGAAATAGATTTTTCAGAATTACGTGCACAACTTGGCCCTTTGACAGTCGTGAGCATTTGGAATAAATTATTATTTTGCCTTGGTTCTTCTTCGTCAACTGAATTTAATTATTTTTGATTCACCCTTCTGTAGATTCTTCTTTGCATCGATGTTGCTGCTACTTCTGCAAGGTCTACAAGCATGGCTAAACAGCTTCTTGATCAGGCACTTACCAATCTAAGAGCTAATTGTTCGATAGGGCAAATTAATACATCTAATAAAATTAATATCTTTTTTTTTTAATCTGCATAAGTATGAAACATGTAAATGCTTGTCATTGAGAAACTCCCAAGTGCTAGTTGTTGGATAAGGAGAATGTGATTTTTGGTGTATAATTTATGGATAAGGTTCCACTTATTTTCCCCTGCATATGTGAGGCACCGAGTACATCTACTCTATTGTCCAATTAAATGGTTTTGAATAACTTGTTTGAGTATGACATGCAATGTCTTTAAATCCCAATTAAATTATATTGTTATGAATGCAATGCTTTTTTTATTTATTATAAAAGGTGAAAATAGAATTAAATGCATTTATTAGTGAACGTGGAAAGCAGAGTTTGGTGTCAAATCAAACGTTCCGTTCTTTATTCTCATCTGGATGAAAAGGTGTACCTATTTATATGATAGTTGATTGCTTAGCTTGTAGTGTTTTAGGGCTAATAGGGAGCGATTTCTCTAGAAATTTATGTATCATCCATGACACTTGGGGCTAACTGGTTATTGTGAGACTGGTAATATAAGCAATCTGGTCAGTAGCCCATAGGGTTTTGTAAATGAAACATATTGAGGCAAGGAATCTGCAAGATTTCACTGCTTCTACGGTTCTCTTCCCCCTATTCACTCGATTAGGAGAGGACTGATGAGTTAATCTCTGCTAAAGACTCTCATTTGCTTACAATCTTTTCTTTTTTTGTGCACTAGTTCCTTATGGCAATCTCATTTGGTGGTTGCACGTCTCACACTTTTTCTGCATGCAGGCTCAGTCTATGTTATCTGAAATATACCCTGGAGGTTCTCCAAAGATTGGCTTGGCTTACTGGGATCAGATAAAAGAGGTTGCCCTAATTTCCTTAGCAAAGCGTTTGCTCAAGCGTTTATATGAATGCTTGGAACAGGTATGCTATAAAAGTTTGTTTGGTCCATTGGGTTTAGAAGTGTTTCATTTCATTTTTTTTCCCTTTCCGTTTTAACACCAAAATTAATTTTAGAACTTCGTATGATACCTAACTATCTCCCCATTCAATATGGAAACTTGTATTTGACTTCTATTATCTTTTTTTTAATACCTTATATGTTCCCTTCACTAAAGTTTTGATCAGACCTAGAGATAGAAACAGCTGAAGATTCTGGTGCCCCACTCCTTAGTGGGGGGAATAAAGATTTGAATTTTATATTCGTATTATTGAGCCTTTGCTCTAAGTGATTGTTCATGGAACTGTTCCTCCGCTGTACTTCTTTTATTAGTGGCATTGCTCGTTCCCATACTTTATGGTGCTGTGAAGGTGCTTGAACACCCGTCCACCTTTGGAGAGAAAACAAAAACCCCATGAATGCCTCCACTCAATGTAGTTGCAAAAGTGATATTTTTCTAGCCTCGTTTTTTGTATGATTGTGTATATCGGAGTCCAAGTATGCATCTAAACTTCCATTAGGACCATTTAGTAATTTTCCCTTTTTTAATTTCAGGAAAACTCTTCATCCATTCAAGCTATTTTCTCTGGGGAGGTTGCCATTACTTCCTCTCAGCAGCAAGGGCAAAAGGATCGTGCTCTTGGAATGTTACATCAAATGATCGAAGATGCATACATGGGCAAGCGACAGTTTCTGAGTGGTGGGTAGAAGCAAATATGCTGTTACCATGGGCTATTATCAAACTCATAGAGATATCTAATAACTTTTAACATGTGATGTTGTTGGTTCAGGTAAACTTCATAATCTTGCACGAGCTCTTGCAGATGAAGAATCTAACGCTGAAAATATGAAAGCTGAAGGCACGTTGAATTTTGACAACGATTGGGTTCTTGGGCTTGGACTAAGAGCTTCAAAACAGACATCTTCCACAATGGCAGATCAAAATGTCCAGTCAGTAGTATATGAGATCAAAGATTCTGGAAAGAGGCTTTATGGTCCATTAAGTACAAAGCCAACAACATATCTTTCACAATTCATTCTCTATATTGCCGCAATTGGTGACATAGTTGACGGGACTGACACTACGCATGATTTCAACTACTTTTCCCTAGTCTATGAATGGCCAAAAGATGTAAGCTGCTTGACTTTTGGACCTGGTGACCTTTTTAGTTATTGATTTGAAATCACTTATAGATAAAATTTCAAATTCCTTCCTCTCTAAAGAACACAAAATTTGCACTGGAAATTATATCAATCCGTCCTTCCCCTGCCCTAATTTTGCGACTTTTACTTCATTAAAAGTGATTTTTCTGGTGTTTGTCATATGACATGATCTATGGCTGTCTGAAGATTTGCCAAAGCAAGTTAACAAGTCGATGTGACTGTCCTACAAAAGACAAGGAAGTGTTGATGGATTTTGTGTTAGTTTAGTAGATGATTTGCTTACCATTGTCTTCCTTTTCTTTGCATCAATCAATAAGCAAAATTCTTTGCTGAGAATTCTTTAATGCGAAGAAGCTATCATTCTTTTGAGTCATATCCTATTATTAATGGTGGAAGCAGTTATTCAGGGAAAGAACAAAGGAAAAATCATCTCTGGGCATTTATTGCAAGTACATATGGTTTAGGGCACTCTTGCTGTCACTTGTTTGATGGTTTTCGTACTTCCTCTTTACAGCTTGTGACACGTTTGGTATTTGAACGAGGGAGCACTGATGCTGCTGAGAAGGCAGCAGAAATCATGTCTGCTGATTTTGTGCATGAGGTGATATCTGCATGTGTGCCACCTGTATATCCCCCACGATCTGGTCATGGTTGGGCGTGTATTCCACTGTTCCCTGGTAATTGGACCAGTAAACATGAAAATCAGCTCTCTTCATCCTCTGCAAGGGAGGCTAATCTATTCCATGATAGCAATTATTCAATTGCACCCAGACTGACACAGTACCCTCTTCAGTTGGATGTAGTAAAACATTTGGCAAAAATGTCTCCTGTTAGGGCTGTCCTAGCATGTGTATTTGGTAGTCGTATGCTGCACAATGGGAGTGACTCATCTGTTTCTGGTTCTTTGGAGGATGAACTTCTACCGCCACCTGATATCGATAGATTGTTTTATGAATTTGCTCTTGATCAATCTGACAGGTAATATATAATGTATGGCCCAGCAAGTAGTTTGTGCTACTATGTTATTTTGTGTTATAGCTTCACCTTTTCAATGTACAGGTTTCCAACTTTAAATCGTTGGATTCAAATGCAAACAAACCTGCATCGAGTATCAGAATTTGCTGTAACCTCCAAGGACACAATTGATGATTGTGGAGTTAAAGTAGAAGCCAGGTCAGCTATCAAGCGAGCACGCGAATATGACAGTAGTTCTGAACCAGAAGCCGAAGAAAATTGTGTGGTGGATAGTTTGTTGAAATCTATTCCAGACAACAAAGTCCCATGCATCACAAGTTCTGATCCATCAATTGGATCTCTGAATTATCAAATGCCTGGAGAGAGCATGACAGTTTTCCTAACTTTTGATTGGGAGAACGAGGAACCATATGAGAAAGCTGTTGAACAGTGAGCTATTTATTTATTTATCTTTTTGACTATACATATGTGCACTTGGTCATAGAGGTCTATAGTTACTTCATTTAGAATTATTTTTTCCTGTAGTTTTGTGTATTTTGCTAACATGTGAATAATTTTACTTCTCTTCTTAAACATGATTTAGACTCATTTACTTCCTCATGTTCTGCTTCTTTAGAAGCATTTGCTTTCTATTACCACAATTGCTCATTGCATAACATAAATTAAAATCCAATATTATGTGGTATTGTGCATGCCATCTACCTCTCTCTAAACTCTCTGCAATATGGTATTTAAATTAATATATATTTGCTGCTGGTATACTTGTTTCTCACTCTAGAAATATGTACATGATGGTACTCTTTGTATTGAAATTCAAACTTCTGGATTTCCTTGTTTCTTTTCCATGACAGGTTGATCGAAGAGGGTAATTTAATGGACGCCCTTGCTGTTTCTGATCGTTTTTTACGTCTCGGAGCCTCAGATAATCTGCTCATGCTGCTCATTGAACGTGATGAGGAAAGTCATACACACCCTCAGAATTCACAAGGATATGGAGGCCAAGTTTTATGGAGTAACAGTTGGCAGTATTGTCTCAGATTAAAGGACAAACAATTGGCTGCCAAATTGGCTCTCGAGTATGTTATATAACTAGCCAACATTTGGTTCATTTTCTTTCTAGCCAAGGGGAATATACCCCTGAATCATGTTTCACACAGAAGATGAAATTATGTTTCATTTTCCTCTTTAATTCCAAATGCTGTCCGGTCAAATAGTTGTTAGAAAGTAAGGATTACAGCTTCTGAATTCATTTATTTCCCTAAATTTCCATTCAAGTTATTTACTCGAGATGTTTTACATGATGGTCTCCTTAGAATGTTCAAATGGTTGATATCTTGCATGCCAAATCATAGAAGTAGAAATTATTTTTCATTCTCCTTAATTTCAAATGCTAACTGGTCAAACTGTTCTTGAAAGTGAGGATTATGGCTTCTGAATTCATATACTTCCCTAAATTGTCACTCGAGTTAATTATTCTAGATGTTTTGCTGATTCCTGAACGAGAGCCTGTGGAGAACAATCAAATAAATTAACATTTAGGGTGGGGAGAGCAAATTGGAAAAGTCTAGATTAAGCACCACTTTCTTTTGTTAAATGTAGTGAGCATCATTCTTAGTAATTTAAAAACTTTTTGACATGCTTCCAGATAATCAATATGCATCACTTAACCATAAATTATTTGTTTCCCTCTGAATGGTTTGTAGAAGTTCATGCTTGGCTCTGTTCTAGGTATCATTGTGCATGAATTCATAGGTTGTTATTTTAGTCTATCTTCTTTTTGAGAACACTATGGTTCTATTTGAAGGGCATAAGGTGTGTTTATTATGTTCATAGCAGAAGATATGAGGGTTGAATGTGAAGATTTAGTCGTAGGCAAACATGATTATTGTGAAGTTCTGTACGATGAGCTAACGTAAAATCAGTGTATGAGTTGTAATGTTATAGTACACCAGGTGTCATGGTGTCTGAATTAGTTAGTACTTGCATCAATCTTATCCTAATGTTCTGGAATGTAATCAATATGAGTGCAAACTAGAATTTGTTGTTACATGACTCGCCTATTTTTGTGATAAGCAATAGAAGTGTCATTTGACATTTCAGGTGGTTGTTAAAATAATTTGGTTCTGAAAATTTCCTTCCAATTATTTTCCAGGTACTTGCATAGATGGGAGCTAGATGCTGCATTGGATGTTCTCACCATGTGCAGTTGCCACCTGCCTCAGGGTAGTCCTCTAAAGGATGAGGTGCTGGCTGAAATGTTTCATCTCCAAATAAATTTGCTATCCTATCACATTCGACATCTATTTCTGTACAAACCTAGAAATCAAAGTTCAAATCACAAATCTGCTCTTCCCGTAACAGGGAAAGTGCAGAGTAAAAATGATAGACAAAAAAAAGCGATTCGTCCATCTCACTGAATATTCCTTGGGTTGTCCTTTTACCATATTATTTCTCATATTTGCGGCATATAATGTTTCCTCAGTTGAAACACTCATTTGACATGTAGGTCTTGCAAAGGCGACAATCATTGGAGAGATACAAGCATATATTATGTGCGGATGATCGTTATAGCAGTTGGCAGGAGGTGCTTTTAGTTATTGGCAAAAACAATTATGATAAAAGACTTGATATAATATGATTCTTGTTTTGTTATCCTAATTTGTTAGGTTGAAGCTGCATGCAAGGAAGATCCTGAGGGCCTGGCACTCAAATTAGCAGAAAAGGGGGCTGTCTCTGCAGCATTGGAGGTTGCTGAAAGTGCAGGCTTATCCATTGACTTGCGGCGAGAATTGCAGGGCCGACAGCTTGTAAAGCTTCTTACCGCTGATCCTCTAAATGGAGGAGGTCCAGCAGAAGCCTCACGTTTTCTTTCTTCATTACGTGATTCCGATGATGCATTACCTGTCGTGGTGGGAGCAATGCAACTGCTGCCCAACCTGCGATCAAAGCATCTTCTTGTAATATCCTCTTTCTTACTCCTCACTTCACACATATGTTGATGTGGGTTTTTAGACGAGCATGAGTTTGTGTTGTTTAAGGATGACTGATGTCATTGGTATAATCCTATATAGTTGAGAAATCTGTCACCATTTGTCATGGTTCTGTACATTATATGTATTGTTTAATTATGTGCATTATAAGCTCCTTCATCATCTATCATGGTTCTATAGTAAACATCTCATTTGAAGCCAATTATTAATATGTTATGATGTATTTGTTAAGGTTCACTTCTTCCTCAAGAGAAGAGATGGAAACTTATCCGATGCTGCAGTTTCAAGACTGAATTCGTGGGCCTTAGGACTTAAGGTGCTTTCTGCTTTGCCGTTGCCTTGGCAGCAGAGGTGTTCTTCTCTTCATGAGCATCCACACTTGATTTTTGAAGTTCTGCTCATGAGAAAACAACTTGAGTCCGCTTCTCTGGTATGCCTTTATGGTAGATGTATAAAATGCTTCCTTTTGAATGCATATTTTTCATTACTTCTCTTATTCCAGATATCGACACTTGTGCCTTTTTCTTATAGTTATACAGTACATGAATAAAAATATCATAATTTCCTCTTTTGCCTTTTATAACATTTCTGATGCTCTTACAGATCCTCAAGGACTTCCCATCTTTGAGGGACAACGACGTCATTTGCACTTATGCTGCGAAGGCTATTGCTGTTAATATGAGCTCTCCTGTGAGAGAGCCTCGTGTCTCTGCTTCAGGTCCAAGACTCACTCGGAAAAAAACAGGAACACCGCCAAGGTTATCATTTACAAATAGTTTGAGTAATATCCAAAAGGAGGCACGGAAGGCCTTTTCTTGGGCTCCACGTAATGTAAATGACAAGAATACACCAAAGGAAACATACAGAAAGAGGAAGAGTTCTAATATAATTCCAGCTGAAAAGGGTGCTTGGGAGGCAATGATTGGTATCCAAGAGGATAATGTTTCATCATATCCTGCGGATGGACAAGATCGGCTTCCTTCTGTCTCAATTGCTGAAGAGTGGATGCTTACTGGTGATCTAACCAAGGATGATGCTGTTCGTTCTTCTCACAGATATGTTAGTGCACCTGATATTATACTGTTTAAGGTATGAAGATGACATCTCACTTCTGATGGTCTCGAGTTATTATATGTCTATAGCTTCATTTTATTATCTTTTTCCTCAAGCAGCGAGATGTGCTTTTCTGTGAGCTATAACTAAATTAACTGCATTAAAGCTTTGTGCATGAATATCAAGCCGAAGCACTCTTTAACGATTACATTATATACAATCCTCCATGTTTGTTAGTTGACGACGCTGCCGACGCCCTTGGCCTAATTTAGAGAATATAACAAAAAAGGATAAGCAGAGTACAGTATACTCGCCATTTAAACTAATACAAGATAGAGGAATAAATGGACGGATATAATATAATCAATGTTCTAAAAGACGCTAGACGGAGACAGGACGGAGAGGCGTCCGGCCGTCTAGACGGATTTTAGACGGTCTAGACGTTTTTGGGTTAAAAAGGTTGGATTATAAGTGGGAGGAATGGAGGATGTGTTTGATGTCGATGCTCACAGCGCAGTTAGCAATCTGATGCAGCAAACATTCTGAGAAAAGAAAAATCAAGTAAGAGAGGGGGAGGAAGAACTGAGTTAGGTTACCGGTTGCCGGAGGGAGTGCTCTCAAAGTCGCAATCGCCGGAGGGGATTCACTCCGTCGCCGTAGGTAGTTCGCTCGTCCAGTCGCACTCGGCAAATCGCCTATCGTCAGGTTTCTCCGGGAAATATCGGGTAAGTTGAAAAAATTTGGGGGTTTAGGGTTTCATTTAGACGGACCGTCTACGCTCACGATCCAGCCCGTTTCGGCCGTCCAGACCCGTCCAGATCCGTCCAAACCCGTCCAAATCCGTCTTAAATCCGCCCAAAGCCTTAGTCCGTCTAGGAGCTCCCGTCTAGGAGATAATCGGGACGGCCACCAACCGTCCACTGTCTAGACGCCGTCTTGACCGACTTTCAGAACACTGAATATAATTAATAAATGAAATCAATAAATAAATCTTAGCACTTCACCCTCAAGGTAGTGAGGAGATATATCATGATTCCCATGTTTTTTTGCTTAATTTTGATTTTAGGTATACTGCTTCTTATGTTCTAACCTGAAGAAGGTCCTGATGTAGTCACTTCTTTGTTAGTTTGATAACTTTGGTTTGAGGCATGCTACTTTTTTGTGTCCTAACTATATGAAACTTCCATTTGTAGTCACTTCTTTCCTTGTGCTCTAACAAGTTGGTGTCCGCAAAAGGCGCTATGGACCTGTGTGTCAATCAGATGACAGCTATTTTGAACTCTCAACAACTACCAGAAAATGCGTCAATGGAAATTATTGGTCGAGCTTATCATGCAACAGAAACATTTGTGCAGGTAATTACCTCCCCTGTAACTTACTTTTAGAAAACACATCATATGAGGATGGTATATTATTCATATGAGAACAGCGAATTGAACCAAAAAGAAAATGTATCATACAATTAAACAGACAATTTCTGGAAACCCGGAAACTTTTCTTATTAGACTCTCTTATACATTCTCCCTCTTCAACTAAGCGGACAAACAACACTGGGGATTAAAGAGGCCTTTACTGTCAGTTGTGGTGTTAAGAGGGGTGATCATATCCATCATCCTTCAGAGCCTTGAGTTTAGACTTCTGAGTATAACTGGTAATTTAGAGTTCATTGCAGGAAGTTCTATATAGCATTATGTTCCTTTCAAGCTGGATGTATAGGAAGCCTCTAGTTACCCAAACAACTCATAAGCCGAGATTTTAACTAGTTGACGCATTATGCTATAAAACTTTCTGAGTAGCTTCCTGTGTGAATTGTGGCCCTGTATTCCTACAAATATATCATTCACCGTTCATCTTTATGAGTACTATCATTTTATATGCTCCAGAAGCATCTATGGACCTAGTATAAAATTTTTAGGCTTATCATTTGTGTCTACTCAATTTTGAATTGATAATGCATATACAGGGTTTGGTGCATTCAAGATCACTGCTGAGAAAGCTGGATGGAGGAAGTGAACTTCTTAGGAATGTTGATAAGAGTAGGGGTACTGATGATACATCTTCAGATGCTGGAAGTTTGGTTATTGGCAATCAGATGTCAGATGAGGTATCTGAGTTCCTCTCACGAGCAGATGCATGGTTACGACGTGCAGAGCTGCTTCAGAGTCTCCTTGGGTCAGGAATTGCTGCTTCCCTTGATGACATTGCTGATGAAGAGTCATCTGCACGCCTCCGTGACAGATTGATTGCTGAAGAACGTTATAGCATGGCTGTGTATACATGCAAGAAATGCAAGGTATATTATATACATAGCACGACAATGTAATTGGTATCTATCTGTGTTTATCCTTTCACTTACCTCCTTTTCCTTCTGTTTTAGATTGATGTGTTTCCCGTATGGAATGCGTGGGGGCATGCTTTGCTTCGTATCGAACATTATGACCAAGCTCGAGTGAAGTTCAAGTAATTAATTTGTGCTTCTCCCTGTATATGTATCTTTGGATAGCTATTTATCTTGGGTTCCTTTTTCACTTTCTACTTCTATGACTTACTCCTTCCAATTCATAAATAGTTCTTATAATTAACCCTCTTGTACCGTTGTGCAGACAAGCTCTTCAGCTTTATGAAGGTGATCCTGCAGCAGTAATAACAGAGATTATAAGCACAATAGAGGGGGGTCCTCCTGTTGATGTCTCTGCTGCTCGGTCCATGTAAGCCATCTTGAATTGTTTCTTATGCAAAGTATTTCAACCTTTGGTTACTAGTATAAAGCTCGAGTGTGACCGAATGCCAAGATTTTAATTCACGATTTCCTGTAGGCCTTAGAAGTCGGTGATGATGTCTTATGACAAAATCTGCAATAGGAAAAAACATACCTTAAAAATATTTGTTGGATGTATTTGTGCGTAGCTTGTTGAGAGAATAGGGATGTCCTATTTCTACTATAATTTTATGATACCCTCTAGATTGTGTTTTTGCTGCACCTATCTGCTTGATTTGCTAAGGCTAGATAAAACATAAAAAATGGTGTGGAAGTTCCCAGTTAGTCCTGTTGCACATGTAGCAAATTAGCAATATTGTGAATACTAGTGATTTCATATGCAATTCTCTCTAAAGATACTAAGTAATTGATTTTTTGTGCAGGTACGATCATTTAGCCAAAAGCGCTCCTACTATTCTCGACGATTCTCTTTCTGCTGACTCTTATCTTAACATTCTACACATGCCATCTACATTTCCACGCTCAGAGAGATCCAGGAGTACCCTAGAGTCGATAAGTAATGGCTCGCTAAATAGTTTGGAGTTTCAAGATGGGCCACGTAGCAACTTGGATAGCTTGCGCTATCAAGAGTGCGTGACTTATTTTCAAGATGTAAGGCACAATTATACATCCCTTCTTCTAATGCTTCTGATGATGGGATTTTTTGCGTGCACACTGACTTAATTGTTAACAAATTCAGTCTCTTAAGATATTAGTCTGTCTCGAGTCCAGAAAACATGGATATATTTGGCTTTTCTGTTTTTAGGCCACACAAAAACGTGCATATTTAGTGTTTCGTAAACACTGTAAACACTTGTTAGTTTTGCTGAACACTTATTTTGTTTCAAAGTCCCTTTTTCTGCTTTTGTGCATTTTTATGAGTCAATGTTTGGTCCTGTGCCAGCATTTGGATAAGGATTTTTGTATGTATTTATGCTTATCTTGCAAATGATTTGCCATTTCAATTGTTGGTTGATCCAAAGTGAAACTGCCAACTGGGTTTCCATTTGAAGTCATTAAGCTAATTATATGTTTGCAAGTCTATTCCAAACATAACATACTTCCATTTGGCTCTTGTAGTCTGCACGGCAGGATCTGCTTGAGTTTATGTTTCGACATGGTCACTACGATGAGGCTTGTATGTTGTTCTTTCCACTTGATGCTATTCCCCCACCTCCTCAACCTTCATCCCTGAGGACAGTTCCTACATCTTCATCCCCTCAAAGACCGGACCCTTCAGCAACCGATTATGGAACAATTGATGATTTATGTGAAATATGTGTTGGTTATGGGGCCATGCCTGTCTTGGAGGAAGTCATATCAGCCAGAGTGGCAAGTGTGTCATCACAAGATGCAGCTGTTAATCAGTATACAGAAGCAGCACTAGCTCGTATTTGCAACTATTGTGAAACACACAAACATTTTAATTATCTTTACAAGTTTCAGGCAAGTGACATTGTGCTTCCTGTTTTGTTTCTCCATTTTTGCTGGTTTGATTTTTTAGTTGTGAGTAATGAAAGATGCAGTCTTTTTGGGGTTGCTTGTAAGTAGAGGTGATACTTTCCGGGCTCGGGCTGGGTTTTGGTTTTCAGTTCGTTTCTAGTGGATTGTGATTATCTTAGAAAAGTATCATACTATGTTTTGAGGTTTCTGAATATTCCTTGTATGTTGAGTTGTTCCCTCGGCAAATTTGTCATATTATATTATCATGCATCTCTTCATAACATGTCTTCCATTCCCCCTTCACGAACCCAATTTTGCAATATGCTAATAAATACAAGAGCAAATGTGTATTTCTTACGAGTATCATACCTTTGTTTCATGTGTATTTCTTCTATGTTGCTTATCAGTGGTCGCTCTGATGGTTCAGGTGATAAGAAAGGACCATGTTGCTGCAGGACTGTGTTGTATTCAGTTGTTTATAAATTCTCCTTCACTAGAGGATGCTGTAAAACACCTGGAAAATGCCCAGGTAATTGCTCTGCTGCTTTTCTTGCCTGTCTTTTTGTCCATAGTATAATAATAAGGTAATGTTCTGGCTTTAAAATAGTACTCTCTCCGTATGAAAATACTTGTGATTCTAGCATTTTTATACACATAAGGAAGCTATCAGTATATACTATTATGCCCCTTTTTATTACTCTACTCCTTAATATTCTTGAAAACTACCAACAATCTACTAATGACTAGAAGAGGAGATACGTGAAGTAGAGGCCAAAATAACGACAATGACGAATATTTTTGAACAGAAATTCAAAACTAAAACAAAAAGTATTTTCATAGAGAGGGAGTATGGATGAGTTCCCACATATATAAGACATGGAATGGATGAAGTCAAATGCTGGAATATATGTCTCAGACTTCAATCAGATGACATCGTTGCTAATTTGTTTTCAAGGGGTCGATAGTATTGTCATCCCACATGTGTATCATCCATCGAAGGGAAATTTCTGTGTTCTTAGTATGTAGTTCTGTACTGTATGAATCTTCATTTGCTAAGGTTTCCTTTTGTGCATAGATGCATTTTGATGAGGGACTGTCAGCAAGGTCCAAGGGTGGAGAAAGTACAAAGCTTCTCACAAAGGGTGTCCGTGGGCGAGCCTCAGAGAAACTTACTGAAGAAGGGCTTGTTAAACTTTCAGCTCGAGCGGCAATTCAGGTAATACATTTACTAAAGAGAAGATGAAAGCTGAATTAAACTAGCTTATAGTTCAGTGGAGACTTAGAACATAGTTTTACTTGTCTCTGAAGATTTCTCCATCCAGTGTTGTATATAGCCCTCTGTATTACGATTTCCAAAATTAACCTTGAAACTGTCGTCTTCCCATAAATCATCTTCCATTTAGACTAGACAAAAGTCAAGCTAGATTGATGTAATCTCTCTTGACTCTTGAGAAACCTGTGACATGGGAAATGTTAACATTCTAAACTGAAATCAAAGCAGAGGAAAATAGTAAATCTGAGGAGGGTCTTGAGGAAGAACAGAGAGAAGTCTAACATTCTGTCTTTTTTTATTATTCCAGCAGAGCCAACTATTTAAAGACAAGAAGATGAGATTTAAAGCTTACAAGAGAAGCTACAAAAGTCTGAGAAATAAAAACCTGTAAAGCTTTGTGATAAAGCTGTCTAATAAAAAGAAAGTTGTTGACTGGATTATTCTACTTTCCCTTGGAGATCTCTTTGCTTAGCGTTTTTTTTTTTAATGTATTTCTGTGTGTTTCTTCTTTTCTTGTATTGTGGTTCTTCATGACGGTTAGTCCGTCTGCCTATCCTTTTCGGCCTTTCGGTTTTCAAACTGCTTTCCTTCATCAAAAAAAGAAAGCCTAGAATGTAAACATTAAACTCTAGCAAAATAATTGACCCTAAAAGAGCTAGGATAGCTTAAGAAATAAAAACCAATTGTTTCAATATAGCTGAACCAACATGAAACATAAATAGTTTAGAGGTTGGAATAGTAACTGGATTATACTTGCTTTGTTGCATTTCTTTCTCTATGAGCTTTTCTTTGTTTAATGTTATGATTGAAATCGTCCTCAGATGAATTATTTTGACTATTTTTGAAATTTATCTCTATCATTTGCTACGATGTAATTTCTGAGTTTCTCCTGTAGATCGAGGTTCTGAAGGCATTCAATGACTCAGAAGGACCCCAGTGGAAACATTCTCTTTTTGGAAATCCAAATGATCCTGAAACCTTCAGGTCAGTGTTAATAATAATCCTCTTGAGATGTTAACATAACTCATTTATTGACATCTATCAGGCATACCCTCATTGGTAAATTTCAATTTGACAAGTACAATTACATACTTATTTTCCATCTGAATCCTTGAAACTATTGAAAGATGAGCTGTGTAACCTTGGTTGAAACCATCTACTCTGAATTGCAGAAGAAGGTGCCAGATTGCTGAAACTCTGGCAGAGAAGAATTATGACTTGGCTTTTCGACTGATATGTGAATTCAATATGCCAGGTAGCTTACTGAGATGTTTTCTTGAATCAATTTAGGCATTAATCACATTCCAACATTCCATCCTATATACTCAAATTTTGAGCCTATGTGCATTTTCCAGCTGTTGATATATATGCTGCTGTTGCGGCATCTCTTGCTGAGAGGAAAAAAGGGTCCCAGTTGACAGAATTTTTCAAAAATATTAAGGGCATGATTGATGATGATGATTGGGACCAGGTAACTTCATATATAATTGAACTAAAAATCTGCTATAATAATCAAACTTTTCAATCTACTATTGCACTTGGATTTATTGTTCCTCATAGTTGGGATATATTGATGATGAATTGAGGGTAGTGGGACTGTGAGTATATACATTGAACTTGATATTTTAATTGTTTGTATTTGATGTTGAAGAACGGTAGTGTAAACAGATTTCGAATGTTGTTCCTCACTTGTAGGTACTGGGAGCTGCCATAAATGTATACGCAAACAAGCATAAAGAACGTCCAGATCGTCTCATAGATATGTTAATTAGTAGCCACAGGTAACAACAGGAATGATGATTCAGCTGAGAATTGATTTTGCCGTGGCTGCTCTATTCTTTATGACCTCGTTGAAGTTGTGTGTTGCAGGAAGGTTTTGGCTTGTGTTGTTTGTGGTCGACTGAAAAGTGCTTTTCAAATTGCTTCAAAGAGCGGAAGTGTTGCTGATGTTCAGTATGTTGCACATCAGGTTCATACATTCTCTCAACTTTACTAGTTGAAGCCAAGGGATGTACTATTTGGATTAATATTATTTAGCATTTAGGAATGACATATGATTTGTTGCAGGCACTACATGCAAATGCACTCCCAGTTCTAGACATGTGCAGACAATGGCTGGCTCAATACATGTGAGTTGCTGCAAATATGTTGATGATGTTCAAACCAACAGGGCGTTGGGCAATGCAGATATGTTCATGGTGTTGTTCTACATATAATATATAATACATGTGGATGTGGCTGCTGCTGTAGAGGGAAGAGTGCTTTTGTTTTCTTTGTATAAATTATAGTTGATGCTGAAAGAGCCTTTGTTTTTACTTACTTAGATGTGAGAATCCACAATCATAGGTATGCATCTTTTGCCATGTTAGTTGAGAGACTGTAAATTGTAGTAAGCTGTACAAAATTTGGTCAATACATTTTTAAGACAGATGAACCTATATGGGTTGTACCGACGTATAAATCTCAAGGTTTTGATTGCATTTACGCTCTTCGCCACAAGATCTGGGGTTTTATGTTCCTAGCTCCAACTATTACCCATTATAAGTGTTGCAAATTTTGTATTTTTCCAATTTCCGCAAATTTTCACTATCCAAAAACTATATAATCTTGTGAAATTGTGGTACCCAAAAAATGAAACAATCTTCCAAAATGACTCAGACAGCTCGATACCTAGTATTTCTAGAGTAACTCGAGTTCATAGACAAACAAGTTTTTTTGTTGGAAAAACACTAAGGTCGACGATGATGACAATGAAACAAGAAAACCAACGAGAATAAATTATACCCCAAAGAAGATTAATATAAAATAGGAGAAACAAAAGTACATTTTTTACAAATTAAAATTTAATGGATCAGAACTAGAATATAAAAAATAAAAAAAACTTTCATTGGATAAGTAGATTAGAAGCAGACCCCATTAAACTAAAAACCACAATTAGTATATTATGGTCTAAGCTTTTACCATTAAAATTTTCAACAAAAATATAATCTTATAAGTAAGTTAAATTTAAATTATATTGGGTTATAATATTATTTTTTTTGAAAAGAAGGGGGTGTGATTAAATTATATTAATTGAGATAATATTTATTGCAAGAATTTTAATTTTGTATATATGTTAAAATTTGAACAACTTAAAACATATTGAGATAAATGGGGCAATAATGCACTAATTTTAACATTGGTACAAAGTGTGTAGGGTGGATTAATTACGGGTATCAAGTGTGTACCTATAAATACGGTTTTTATTTTTTTTAAAATTTTTTTCCGCTCCCTTACTTTTCTCTCTCTCGTCTCTCAAACCCTAGGCGATTTTGCTAGCGATTTGGTTGGTGATTTGGCTGGCAAAATACGGGGATGACTTGTGGCTAGGGGTGAAAGGCCAACCAAGATCGGATATAGCTGGTTTTCCGCGAAATCGGCGATTCCTCTTCTCACCAGGTTCGTTCCTCTCCTTCGCTCGTCTTCTTTCTTCTTCTTCGATTTCTTCTTCTTCGTTCTCATTAAGTGATTCATTGTCTGTCTTCTACCTGTATTCAGTGTCTTCATTGTCTATCTTGCTACGTTTATGCTAGGTTTCTGTCGTGATTTTGGTTTTATTGTCTATGCTAGGTTTATGCTAGGTTTTCTGTCGTGATTTCTCTTCATTTATGGTTTTTACTGCTCTTTAATTTCGTAGTTGCTTCTATTCTTTAACATTATTGATCATGCCTAGAAGGGAATGTGGCCTTTTTTGCTTCTCTTTTTGCTAGGTTTTCTGGATAGTTATGTAATTACTCTCTTCTCGTTCATTGTTATGTACTTACTCTCTTCTCAATCTAAACCCTTGTGTGTTAAAAGGGGGTTTTTATTTCACCCTTGCGAGGTTTGAAAAGCACGCTAGCAAATGTTGATCAACACTTTCCTCTTCTTCCCAAGACTGAGTTGTTCTGTACTTCTGTATGTAAAAATTATTAGTAACTGTGTTGACAGCAAATGCAAAATCTTGTTGTGGTCAAGTGCTTAAAGAAAAGGGTAATTTGCATGTAGTTGAAACTACCCCAGTCATATAGTTTTGCATTTTACAACCCCTTAGTTTCGAGTTTGTGAATAAACGCCCATAAACACTGTTTTGTTATCACTCAACCACCCTTTTATCCTTCAGATCGATAGTTGCTTTGTTATGTAGTTGCTTCATTTATGGACGAGATGCAGGTTTCATAGCATTCTTTTCATATGTTTGTGACTTGGTTTTAGTTTTTTTATTAGTAATTGTTCAGTTGGTAATTGGTATGATATTGTAAGAGCCTTAGTTTTGGGAGCGAGTTTTGGTCTTAGCCGCCCCCACGGGTCTGTGAGGCCGCCCCTGCGGCTCCCCTGTTGTTCCGCCCCTGCGGCCAGGAAACCCGCCCCTGCGGTTTCCTGTGGCTGCAGCCGGCTTTGTTGACCGTTGGACCATGCTTTACTCTCTTTCCTTCTTAACCTTTCCTTACCTTAGGATGAAGGGTTTCTTCATTCTTCATCTTCCCTATCCAGCTTCCCACGATCTTTTGCTTCTTCTTCTCCTTCCCTTGAGTTTGATCTTGTGTGTGAGTTTCTCTTGAAGTTTACAAGAGAGTTTGAGATGGCTTTGATGTTATGGATGTTGGTGGTTGTTGTTACTGGGCTTGAGGCCAGCTAGTGTGTGTGTGACCGTTCCCTGCAGCCTTAGACCACAAGTGTGGTAAGGATCTTCTTTCTCTCTTTCTCCTTTCTTGTTCTTCTTCTTCCTTAGCTTAGGATTAGATGATTGAATGTAGGATTGTTGTTGAAATGTGTATGTTTATGCTTGTGTATGAATCTGGAAGAGAGTGGACGTGATTGATCACGTGAAGAGCTAAAGAGAAGCCGCGAGGTTTCATTCTGCGTTGTCGCCGCCCCGCGGATGAGAGTCACCGCCCCCGCGGCTACCGTGTCACAGCGCCTGCGTCGTGCCAGCGGCGTGCCTGCGCTTGCCAGCGTTCCTTGTCACCGCCCCTGATGATTTTACCTGCCGCGCCTGCGGGTGAGCTCCTCCGCCCCTGCGTCCTTAGTTCACGCAGGTGCGTCTTGTCCCGGGACTACCTATAGTTAGGTAGTTCCTTTCCTTTCTAGTATAAGGAACTTAGTACCATGCTAGGATTCGGATGTTGACGAGTATGATATGGATTTGCCGGTTAGGGCTTTGAGGTTTATGAGTTGGATATGATCCCTTATGAATCCCTTGGGTCTAGGTGTGACCCTTTGTGTGATAGGAGTTTGATATGTATGTATGCCTTGTATAGGCCGTGTTATCCTCTAGTTTGTAGTGGACTGAGTTGAGGTTGATCCAGTGAGACGACTACGAGGTTGAGGTAAGTCCGTGGGACTTACTTAGTTGCCATTCCTTTATAGGATGTTGTGCATGAGTGGTGTGTGTTATATATGTTTATAGCATGTGTTATGATGGTCACCGACCTATGATGTATTGATTGCCCATTGTAGGGCTATGACAACTTTTCCATTCATCCCGCTGGGAGTTGGGGGTTCTCTGTGGTCAGGCCAGACCTGGTAAACGGTTCGGGCACTCTCCATTCCCTTAGGGTACACGGGGAGGTGTTCGAGGCACCATTCCAGCTGGTTATAGTACCCAGAGGCGAGGGTTATATTCCTCGTGTCACTTATGTTTATATGGATATTTATATATGAGTTGATTGCTGGACTTTATAAAGATAATGAATCGGGTAAATGTGTGAAAGCATGATAATGTGTTAAGATTTCTGATGTGTGTTTGTGCTCTAGCATATTCCTATATATGTGTATGGTTAGCTAACGATTTTATACTGTGTTGTAGACACTTTGCAGGATAGGAGAGGTGCAGAGTGATTCAGAGTGGGTGATCCGCTGAGGGCTCCGTACACTGGGGCGTTATCGGGGATATGGGTTCTTTTGTTGTACACTATGATTTTGTTTGTACTCAGCGGTACATTGTATTACCTTTTGAGATATATATATATATCAGTTTCATGTTTTGTTTTAATCTATCGGTGCCTTGTTGTAAGACCAGTGAAATTGTTGTCAGGCTAGGGTCAGGATCCATTGTGAGATCCTAGCCCAGTAGCACTCCGAGTCCTACGGATTTGGGGTGTTACAGATATACTGTTAATCTATAGCTCATGGATTATGTTTGGGTTACAAGTTTGGGTATTAATATATCAATATCTTCGGTAATAGGCTTGTTCATAACATAATTGTGTGTTATATGGTGTTTTGTTCAATGTACTCACATTTGAATGTGCATTATTGTCTTTTTATTTGTTTTGTTCTGTTGGTAATAGGCTTGTTTATGATTATTGGTTTTTTTTTCTAATGGGTAATAGGCTTATGTTTTCTAATATGTTCTCAGGTAATATAATATCTACTCACAATCAAGAATCTATTCAAGATCCTTCTGATGTCCCTCTTAAACCTGAGACTTCAAAATTTGTAAGTCTTTTTATGTAGTTGTTTATGTTGAATATTGGTTGTGGAGTAGCTGGCCAACATCGCTAGAAATGAATACTTCTTGTACAATAGCTTCTTATAGTTTGCAATTTATATATAGTTGTTTATGAATATGTATATTTTCTTATACTTATTTCAGTTAAAGTCAAAGAAGTCCAAGCCAAGCAGTTCCAATTCTTTTAAAGTGAGTACATTTTGTACTCTCTTTATCTCATTTTTTTAATATCAATTACTAATATAGTTTTTTTTTTGAAGTTTAATTATAGGTGGATTGAGACCCCAACTATTGAGAATTTCAAAATCAACAACTTCTCTAGCATGTCGTTGATTCCATTTATCTTAGAAGGGTTGTCGCCTCGTGACAAAGTCATTTTGTCAAATGGCATATTTCAGGACATCATCAAAATGGGAGATATGCTTCGGACTTCAAATAATCTTATTCATTTTCTACTTCTTCGTCAAGTTGTTACCAAAAGAAAAAAAAATCTATGTGGTTTGGTATTGGTAACAAGCTTTTACGATTTGGACTGATTGAATTTGCTATCATTACTCGTCTAGATTGTTTGAAATCAGACTATTTCGACCAAATGGAAGTGGAATATTGTAATATGAAGGATGTAGTTGGTCATGATAGATGCACAATTGCTCATTTGGAAGAGCTCTATAAAACCGAGCCTGCAGAATCTCCCAACAAGATGAAAATGGCTTTACTTTTGTTTGTTGAAGGAGTTTTAGTTTCAAGGGACAAGAAAACGATGATATCCCAGTTTATGATCAATCTTGTCAATGATATGGATGCCTTTGACACGTTTAACTGAGGGCGTCACGCGTTTTTGCATACTCTTAATTTCCTTCAATCATGTGAGCTGGCAAAGGAAAGAGCCAGCTTGAACTATAACATAGGCGGCTTTCCTATTGCTTTGCCGGTGACGTTATTTGTTACATTTTGTTTTATATTACTATCCTCTTCCTTTGCTTTATACTAATTATTATATTTTTAATGTTTGTAGATAATGGTTTTTGAGGCCATTCCATACTTAGCATCATTCTTTGCACACATTGATCCAACTGCTAAAGTACTTGTTTTAAAGTATCAGTCCCGTACCCAATCTAGGAAAGCTTTTGGGTATGGTGATATTAAGTCTGTTGTTGCTTCATTGGAAGATGATAGTATACAATCTGTTGATTTTAGTGAACAAAATGATGACATTGAATGGTGGGAAGATGAGTGTACAGATTCTAGACTTAAAGTTCTATTTGAGTTGGGATTGAATGCCTGTTCTGTTAAAATTGTTAATTCAATCAGTGAAGATGTCCCGAAACAGAGGTATTTGGGGTAAAATTTCATGAATTTTCATAATTCATTATTTCATGTAAAACAATTGAAATTTAATTACATGTTATACATGTGATTAATTTCTTAAAATTTAGCACCAAGCTAATTTGACATTGGGTTTTTAAAAAAATGACAATCATTTATGTTAATATGATTCTCATTTATCTAATAAATATTAGATAAACCTAAGATTGTTTGGGTTTATACCCATGAGTTATTTAGTCTAAATGCTAATATATAAATTAGTTAAAAAGATTAAATTTAAATAAAGAAAAATAAAAATAAATAGGAATGAGCTGAGAGGTAGATTTGTCCGTTCTTTTAAGAAAAATAGATTGAAGAAAAAAGAAAGATTAAAATTTGTAGGAAGTGGAGTAAGTGGGTTAATAAAAAGATAACCCCTTTTAACCTCTTTCATCTTCTGTTTAAAACCAAAACGACTCCCTTCTTCGTGAAAGA
Source organism: Fagopyrum tataricum (assembly GCA_002319775.1). NCBI lineage: Eukaryota > Viridiplantae > Streptophyta > Magnoliopsida > Caryophyllales > Polygonaceae > Fagopyrum > Fagopyrum tataricum. Next base: position 30,536,074 of record CM008284.1, read on the forward strand.
GGTTCACAAAAAAATACGAAATACAAAAGAAAACACGTACAAGAGGGAAACTGAAAAGAGAAAGAGATTGAAACATACTTTGTCTGGATTAGACAGTAAGTGTTGAGATCATTTCTTCTTAATCAACTAGATATGAAAAGTCAAATTTTACTGCAGGATCATTGAATAATGACTTTCAATGTTCTTGATCCTTGTTCAAATTCATTGTCTTTCGCCACTTCATTTCAAAATTCTTTCCCCTTTTGTTTCTTTTATGTATACATCTCTTGACAGTACACGGAGTCCATAACGTGTGCAATCAACTGATCATGTCTCAGATCATCCTATACAACAACAAAAAAAGGTTAAACATCGCTACTGGATTTAACCATCGCAACTTTCAAGCGTGTTCTACAACTCGTAGTTGGTTCGAAGGTATATACTTTCGACCTCTACACAAAAGTTCGCAGTTGGTCGGGATCGAATGATTCCACAACCGCAAAATCCGTAGTTGGTCGGAACCAATGGATTTCACCGCTACGGTTGAACCGCTTGGTTCCAATATAGTGATAATGCGAAAGAAATAAATATATGCCAAACATGAAATACAAGAAGAGGACTTGCAATATTGGGGAATTGAATATGTAAATAAAATTACAGAAGAAAAAAACCCTAAATGGGTTTTGAATCTGGAAAAAATCCTTATGTGTTGAAGATGCTCAGGATCTACTTAAACAAGCCATGTCTTGAAGATAAATGTTCCTATTGGCTGTTGTCAAGCATAATCGACAAGTACAATCGAACGGACCTACATTCACGGTTCTTTCGATTTCGGCGGTGCCGAGAACGGCCCTTCGCCATTTTTATGGTTAGAGCTCTATTTATTTCTTACTGTGCAAAGAGAGACAGTGTAAGTAAAGAGAACCAGAGAGAAGAAAGAAGCCAAAGAGTCGGAGGAAGAAAGAAATAAGAAAAGAAACAAAGAGATATTAAAAGGAAAAGAAAGGTTAAATTAAGAAAAGAAAAAAAAAAGACTTTTCTTTTCATATGGGACCCATTCCAATTCAATGGACAATTGGAAATAGTAACAATACTTGTACTACCCTCATCAATTAAAAAAAAGAGAAGAAAATAAACAAAAGTAAATCAATTTGAAAGGGTTGATTGATAATCATTCACATAAAAAATGGCTAATTTCCAATTCAAATTTAGATTATTTTAAGAATAGGCCCATAAAAGCATACTTTTGTAAAAATAGACCCACAAATAAGTTTTTTGTGAGAGATGTTCCATAAAATATTTTCTTTTACAAAAGTGACTCATAAAAACAGTTTGTTTGCAAAAGGGACCCTATCAAGACAATGTCTTACAAATATGGTCATAAATTTATGATTAAATATCATAATTAAATATTATTAAAAGATAAATCTTGATGCGATTGTTTTCGCCACTACACCAAGTTCGTATGTGGTCCGAAAGTAAATACTTTTGGATCACTACATCGAGCTCGTGGTTGAACCGAAAGTAAATACTTTTGATCCCTACATCAGCGGCTCAAATATTCTTGTCGAACTACGAGTGATTTGATGTCTTAAAAATAAAAATACTACGTAGGAAACTCGATTTATAAATTATCGAGTCCAATCGCACAAATTAAATTGACTTCTAAAATATAAAGTCAAATAAATACTCAAACTGAATTTATCATGGTTTGTAGAACTACGTACGTTGATTCCGTTTTTACGGATACGTAGGAAGTTTAAATACAAAAGTATATTAAATTCAATCGCAAATATATATTTTTGACTTTTATAAAATCAAAGTCATAAAATTCAAAGTCAAATAAAATGGTTCCTTGTAGAACTACGTAAGGATTTGCGCCATTCAAATGGCTACGTAGGCAACTCGATATATTATCGGGTACAGTCGCAAATCAAATTTAAACTTTTTTTTTCAAATAAATGAACTTGTCTCATAAACTTATCGAGCCCGTGGTTGAACCGAAGTATATACTTTTTGTCACCACATCAACGGTTCAAATATTCTATTCAGAACTACGTTATGACTTGATGTTTTTTCCGAGCTACGTAGGAAATCCGATATTAAACCGGATTCAGTCGTCTCGTCCAAGAAAATTTTCTTTTAAGTCAAACTTGGACATAAAGTCAATATTTCTGAACTCGATATAAAGCATCCGTTCGTCGAGTTTAACCACGAAAAAAAAATAAAAAATAAATAAAATAACCTATCACTTTTCTTGATCATGCACATGATAGCGGGATAAAATTAAGCAACCCTTCCTAGAAGGTGGGTTTAATTTAATTCTTTGATGCATGGTCGAGATATAAATTCATGCAAATGATAGTTGGATCATCGTCTAGGCAACCCTTCCTAGAAGGTGGGTTTGGACTTTGATTCTCTGATGCATGAAAACACCGCACTGAACTACGTAAGGCTTGATCCTCTTTAAAGAGGTACGTAGGCAACCCGTCAAAAAAAAGGGTGCAGCCCAAATCACCAAAACCAACCAAATATCGGTATTTGTATAACTTAGAATCAAAAGGTCAAAAAGAGAAGGTCGAATTCAAATAAAAAAATAAATAAAATGTGTTTTGTGAATTTGTGCTCAATAAAATAAAAATAAATATTTTTATAAATTTGTGTTCATTTTTACTCAACAAGAGGTGTGTAAAATTTCATATATTTATGTTATCTTAGTTTCAATTGACTTATTTTTCTCATTTTTTTATTTTTTTTATTGACAGTTCTAAACGAATCAAAGTTTATGTTGAACAAGAATCTGATGGGGATGATTTTGTTGATCCCCTAAGAAACTTGTTGTTTCTAAACTTGTTCCCCAAAAACCAGCTAACAAGAAGAAGAAGAAGTTGGAAATCAAGGAGGCTGATATGTCCTCATATGCAGGCTATGCAGCTCCTTCTTCACGGTAAATTTTACATTCCTACTTATTCTGTTGATTTTGTTGATAGTATTACATTATATGTTTTGTAATATGTTTTTAGTTACCCAATTAGTTCTAAGTTAAGGCCAAAGCTCTTGTTATTTCACCTGCTGAACCTGTTGAGCCTTCAAAACCTTCTGAGCTTGCTGCGAAGAAGGAATTGAAAAAAAAGGAAGGTTGTTTGTCCTTCTTCATGGTAAAAGTTCACAAGATTGGGTAACAAAGTTGGGTGATAAAGTTGGGTAACAGAGTTGTTTGTTTTTTCATTTTGTAGTTACCCCAAGAGGTCTAAGGGTAAGGCTTCCCAGATTGACTCATTTGCTGATGATCAGGAGCCTGTTGATCCCACAATTGGCACAACTGTTGGTGATGCTACGTGAGTATATGTTTTAGGCAATATTTTATAAGTTTTTTTACAAGTGTAATGTAATCAATGTGTTTTATTCTTCACTGCAGTGATGAGAGTCAACCATCTTGGGTAACATTAATTCTTGAACAACTAAATGAATTAAAGAATGTATAGCTCTAGTTGGCGGAACAAATTCAACTTCAAGGGAATACAATTGAAGATTTAGTTTCTTACTCTAGAGATTTAGGTGTTTTGTATCAGAAAATTGATACTGAAATATTTTTTGTCTAGTAATCGCACTGTTACCAAACTTAAGTCTTGGATTGAATCACAAAATGTAAATAAACCAGCTTCTACCGGGGATGCTTCTTCATCTAAGCAACCCGAAGATGCAACAGTTGAAGTTGCCAATGTTGAGGACGTGGAAGACAAAGAACCTCAAGCTGCAGCAGTCTAAGTTTGCAATGTAGAAGGCAGTGAAGGCAATGCCAATGTCGATTTGTTGATGTTGGAAAATCAAAGTATATATATATATATACTTGGGTAACACTATAATTCATGTAATTGTGTTATAAATTTGTTTTTTGTTTATATTTTTCAATTTGCAGGATATTGCTCCAGCTGAACCATCAAAACTAAGGGTTAGCTTGCGTTTACGCAAAGAAAACCAATTTAAAAAGACACCCTTTAGGAGCAAAATTAAGTTACCAAAGGTTCCCAAACACAACTTTGTCCCTACGATGGAACTGAAATCTTTGTACAATTTCATTAAAGGTCCGGATGACAAAGCTTGCATTCAAGGATATATTCATCCTTTGACAGCGAAGACTTTGGAAGCTGTATTAAAAAAGGTCGGTTGAATTTGGGATAAGGTAACACTTTTTTTGTTACCCAATGCACAATTTTATGGTATTATTTATACTTGAATGTTGTTTTTTGGTGTTATCCTTTTTCAGCAAATTGATGAGCTAATTATGCTTTTACGCAAAGCTGTGATCGAGTATCCTGAAATCTACGGCCGTGTTGCCATCTTAGGGTGTAATTGGGCGAATGCATATAGCCAAATTCGTTTCAAGGAATTTTCTGAGGTTGGTGTTGATACCTATGAAGATTTTGGTGGGAAGATCTATGATATTTTGACAGGAGATCAGCCGGCCTTTTTCCGGAAGAATTTATATGAGGTTGATGTCATCTATTCGCCCTATCACATTCTTGGCAACCATTGGGTTGCATTGGAGATCAATCTCCTCCATTGGTGCATTTATGTATGTGATTGTCAACCCGGTCTGCTCACCGATGCCAAACTGCTTGATTTGTTACAACCTCTTTCTTCTATGTTGCCTCATGTGTTGAGGCTTCATGGGAAGCATTCAAGGCTTGGTGATAATTTGACTAAGCAGTTCAAGTTTGTGAGGAAGGGGATCATCCGAAGGCATACGTATGAATGTTACACAACTATACCACAACAAATTATACATTTTATTACCCAAAATTTCCTTCATATGTTACCCAACTACCACAACATATTATACATTTTATTACCCAAATTTTCCTTCATATGTTACTCAACTATACCACAACAGATTATACATTTTATTATCCAAATTTTCCTTCATATGTTTTTCAACTATACCACAACAGATTATACATTTTATTACCAAATTTTCCTTCATATGTTTCCCAACTATACCACAACAGATTATACATCTTATTACCCAAATTTACCTTCATTTGTTACCCAACTATACCACAACAAATTATACATTTTATTATCCAAATTTTGCTCTGTTACAAACGAAAGGGAAGTATTGAGGTAAGAGGAAGACAACCTTCAACCACATTCAACCAAAATTATACCATAAATCACAAAAATTCTCATACCTGACTAAATGAAGGAGAAAGATTGTCTTGAAGAATGTCGTTGAAGGGGAGGAACGATTTCGGATATCCAAATTTTTCTCTGTTCGATTAGTACTGTTCGAAAATCGTGGAAGAATTTGTCAAGACTCGTGGAAGAATTTGAGTTGATTGATGAAGCAGGTAAGGATATTGTCGAGATCTGTGTTCAATTTGATGAAGAATTTGAGTTGATAGATGAAGCAGGTAAGGATATTGTCGAGATCTGTGTTCAATTTGACGAAGAATTTGATGAAGAATTTGAGTTGATTGATGAAGCAGGTAAGAATATTGCGGAAATCATGGAAGAATTTGTCGAGAAAATTTTTCATGATCAACGATTGAGAGTATGACGGCTGGCTGAATGAAATAATGGATGAAAAATTTTAACCTTTACCTTATATAGGTGCATATTTAGTACTTCCATATATTTTGCCTACACACTTAGTTTTCATAATAAAAAAACCTACCTACTTACTAATTTCACCCAAACATATTTGATTGAAAGAAAAATCATAGTCTTACGTGTAGGTAGGATTATAATTATATATTATCATTATTATTATTATTATTATTATTATTATTATATATATATCTATAGTTTTATCCGGCTAGGCTCTTTGCGTTGACTGGATTGGGCCCGGGTGGGTAGGTGGGCTAGATGTCCAAACAAGCTTTTCTCTTCGTTCGAATCCGTCTATTTTTTCAAAGAGACATCCAGGAATAATAAGTCTACTTTAAAGATATATAGAGTTGTCACTGATATTGAAATGCTTATTTCCAACCCAAAGATGTACTTTAGATTATTTGAAGAAATTCCTATCAAACATGTGTACAAAGAAATTAGGCGCAGATGTTGACAATTTGACAAATTTGGAACAATTTGGAAGATGTGAGCCGGACCTATCGATTTGTATTATAAAAAAGGGAAATTTCGGATGATGCCCCTGTGGTTTGGAGTATTCCGGATTTTGTCCAGAGAGTTTTTTTAGTTCAGATGGTACCCTTGTGTTTTTATATTTTTCGGAAAATGTCCAACTCCATTTAAATTGCAAAGGAAGGTCAACTTAAATTAATTTTAAAAATAAACTTATGTGTAAAATGTTTAGCCTCTTTTATCTTCTTTTTTTAAAAAGAAGTTGTTCTCATTTTTTTTTTTAAATTATTTTAGTTGACATCCCTCTACAATTTAATGAAATTGGGCATTTTTCGGAAAATATTAAAACACAGGGCACCATCCGAACTGAAAAAACCTCTTGGCAGCAAAATCTGGAAAACCCCAAACCACAGATTACCATCCGAAATTTCCTTATAAAAAAATAACGCAAATAACACTGTACGAATAGAATTGTAAGTGAGCCGAATAAATCGTGTTGTAGACGATTCCACATTTCCAACAATCTCCTTTTCAAAAAATGAAAGTTGTGTTACTGTGTATCATTATATATCAACGCTTCTCTTGCCCTCTTCACTTCCAGTTGAGATCTCCGGTAATAGTGATACATATATCCCTAACATGTAATTGACCGAGGCTAAATAAATAGGAATTAAAATTTTACTGTTTTACGAGAAAAATAATAAACTATATAAATTCAATCAATCACGTAATAACATATAAGAAGAATACACTAATAATATCATGACCGATTCACTTCACACACAAAACTCCTTCGCTTCTACTTTATCATCTCCCCCTCCATTCCAATGGCTCACAAATGCCCTATGTCGTCGGATGACCCCCTTCCTCAACAACCAAAACCAGAAGAGTATTTTGAAGACCACAAAGATGACCCTGCGGAAGACGATGAAGAGGAAGACCCTGAGGAAGACGATGAAGAGGAAGACCCTGAAGAGGAAGACCCGGAGGAAGACGACGAAGATGACCCTGAGGAAGACAATGAAGAAGATGCAGATACGAATAGTCGCCCACAGCAATCGCAACATACATTCATGACTACCCCTACATGGCTAGAAGAAGAAGACGAAGCCGAGGAAAACTGTGAGGGCGAGTCTGAGACCGACTCTGGCTTTGTTACAAGATTGAATAGCCACTCTGCTCCTGGAAAGCCCGAATGCGTCAGCCTTGCATCGCCTATGCCGCTAAAGTTGAAGCGCCCGGCCGAAACCAGTGAGAAGGAGGGGTCTAGGTTGAAGAAAGTAAAGTCTGAGAATGAAGCAAGCCATGGAGTAGTTACAGAGAAGAAGCCTGCGTTCACCCGCCTGTTTTCCAAAGAGGATGAGATTACTATCCTCAAAGGTATTATTTTGTTTACTGATACCAAAGGAATTGATCCAAATTCGGATTCCACTGCTTTCCATAAATTTTTGAAGACGGATATATCTGTTGATGTTTCCAAAGATCAGCTGATGGATAAGATTAGTAGGTTGAAAACCAAGTTTAAGAAGAGCGCGGAGAAAGGGGACGAAACTGGTTTCTCTAAATCCCATGACAGCGAAGTTTATGAACTTTCCAAGGAAATCTGGGGAGGTAATGAAGTTGTTAATGAGAAAAAGAAACCCGTTGATGATAGTACGGTTGTTTTTGTGACAGCTCTTGCTGCTGCTAATCAAAACCTTCCTCTTGCTGTTAAGAAGCAGCAGGTAAAGACAAACGTTATAGATGTTGGTGATGTTAACGGGGAAGAGAAGAAAAATGAACAAGGAGAGTTTTCTACTTTGTACCCATTCATGAGTGCTTCATTGAAGATGAAGGACAATCTGTCTGCTTTTCTAGGCTCCACCATGGAGAGTTGTTTGATTTTGATGAAGAAATCGAAATTGGAGGAATTAGAGAAAGAATGGAAGAAACAGATATTGGATGAGCTTCAATTGCAACTAAGAAGGTCTGTTTTGTTGCAAAAACAAATTGAAGCTGCGATTGATTCGTGCTCAGGGAGGGTTTAATGGGTTAGGTTTTGCTATTCGGTCTAATATTTTGTTTGCAAGTGTTGTCCATACAGCGTTTTTTGCATCTCTTTTTGCTGCTGTATGTAGTCTCTACAATTTGGGGAAGTATTAATCTAATCTTACAGTTTATTGGAAGCAAGGAGAAAATCGTAAATTAACGCAATTGGTGCTCAACGTTTGGTTTGACCGAGAAATTGGGTTTTCAGATTTGAAAGTGGCAAATGTATGTATAATTTTCACATTTAGTGTATGTTTGGCTGACATTGTAAAATCACTAGTGTTTCGTGTTTAGTAGTGTTTGCTGAGAGTCTACACTGAAACACTAGTGATTAGTGTTTTAAAACGTTAATGGGTGTTTGGTAACATGGCAACGAAACACTAGTGTTAAGTGTTGTAACGTGCCTATCACGTGGTCAGATTTGAAGAAGGGGTCTTGGGTTTGTGGACAGAGAAAGGTTGAAGGCTCAGAGAAGGCGAAGGGCGACAGTTCGAGAAGAAGAGGAGAAGAAGAAGGAATCGAAGGACGATAGAGGAGAAGGGTGACAGAGAGGACGTCTTTGTTTCTAGGGTTTGTCTTCTCTTCTTCTCTGATTTTTATCTCTACTTCTCTTCTTCTCTGAACCTTTTCCAGACAGGCCGGCGTTGCTTCTCGTCGCCATCTTTGTGTGTTGTTCTAGGGTTTGCCGAGTCGTCTTCTCTGATTTTCTTCTCTTTGTCGCCATATTAGATGTCCTCTTTTGTGTTATCTTCTTCTCTATTTGATATTGCAAAGAACAGAAGAAATGTTGATATGAATTGCCTCTTTGTGTGATGTCCTCTTTGTCGCCATATTTGATTTTCTTCTTCTCTATTTGATGTCCTCATTTACTTTTTGCTGCTAGTTGTGGTGGTACAAAAGAAATGTTGATATGAATTGCCTGTGTTGTGTTGTGTTGGAGGGATCGAGCCCATCACATTCCACTGTGAATTGTTGCTTCTGATTGTCATGTGAATTGTTGATTGTGAATTGTTGCTTCTGATTGTCATGTGAATTGTGAATTGTCACTGTGAATTGTTGCTTCTGATTGTCATTTTTCTGTATATGGCTCGATCTCGGCCGTGATCCATGGTTCTCGGCCGAGATAGCAATACAGAAAGCCAAACACATCCACTGTCATTTTTCTGTATTGCTATCTCGGCCAAGAACCATGGATCACGGCCGAGATCGAGCCATATACATTCCACTGCCATTTTTTATGATTCATATATAGGATACTTGCTTCTGTTATTTTCCTATATTGTTGCTTCTGATCGTGAATTTTTCAATAGGTATTATGTCGGACGACTCTAGCTGTGACAGCGGAGATCCAAACTACGCTGATTGGTTACATGGTGAGCCATCTTTGCCATAGGACAATCTAGCTGAAGATGAGATGTTGAGGTGCACATTTGCTGATATCCCCAACTCCGAGATATTAGAAGAGTTTGTCGAAGGCCTACGTGGGTCTAAGAAATCATTGGATTATGAAGTCCGAGTACTACGCATGGCCGATGCAAATAGCAGAGACATTATTGAGTCACTAATTCGGCAACTTGATGAAGAGAAAGAAAAGAACAAGCAGATTGAATCACTAAGGCGGGAACTTGTGGAAGAGAAAGAAAAAACAAGCAGATTCAATTTCAAGAAAGTTTCAATGCTTTTGTATGGAGTTTCGTTATTGGGGTAGCACTTTTTGCATATTTTATGTACTATTAGCCTTTGTTACGTACGTACTTGTTGTCTGTACTCTATTTGTAAGACCAAAAAACACAATCAATTGCAATGACAACGTGTTTCATCTTCTACATTAGCAAGTGTTTTGATCACATGCAGTGACAACTACGAATAGATAAGTGCAATTACAATGAAGCAAACAAACACCAAAATATAACAAAGTGTTAAACATTTTCATGTCAATCTACTAAAGGCGATTTCTACATAGTACAAGCATTCCATATTGCCGAAGCAATACGGTCACGAACATCTGTCATTCCTATTCCATTGCCATTGCCATTGTCATTGGTCCTCTCTCCTTCTTCTCCCCCCTCCTCGCTTGTCGTTCCCATATCCTCTTCATCTTCCGACAAGTCATCGTACCCTGAGTATAACCGAATGAAGTTGTGTAGTGCGAAGCAAGCAATATGGATGTCAACCTGTGTGTAGTCCGGGTAACATGGCATTGTAGCCAACAACTTCCATCTCTTTTTTAAGACACCAAAACAACGTTCGATCAACTTCTCAGAGAAGAGTGTGCCCGGTTGAATGCTTCTTTTTTGTTGCTTGGTGGCTCATTGTCAAACTGATTCAAATGATACCGGATCCTCGAGTACGGAACTAGGAACCCAGCTCTATCAGGGTAACCCTTGTCACAAAGGTAGTACTTCCCTTGTGGTGGAAGTGGGAAGTGGAGGTCGGGGTTGCAAATGGCATTGTCAAGAACCTTTGCATCGTGTGCGGACCCTTCCCATCCAGACAAGACAAAAGTAAATAGCATATTAAAGTCACATACGGCAAGGACATTAAATGTCACCGTATGTTTCCGACTGACGAAAGGAACCTGTGACACTATTGGGATGCATGCACTAATATGTGTACCATCAAGACAACCAATGCAATCCTGAATGACAAGGAAATATATGTCTATTAGTGTAAAATACTTTTTCTTTCACTTATCCACATTGGTTGTGTACCTGGAAATAATCTTTTATATCTTGGGTCAGCTGCAATGTGCGTCGGTGTTCTAGGAAAATTTGGATTCCGGTGTCGAATTATGTCACCTGCAAGTCCACGTCCTTCATGACCACGCCCGGTAATGCAATTCAGTACGCCGTGGAATGCGCGGTGTATGGTCTCCGTAGACCTCTGAAAGTGCTCATCAACAACACGAACCGAGCTCCCTTGTGCAAGAGTGTATAGGAATATCCCTACCTTCTCAATTACCGAAACATTTGTGGATGCCTTGAGGCCGTAATTCTGCTCTAACTCCAGCCATGTATATACAATACACCAGTATAAAATTGCAAAATATATTCCTAATGACATGCGCTCTATAACGCGTACACACAGGAGAAAAAACCTATTTTCTTTCTCTCCTCCGCGTGCATTCGAGCCTGGTCTTGTCGAGCCATTCGCAACAATTCAACAACGGCGTCGAACCACCCTCCGAGCCTGTCCTTGTCGAGCCATTCGCAACAATTCAACAACGGCGTCGAACCGCCTTCCGAGCCTATCCTTATTGAGCCATTCGCAACAATCCTATAAGGGCGAAGATGGTTCGACAGAAGCCGGTACCGGAACGCCGTGGTGTTAGTGATGGGGTTTGTCGTGGTGGCCGGAGATGCATTGAATGCGGGGACGACGACCAGGTTTCTTTTCTTTCCAATTCAATTTCTGGTTTCTCCTCTTCTCTCATATTTGTCTTAGGTTTTGTTTAATACTGTTAATCAATTGAACCCAATTTGTTCTCACTTCTGAGTTCCTGAGTTTCTTCCCTTCTGAGTTGAAACTTAATTTGGTTTCTCATTACTACCATCTGTGACTTATATAACTCAACATTTTGAGAAAGATGCTGCAAGAAAACAATGAACAATGCAGCAGTAAACATATCACAAGTACCACTGCACAGTTGACAAACAAAGCAGTTTTACCTCCATTACTCGTAAATGTTGAAGTTTCTTCCTGAATTTAAAATCCTATTAAAACCAGAATTTCCATCAGTTCTTGTGCAGTTAAACTAGGAGAAAAACTTGAAAACAATGATTTTTTCTATAAGAGTTTTTTTTAACTCCTGAAGTAGATTAAAATTCATGAATAGGTCAAAGACAACAACTTCATATGGTTTGTATGTCCGATGATGATAATATTATTTCCCCAACTAACGTAGTATTTGATTCTAGTCCTTACCTTCTCCACGATGCATTCGATATGGCGCAATTGTTAAAAAGGTAAATATATTTCTAGCAAATTTTAATGGTATTTGTGGTTGAAGTTGAGAGTAATGTTTGATTGAATGTAATTGTAGCGAGCACGCAATCGACATGTCAAGCAATCAGCCCAAGCTATGCGACAGATGATACTAGATCAGTTACATGTTCCGGGTAAGGCCTTGGCTACACCTGAGGATGACATTCTTCCATTGGCTGATTCTGCTGATGACAGAGAGTCCTCAATTACAAAGGGCCCTCAAGAGCAGGGGTTTCCTGGAGGTCCGAGAGTGAAAGACCTACTCGTGGACTACACCACACACATTTCCGGTTTGATTTGGTCCGGAGAAAAGGTGACAATTTAAACTTCTCATATATATATATATATAAATGACTTAATTTTTAAAAGCTTTGTTTGTTTTACAGGTTGATAAGATTCTAAAGGTGCACCGTCGTGGAAAGTGGATTAGTTATTGGGACAAGCGAGTACCACTTGAACCTGTCCCATGGATGACAGTTGCCCAACGCAGCGGTCTCACATCTTTGCGTGATCTCCACTGGGACCATGTCGATCACGTTCTTATCTCGGCTTTTGTGGAGCGTTGGTATCCGGAAACCAACACGTTTCATTTCCCTTGGGGCGAGATGACTCACTTTACATGACGTTGCATGCTTGTTGGGCCTCGCAGTTGATGAGGAGGCATTGACTTTCACTTGGCAGGATGCGGATCTACGGAGCAATATGACTGATATATTCGGTTGGAATGCACAAGAGCTGCAAAAGTACTACAAAGAAGGTGGAATTTCCTTGGAAGATTTGAACAAGAAGTTGGTTGATATGATAGCCGAGCAGCGGCCAGCTGAGCACGTTGCTTCTGGATTTTTGATGAACATATTGGGTTGTACAATATTTGTTGACAAGTCGACTCAGCGAGTGAAACACCCATTGGCGGGGCTTCTACTTGACCATGAGCGTACTGGCACGTATGCTTGGGGTGTTGGCGTCCTTGCTAACTTGTATCGATCGTTGGGAGAGTCATCTCGGTCAGGTGGAGCCCAATTAGACGGGTGCACGCTTCTTCTCGAGGTAATTTACGTTTTGTTAATTTATAATTTAGGGTTCAACACTATTTTATTTTATTTTTTTAACACAATTATGTCTTTATAGAGATGGATTTGGATGTATTTTCCTGTTTTTCGAGGCCATTTAGAGGTCGACCCACGTAGACGGGATGATATGAGATATGCAGTCAAGTATCATTCATTGGGTACGCCAAAGAAAAAGAAAGAGAGGTTGGTGAAATTTAGACACCAACTTGACACATTTCATGTAGAGGACGTGAATATCATCCACTCGTACCTTTGTATAATTTAATATGAAAAAATATTAAGTAATGTGGTCTTTCATATTAGGTTGAGTGGATGCCGTTTGGCAAAGACCTTGATTTTGAGGGACACTACCGTGTGTTATCGAGGTACAATTCAATTTTTGGGTGAAGAGGAGCCCTATATGCCAGATAGAGTAGTTTGACAGTACGGTAAAGTTCAAGGTCGGCCTGAAAATGTGATAAAACCATACGACAAGAAACGAAATGCTAAAATTAAGCCATATGAGGTTCGGTTTCTCACAGAGCACAACCATTGGGCCACCCGGTATGAGCACCTCTACCCAATTTTACAACTTCCATCGGTTCAGTTGCCTTGGGATGTGAAAGACGACTACTTTGATTGGTTCCTACCGCGTACTCATCCATATATGCTCCCTACCTCCACACCCCAACCACCCCTGGGTCATCTACCATTAGACTTAGCACAAGTAATGGCAATGTTGTCTATTACTCTAGTACAAATAAAAATTTTACTTTACATAATCTAATTTTTTGTGTGTTGTCAATGCAGCGCGCTCAAATATTCGTGCAAGAGATACGGGCCTATGCTTTGCGAGGAGAGGCTGTTCCTATAGATGTGCAATTGCATCTTCTCCGGGAGTTTGATGGCCCGGTCGCCCAGCTGCTAGAGTAGTAGCGGAAGCCTAACTGAACTTCACTATGTTCCATAGCTGTCAGTACTAGATACAAAATTTTGGAACACTATTTTTGTGGATAAATAGCTAACTTTAGTACAATATATCTTAAGTAATGATATTGATTTTTATTTTGTATAAGACATAATGATACATAAGATGGATAAGTTTTACTGAGAGATTTGTCCTTGCTATTTTCTTTACTTATTTTTCAGGATGAATCACTTTTTTTGTAAAAAAGAATATAATTTGGATCTAGTTTCGGGGGTTTGAACCCGACGTGAATCAAACACGCAACCTTCTGATCTGGAGTCAGACGCGCTACCATTGCGCCACGGATCCCGTCTGTTATGCCAAGGAATTTCACGTAATTCCATTACATTATTTACACTGCTCTGCTTTTAGTATATTCAATATCTGTTTCTAAGCCAATTTGGTTTTTTGTACCAAGTTTAAGTTTGTGCGGGGAAGTATTAGATCTGTTGTAGGTAGACCACCGGAAAGTAATAGATTTGCTTTCTGGTTGCAAACTCGCACAAGATTATGGTCCTTTATGTTGTGTTTCTAGTTCCTTTTATTACAAAAAAATAGTGTAGCAACTTTCGGTGGAAACTTAAATCTCTAAATCATCATATACTATGACAAAAAGACAAGCAAGAAAAGCATCAGAGAAATTACCTGGGCATTTTCCAGGTGTTTATAGCATCCTCTAGTGAAGGAGAATTTATAAACAAGTGAATACAACACAGTCCTGCAGCAACATGGTCCTTTCTTATTACTTGAACCATCAGAAAGACCACTGATAAGCTACATAGAAGAAATACACATGAAACAAAGGTATGATACTTGGAAGAAATACACATTTGCTCTTCTATTCATTAGCATATTGCAAAATTGGGTTCGTGGTGGGGGAATGGAAGACATGTTATAAAGAGATGCATAATAATATAGTTATGAAAAATTTGCTAAGGGAACAACTCAACATACAAGGGCTATTCAGAAACATCAAAACATAGTATGATACTTTTCAAAGATAATTACAACCCACAACAAACCGAACTGATAAAAAATCAAACCAGCAAAAAATACTGCATCTTTCATGGTCCCATAACCAACACATATTTCACATAAATTATCAATTGTTCCATAATCGGTTGTTGAAGATGTAGGAACTGTCCTCAGGGATAAACTCAAGTAGATCATGCCGTGTAGACTATAAGAGCCAACACCGTAGTGACCATGTCGAAACATAGAAGCAACTAAGGAGCAATATCTCTACAACTTAAATGACGCAATTGTTAAAAAGGTAAATATATGGCGCTATTGTTAAAAAGGTAAGTATATTTTTTAGCAATTTTTTATGATATGTGTGGTTAAAGTTGAGAGTAATGTTTGATTGAATGTTAAAATCAGCCCGAGCTATGCGGCAGATGATACTAGAGCAGTACATGTTCTGGGTCGGGTTCTAACTGTGGCTGAGACAACTTAAAGGCCTTGGATACACCAAGGATGCCATGCTTCCGTCAACGGATCAGAACATCAAAAGACTGTGGGAAGTATTATGCTGTTTCTAGTTTCTGCTATTACAAAAAAACTGTGTAGCAATTTTCTGTAGAAACTTAAATCTCTTAATTGAGAGCCATATTATGTCATGTTTAAAAAGGCGAATAACACTTGACACGGCTGTTCAAACTGAATAGGAGATGATCTTATTACAAATGCAAGCATCAAACGTACTGCATCATCACAAGCTTCTGCACAAAAAACTGTCATCTTCAGTGCACACAACAGGAGTCTCAGTGGAGGTTTTCAAAAGTTGTTGACATTCTCCAGCTTGGACCTGTTGAAGCAAACCAACAAGGCGTAGGTGAGAAAATATGGTGTAAATGTAATAGTATAATACAAAGCATGTAACATAAATATCAAGAATGAATATGATGAAGGAAATGTAATGCAAGTATAAGATGAGAGAAGATAACATACTGGCTAGGATTTGTATATCTGATGTTGAGTATGTCAAGACCCGCATAAGCAGCTTTCTGGAACTGGTTCATCTCTTCCTCTATGGATTTCCTCCTGGCAAAGGCTTTCTCCTTGCACTTCGCTATCTCTTCATCTACTTCAGCAGATTGCCTATCAATTTCACTGCAAACGAAAGACAAATAATTTTACCTTGATGCTTATACAGGAAAAACAGGGAGAGTTTGCTATGAACATTTAGATTTGCATAAGTTTGCCCAATCCATTTTATACGACTAGAAAGAAACAACAAACCACGCTTTTAATTCAGTAAAGTGTCTCACGTGATCATTTTCAGAAGCTCCTCCATTCCTGATTGTACCTGCTCCGAAATATCTGCATGATGCACATAACATTAAGCTAAGTAGGTAGGATAAGCAGTAGAACTCAACTCTGTTCCTTAGTTCAACATTGATTCATTTCTGCAACAGTACAGAGTCATAGGCTGTAGAAATTATCAGATTTTCTTTCACTAGACCATTTTATGCCAAGCGTGAATTAACTACAGGTAAGAAGTACATGATAATCAGAAGCACAAAATAGATGGAAATTCGTAAATTAAGATGTAGATCTTAAGCATTTGAACTCCAAAGATACAAACAGATCTACAGATTGTCAGTCAGAAGCATGCGTTATCTTAAGAACCACTACAAAGAATCAATCACTGGAGTATCATCCACCAACGCATCACAATTATGATGAAAGTTCATACATCATAATAAGCTCGTGCGTTATCAAAATGACTAATATAAAGAACTATCAGCCACAAACACATGAAAAATTGCGTATACTCGAATAAGCAATCGGCTGTGCAAAAATTGCGGTTTCGTAGATGATCTAGGTTTCGACGAAGAAATCGTCAAAAAATTGGAGTTAATCAAGCAAAATCAAGAGAAGATCGTAATATTTGAACGCAATGTGTGCTCAATTTTGCAAAGAGAGGAAGAGAGTTAGTACCATAAAGGACCGTAGATAAGGGAGAATCAACATGAGAAGTTGGATCTAGAGGCGTAGACGTAGGCACCGCCTCTAGATTCATCCTCGTCCCCGTTCGGATATTAAAAATTGTCCCCGTCCCCGTCGGATATTCGTCCCCATTGGGAATACCCGTCCCCGTTTAATTTCCCCATTTAAAAACTTGTTGGATTTTCCCCATTTAATTTCCCCATTTAAAAACTTGTTGGTTTTTCTCGTATAATTACTCGTACTCATCCCGTTTAACTTTTAAGAGTTAGACAAAAATATTAATTTGAATAATAAAATTTTTGTAATTGTGTGGTTCTTATTACTAGTCAAACAAATGAGAATACATTGTCTTTGCAAGACCGACAAAATTTATGTATATAATATACATTTTAATTGAAATGTTATCAAGTAGGAACGAATATGATACTCTTAAGTCTTAACGTACAAAAGTGTATATATTATACAAACATTTAGTTCATGGTTACAAGATAAATTTCAATTCACATAATATTATTATACATATTAATTTGAAATATTTATGTGATTTAGTTGGTTGTTCAACAAATCACCTTATCCAATATGTCAAAGTATAGGTTCATATATTGTGTGTATATATTAGGTTTTGTTCGTTCAAGTAGGAATGTAGAATCGAGATTCAAAATACAAACTAGTATAAACTAAAATAATTATATCTTAATAACATTTTGATTACGGTCTCAAGATAAAGTGTTATATTATTCTAACATTTTAATTTTAGGATTTAGGTTGCACCGTCAAATTATGTATTTGACAAACTATGACACATAAGATAAAAACACAACATGTAATGTGTGATGCATTTGATCATCGCGATTTGACGTTTACGAAATACGACGTATTCAAAATTTTCGTGAATGTGTTGTTATCCTCGTATGATCAAAAACCAATTTAATATAGGTTAGCATTAGCATGATTTACACACATATAATTATCAAAAAAAATATTTAAACTTAAATCACATTTTAAAAAATACATTGTGTGTAAGTAGGAATGAGTATGATAGTAATCATAGTATGATACTCTTAATCCTTAAAATTCAAAAGTGTATATAGTTTGAAATTTTAGTAATCATCGGTAATTTTTGAATTTAAACGCAACTTCTGAAATAAATTTCAATTAAACTTAAAACTACAATGAAAGTATAATGTAAATACAATTTGTTTATTTATGTATTCTTCGTGGAATTCCCGTCGGGTTTTCCCGTCGGTTTCCTCGTCGGGGTTCCCCGTCGGATTCGGATTCGGATCGGGGAGCGGGGCGAATACTTCTATCTTCGTCCCCGTCCCCATACTCAAGCGGGAAATCAATTTTTACCCCATCCCCGTTTAAATTCCCCATCTCCATCCCCATGACGGGTAATACCCGCGAATTTCGGGGAATCCCCGACTCATTGACATCCCTAGCAAAGACTAGACAGAAAAGAGACTGAGAGGAGGGAGATTGGTTTTTTAGTTATCAGGTTTGAAAGTAGAAACCGGGATGTATATATAAATATCCAGATCCAAGAAACAACGAATTAGTGATCAAAGGCAAGCTTTATGAGTAATAGCGTTATGTATGAAATTATATTGGGCCAATGTATTCTAGAAGCCCATATATAAATTTAATGCAAATATGGGCTTAGTCCAAAACTACGATTTTCCGTGTGAATTATTTGTTCTTTATCGGAAAGTGACTAGGGTGTGTTTGGTGAGTGAGTAGAGGTTATACGGAATGAGAAAAAAATTTGTGATAAAAGATAATGAAATTTGCCCTTTTCTTTTCCGTGATTATTCGAAGAGAGCATTATTTCTAAAATATCTCATCACAAACAACTAGAGGTGTCAAACGGGCGGGTCGGTTGAGTTCGGGTCGGGTCAATTTTATCTATAATGTCATGCCGGGTTTACTCGGTTCGGGTCCGGTTAAGCAAGGTGCCCTTGCACAACTGATAATCGGGTTCTCGGCCTATTTTGGGTCGTTTTAATCGGTTATCGGGCTGATTCGGGTTGGCCTCGGGTCGGATTGGGTTAAGACGGGTGTCCTTGCATAACTGATAATCGGGTTCTCGGGCTATTTTGGGTTGTTTCAATCGGTTATCGGGCTAATTCGGGTTGGAACTGGGTCGGGTTGGGATCATTTGTACAATTGAAATTTGGGTTCTTGGTCTAAATCGGGTCATTTCAATTATCGGGTTATCTTGGGTCAGTCTAGTTTATGTATCGGGTAAATCCGGGTTGAATTACTTTGCGTATAATCATGTCGGGTTGTTTTCGGATCAACAATTTTTGGATTTGATCGTTTTTGGGGTTGGTTGTTTCAGGTTGGACTAATTTTTTTTGACGGGTCAGATTCCGACAGGCTCAAACTTATTATGCTTATTTCATATTTCAAATAAAAAAAATACAATAGTTGATCAGGTCAATTAACATATACCTTTTGACCAATGTGCGAGATGAACACATCTGTAGGACCGGTTTTTGGTCGGCTGGTCTGTGGTTGTATCTGCACTCATACCCACCCCATCACCCATCAACCATACACCGTTCACCACCCGAAATTCATCGGATTTTCACATGCATATTTGGTTCGGTTGACCAGTTAGGTCGGATGGTTGTTCACCCATTTATAACATCCTAATGCGCGAGAGGATCACAAACAACCTCGGTTTAGTTTCTAATTATATTATTTTTGTGTATGATTTATAAACATGAAGTCTCATTGTTCTAGTGGTTGAGGATCCTTACAAATTCTTTTCTCAACTTTTGAAGATCAAAGTTCGAGCCTTACCCACTGCATTTTCTATTTTACAAGTTGTAGGCTAAAATTTAAAACTTTTCTAAAATAAAATTTTATAGGATTACTCTATTATATCCCAAATAATATATATCAATCATAATAAGTGACATTTTGATGTATTTTATAATTTTTAATTCTATAATTATAATTATAACATAATATCAAAAAAAAAAATAATTTAAACATAATTTCCTTAATTCATTGGTCGGACCTTCTCGATGGTTTACAATCTGATAGAATTTTTTTTCCTCGTCCACTCGAGTTCGAACTTTGTTACACTGCTTTCTTTGTTTATTTAAATTTGTAGTTATAAGACTCGTACCTTCTTTATTTAACTTGTAGAATGAAAAAAAAAAATAAATCAAAATAAATGTATAAAATTACATTTTAAAAATATTAACAGACTAAATAATGAAAATTTTAATAACTATCTTATTAAGTTTATTTTTTTGTATTTTTCCAAAAAAATTTAATAAAATTACTAAAATGAATATTTTTTTAAGAAACTTTGCATTTTTTTATTTTTTTTAAATTTACCTCCGAGGCTATGGCCCGGTGGTATTTTGGTTGGATCATAGATCTTTCATATTTGGTGTTTCGAAAATGTTATTTTATAAAAGCGAGGTTATTTTACAAAACCATTTGTTGATAGTAACTTATAAGTTTATAGTATGTTTATCATTTTATAAAATATAAAGATATAGATTAAGAAAAATTATTTATAAAATTAAGAAAATAAATTTAAATGGTAAATAAAAAAAGTATAATATAGTTTTATAAATAAATGTATATATTGTGATCTCTATACTAATATGATAAGCGTTAGTAAAATCGTATATCATCACTAACTATTATCTTCATCTTTGTTCATCGGCTAACCCAATGTATTATATAATGAAATAACGTAAATTCAAAGTATATTATTTTATGTGAGAGTTTATTTTATAAATAATAACATGATAGTTTTATAGTTTGCATGTACATACAAAGTCATATTTGTTTAACATCAACGTCATTATTTTGTATGCGTATAAAAACCATTTACGAGTTACATTGTAAATTTATGATCATATACGCTTATTACTTTCTTATGCTTTTTCATGCGTAATATTATAAACAATTTATCTAATATTTATTTAAAACAAATTATGCATCATAATAATATAATATTATAATACTAATTTACATTCAACTAAACAACATTTTTTATTAAGGAAAATTTGTACTATGTCACTTGACTCACTTACATTGAGTTATACTCGATGTATGACTCATTATATTATACATAAATTACTCTTATTAATTAGTATCTATGTATATCTATATGACTCAACCACTAATTATTAATTTATCTATATATTTATATGCTAATGCCTAATATTAAAGCAAAAGATCAAAAATCTTTAATACCACATGTCACATTTTCTTGTTCATTTCATCACGTGTCATTATTGCCGCATTCTTATGTTTATAAATTTTTTTATTAAAAAAGTATGTGAACTAACTATCTATTTTTAAATATATATTTATATATATTTTAATAAATTCTTCTATTATATTTTACTTTTTTGATTAAGTTGTCATATAACACACTTTATATTTATAATATATAAATTTTATTTTATAATTAGATACATAGTAGTATATAATCACTAAATCGTTCATTTTTTTAATACCACATGTGACTATGAGCTCTTTAGAATAATTCGGGTTGAGTTATCTTGGGTCGGGTCATTACGGGTTCACATATCAAGTCGGGTCGGCGGCTTTCGGATTTTCGGGCATTTTGGGTGGGGTTATTTCGGGAATCATATAAATTTCGGGTCGGGTGCTTTCGGTTTCGGGCGTCGCCGGGCTAGTTCATTCGGGTATAATCGGGTTACAATCCCTTTCGGGTTTGAGTATTTTTTGTTTCGGGTTAAATCGGTTAACACCGGGTCAGTCTGATACACGTAATTTTTTCCTTTTAACGGATATCGGTCGGGTTCAGATCGGACGGGTCGGGCGGGTTTCACGGGTCAGGTCAGATTTTGACAGCTCTACAAACAACCAACAGAGCCTCAGAGTCAGGAATAGATAAAAATGACAAGAGGAAAGATAAATAAATAAAATAAAAGTTGCTTGACTTGAGAGCAATTGTTAGACTTTTTAAGATGAATGACAATTATCACATGTTTTAAATTTAAAATTAAATCAAAGTCCACTCTTATCACTCTCATTTTTTTTATATTTCTTCCAGTAATAGTGATAATATATCCAGACTTACCTCGTCCCAACGCTAACTCTCAAGACACTCCTGCTTTCCTCGGGAAGAACACAAAACCTGCTCATCGCAAGATACATATATCAAAACTCGCTCACTCGAGAAGTCTAGGACTTCTACCCAAATGATCTATACAAGATCATTCGATTCCCATTCTAGAATCTATCATGATACTACTGGACATAACTAGATCGATATGAATTCGTGACTTTTATCGGGATTTGGAACTTAGCATGACATTACACAATTTAGCCCATACGCTAAATTGATCGTCAAATATAATATATCGAAGTCTATAATAAAACTCGTTCATAAATTCCGAGGTTAAAACTCGCTAACATATTTTCTGGGACAAATATACATTTCCTAAGTCATATGGGTCAAAACCGTAATTAAAACCTTGGGGCAATTTCCGACAAAAACCCAACAGAGGGTATAATTGCAACAAATTCAGAAATCTGGGTCAAAACTGCAATAACTCAAACTCTGGGTAATTTCTACAATTAACATAAAACTGAGGAGGCCGAATGTAATTATACTTAAAGTGAGGGGGGCCGACTGTAATTAAGCCCAAAGGTCTCCGGCCGGTTCTGCAGCGTCTTCCCCGGCGGCGACTGGGTTGCCGGGCGCTCCAAGCTTCCTCCGGTACGTGGCGGCCCTGGTGGTGGCGGTCTCCGGTCGACAAGGATGTGCAGGAGGAGAAAAGGGGAGGTGAGAGAACTGCTTCCGGCGGCGTCAAGGGTGGCAGGCGCAAGCTCTCTGGCGCGAGGCTGGGCGGCGGAGGAGAGTGATTGCTCCGGTGAGCTCGAGGCGAGGTGAGGCTACCTAGGGAGTCGGCTAGGGTGCAACAGGGGCTGCTTCCGGCGGCTCAATCCAACAGAGGAGGGAGAAGGGGGGACTGGTGGCCGGGACGCAGTGGAGGGGTGTTCCGACGTGAAAGTGAGGGCAGGGGGGAGGGAAATGGTGCAGCAGGTGTGGAGGGCTGAGGGAGAAAGGGTAGAGGGTGAGAGGGCTGAGGGGGAAAGGGGCATGGGATAGGCGTGCCGTGGTGCACAGGGCGAGGGGACGGCCAGCTGGTGCAGGGGAACGGGGACAAGACCGAGGGGTCGGGAGCACTGTAGGCCTAGCCAGGGAGGTAGGCGGGCGTAGGCGGCAGCAGTAGCTGCTCCAAAAGCAAAACAAAGAAGGAGAAAGAGAGGGAAGCGGGAAAGAAAAAGAAGAGAAGGAGGAGGGAAGCGCCGGCGTGGCGTGGGGCCCGGCGACGTGGCGCCTGCGTGGCGTGGGGCCCACGCTGAGGTGAAAAAAGGGTGAGGTAAAGGAAGAGATAAGAAACGGGTTTAAAACTCGTTAAATAAATTCCGTAACGGATGTTACGGGTCGGAATAATTTCCGACATTCTCGTAAAATTTATTTACGGTTTACGGGTCAGAATATTTTCCGAACATTTCCGTAAAATAATTTACGGAAGGAGAAATAAAAAGATATATTTTATTTCTAAAATTCCCGGACGTTACAACTAACCCCCCTAAAACCAAGTTTCGTCCCGAAACTTGTTAAACCCTACACTCTCCAACATACCCGTCTCGTAACCCCGTAGAACTCAAAAACGTCAACTATCGGCTCTAGATCAAGTCCATGTATATAAATCATATCACGACCTTGCAAGGTACTCATAATTCAAACCAAATCACATAACATGTAAAGCAAACATGTAAAATCTCAGGACTAACCCGACGGTCCTATCGATGTCGCTAGGTCTGCATAAAACTCGGGATAGTTCCTCCGGATACTATCCTCCGTCTCCCATGTAGCCTCGTCGGCTCCTCGCCTCGACCATTGGATCCTCAGCATCAGTATCTCCTTCGATCGAAGGCGTCTCGTACTCCGCTCTAAGACCGCTATCGGGTGCTCTGCGAAAGTGTGGTCCGGCTCGACCACTAGGTCCTCATGACTAACGATGTGTCTCGGGTCATGGATGTACTCTCTCAGCTGAGAGACAGAAAGACCGGGTGTATGCCCTCTAACCGCGGTGGCAATGCTAACCGGTATGCCACCTCACCGACTCTCTCCAAGATCTCAAATGGTCCGACATATCGGGGGCTTAACTTCCCCTTAATGCCGAATCGTCTAACGCCCCGTGTCGGTGACACTCTCAACCAGACCTGAGCTCCTACCCTGAACTCGAGAGGTCTATGCCTCCTATCCGCATACGACCTCTGACGGCTTTGCGCAGCCAACATCCTTTCCCGAATCAAAGCGACTCTCGCCATGTCGTCCTGTACCTGATCCGGTGCTACTAAGCTAGAGCTCCCGGGCTCGTCCCAACACAAGGGAGTACGGCATCTCCGTCCATACAATGCCTCATACGGTGCCATCCCAATCGAAGCGTGCCAACTGTTATTATACGAAAACTCAACCAACGGGAGATGATCTGGCCATACCTGACCCCAGTCTAGTACACACGCTCGAAGCATATCCTCTAAAGTCTGAATAGTCCGCTCAGACTGGCCGTCGGTCTGGGGATGGTATGCGGTGGTGAAATGGAGACTCGAACCTAGGGCGGCGTGTACCTGCTGCCAGAACCTCGAGGTAAAACGCCCGTCCCTGTCCGAGATGATGGTCCTCGGGACTCCATGTAGTCTCACAATCTGACGGGTAAACTCTTCGGCTAAACGACTCACCGGCCACGTTTCCCGTATAGGAATGAAACGTGCGGTCTTCGTCAGCCGATCTACTACCACCCATATCGCGTCAAAGCTCCTACTCGGTCTTAGGCCGGTCACGAAGTCCATAGATATGTCCTCCCACTTCCCCTGCGGCACGGGCAGTGGGTGAAGCTCTCCTCCGGGTCTATGGTGGTCAATCTTGACCTGCTGGCAGGTCGCGCATCGGGCCACATATCTAGCTACATCGGGCTTGAGCCCGCCTCACCAATAGGATCTCCTAAGGTCCTGGTACATCTTACTCGCGCCTGGGTGCACTGAGTAAGGTGTGGAATGGGCCTCCTGCAATATCCGCTCTCTCAGCTCCTGATCCAACGGTACACAAATACGTCTCTGACGTCTCAATAGCCCATCTGCTCCCGTGACAAACTGTGGTGCCTCTCCTCGGGACATCCGGTCCCGGATCCTCATCAAAATAGGACAACTCTCCTGCTTCTGCAGGATCTCTCCGGACAGGTCAGGTAACGCCTCTAACTCGGACAAACGACCGTCCGTACCTGGAAATCGGATATCCAACTCTAAGCCCATTAAATCCCTCTGTAGCTGAGGTTGAACTGTAAGCCGAGCTATCACCTCTTCCCGAGGTGTCCTCCTACTCAGAGCATCGGCGACTACGTTCGCCTTCCCAGGATGGTATAAAATCTCTAAGTCAAAGTCCTTGATGAGCTCCAGCCATCTCCTCTGGCGGTTATTCAACTCCCGTTGAGTGAATATATACTTCAGACTCTTATGGTCTGTGAAGATCTGGCACGTAGCCCCGTACAAGTAGTGTCGCCAGATCTTCAGGGCGTGAATCACTGCCGCTAGCTCGAGATCATGGGTAGGGTAGTTCTCCTCGTACGGCTTCAGCTGCCGAGAAGCGTACGCAATAACCCTACCCCTCTGCATCAAGACGCACCCCAAGCCTAGCTTGGAGGCGTCACTATATACCACAAAGTCCTCTATGCCCTCAGGCTGGGCTAACACA
Source organism: Fagopyrum tataricum (assembly GCA_002319775.1). NCBI lineage: Eukaryota > Viridiplantae > Streptophyta > Magnoliopsida > Caryophyllales > Polygonaceae > Fagopyrum > Fagopyrum tataricum. The sequence goes on from CM008284.1 coordinate 30,561,887, forward strand.
GGAGCGGAGGTCAACCTCCTCTTCAGCTCCTCAAAGCTGCGCTGGCAAGGCTCGGACCAGACGAACCTGGTAGACTTCCTCAGCAAGGAAGTGAGCGGTCGTGCAATCACGGAGAAACCCTCAACAAAACGGCGGTAGTAACCCGCTAAGCCCAAGAAACTGCGCACCTCCTTGACCGTCCTAGGAGGCGGCCATGAGGAAACAAACTCTATCTTCGCCGGGTCGACCATGACACCCTCGGCGGAAACTATATGTCCCAAAAATGCCACCTCAGGAAGGCCGGTACAGTCATTAGCGCCGTTCGAGCTGCTAGACTTATCGGGCAGGGATGTGAGGCTTCTGGTGTTATGCCATGAAGGAAGAGGAGACGGGACCATCACTGGAGGAGATCCCTGTGGCATGCGAGTTCGAGGACGTATTCGGGGAGCCACCTGGGCTACCACCGCAGAGGAGCGTTGACTTCACTATTGAGTTGGAGCCCGGCACCCGGCCGATCTCCAAGGCTCCATACCGCATGGCGCCGATTGAGTTGCTGGAGCTGAAGAAGCAGCTCGAGGAGTTAGCTGATAGGGGTTTCATACGCCCGAGCGTTTCCCCTTGGGATGCACCGGTCCTCTTCGTGAAGAAGAAGGACGGATCTTTGAGGCTTTGTATCGACTACCGGGAGTTGAACAAAGTCACCATCAAGAACAAGTACCCTTTATCGCGCATTGATGATTTGCTGGACCAGTTGCAGGGAGCTTCCGTATTTTCTCGTATCGACTTGAGGTCGGGATACCATCAGCTTAGGGTGAGAGATGAGGACATACCGAAGACGGCATTCAGGACGAGATACGGCCACTATGAGTTTGTCGTGATGCCATTCGGGCTCACGAATGCACCTGCCGTCTTCATGGAGTTGATGAACGGCATCTTCATCTACTTCTTGGACCAGTTCGTGGTGGTATTTATTGACGACATCTTAGTCTACTCTCGGAGTAGGGAGGAGCATGAGGGACACCTTAGGACGGTACTTCGAGTCCTCCAGGATAGAGAGCTTTACGCGAACACTCTAACAATAACCTTTTTAATAGATTTTTAATTATGTACTTTAATTTATAAAAAAAAAAAGCCTCAAAACTATTAAAAAGGTTATTATTAAATTATAAAAGAGCTTTAATTATAATACTCTAAGAGAGGATTAAATTATTTTATTTATTTTATTTATTCATGTTTTAATTATGTACTTTATTGTTAGTGGATCTTATGTATTCTTATTTTAACTAAGTTCAGATGGCGAGTAGGAGACGGAAAAACAATAAAATTATGGAAAGACATCTGACTGATAAAACATGAATAAACCCCTCAAAATTAGTTGGTTTCTACATCCTTGACAACAAATGGAATCAACAACTGGTAAACCATTTTGAAACAATTCTACCAAGAGACATCACCGACAAAATTAAGAAAGACAATCTCCCCAACAATGATATAAGAGACATAATATATTGGGTTGCCGACGAAAACATATGGTACTTGACAAATTTTGCAATACAAATGATCCAAAAAGGGGAAACTGGAATTTCTACAAACAAATCTTGGATATGCAAAACTAAAATTATGCTTAAAGTAAAAACTTTCTATGGAAGTTGGCTCTTGATGGCCTACCAACAAAACAAAACCTTGATAAACAAAAAATCTCAGTTATGATGCACTGTGAATTCTTCAATCACTATAGATAATGTCGATGTTTTATCGATACTGAACAACCATGACATCGCTAACTAGATGCATTATGGATACTCCATCCAAGCTAAAAGAAAACATATTTCCAATAGAGCTGAGACAACTAACAATGATATGGTGGAACATCCAGATAACTAGGAACCAAACCATCTTCAACAAGAAAAAGGCACCTCCAGTTCTGAAGTTGAATGACTCAAAACAAATAAATGACTGGGACATTGCTAACACAAAACCTAATATGTAATATAATATTAAGCTCCCTAAAACAAGAAGAAAAACTAAAAATATCAAATGGCAAAGATCAAAAATCAAAGGAAGGTTTTATCAAACTAAACTTGACGCCTCAAGAAATTATATTTACCAATATACTTATGGATTCATCATACGAAAAAACTTGGCTACTCCTCTGGTTGTAGGGAAAGGAAGATGCAATGTTTAATATGTGCTAGGCGCAAAAGCTTTTGCTCTTCGATAAGGCCTCCAAAAGGCCGCAAACCTAGGTGCCACATTGTTATAATAAGACAATAAATCTAGGTATACTGATACAATGGGCCAGGGGAAACATATTTTGGGCCCATGGATTAATGGGCCCGGGGCGACAAGGGGTGCGGGGGCTTAGCCCCGCGGAGGATTCTATCTATTTATGGTTATAAATAGATAGGTGTAGGGTTGTATTCATTATCCACCAAAGTATATTGAAAACCCTAGCTGCAAGGTTTGTGCAGCAAAACCACAAAACGTTTTGTCTTCTCTTCTTCTCTATATTTCTGAAGTAACTCGTTGAAAGATCACAACAATTGGTATCAGAGCAAGGTTGTCGATGAGTTCCGTTGCAAAATTTGAGGTTCCGCGATTCAACGGAACTGGAAACTTCGGTCTTTGGCAGCGACAAGTTAAGGATCTGCTAACGCAGCAGGGGATGTTGAAGGCGCTGAAGGAGACAAAACCGGAGTCGTTGAAAGACGACGAATGGGAGGAGATGCAAGAGAAGGCAGCGTCGGTCATTCGGCTCTGTTTGGCAGACGAGGTAATATACCACGTTATTGATCTCAAATCTTGTCAAGAAATTTGGACTCAATTGGAGAAACGGTATATGTCAAAATCTTTGTCTAGCAAATTGTATCTCAAACAAAAATTGTATGGGTTGAAAATGGTGGAAGGTTCTGACTTAGTAAAACACGTGAATATTTTCAATCAAATTATTGGGGATTTGGCTCGGGTGGATGTAAAACTTGGAGATGAAGATAAAGCTATGATCTTGCTATGTTCTTTACCCTCTTCATATGAGAATCTGGTGATGACGTTGACGTGTGGGAAAGACGAGATAAGTCTTGATACGGTGTCAACAACGTTGCTTTCACAAGCCGAACGACGACAACATACCAGTGAGAGTTCTCAAAGCGAAGGGTTGTATGTTAGAAGCAACAAGGATAGAGGGAGGACGAAAGAGAAGCAAGAAGGAAACAACAAGCAATCCAGGTCTAAATCCAAGGGTAAAAAGCCAGTAACTTGTTACTTCTGCAAGGAGGACGGTCACTTCAAACGTGATTGTCCTGCCAGGAAGAAGAAGTACGAAGATAAGAAGTCAGAGGAATCTTCAAGATCAGCAAACGTGGTGCAGAAAGATGACTCAGATGGTGCAGATTCTGATATGCTCTCTGTGACGTCAGGCAACTACTCAAATGTATGGATCATGGATACGGGATGTTCGTTTCACATGACTCCGAATAGAGATTGGTTTGAGACGTACAAGTCTGGAACTTTTGGCTCCGTCCGATTAGGAGACAACAAGGCTTGTGATGTTGTTGGCATTGGGCAGATAAAGGTGAGGATGCACGATGGTGTGATTCGAACATTGATTGACGTGCGTCACATTCCAACTCTAAAGAAAAATCTGATTTCCTTGGGGACTTTACATGTAAAAGGGTTCTGTTTTAAAACAGAAAAGGAATGTGTAAAGGTGAGCAAGGGGGCAATGACAGTTATGAAGGGGCAGATTACATCGGGTAATATCTACCGGTTGGTAGGGAGTACCGTTGTAGGTGGAGTTGCAGCCGTGGCTTCTGAGACAAATTACACAACTCTGTGGCATATGCGCCTGGGTCACATTGGCGAAAGGGGGATGATTGAGCTTCACAAGCGAGGTCTCCTGGATGGTGTGAAGAGTTGTAAGATCGACTTTTGCAAGTTTTGCGTGATGGGAAAACAATCCAAGGTGTCTTTTAAGACAGGTCAGCACAACACAGGTGAAATTCTTGATTATGTGCATTCTGATGTGTGGGGACCAACTCAGGTGTCGTCCCTAGGAGGATCTAGGTATTACGTCATTTTCATTGATGATTATTCAAGGAAGGTCTGAGTGTATTTTCTAAAGTATAAATCTGAAGTCTTCAGCAAGTTCAAGCTATGGAAGGCGGAAGTGGAAAATCAGACAGGGAGGAAAGTGAAGTATTTGAGATCTGATAATGGGACAGAGTACACGGATTCTCAGTTTCAGAGTTTTTGTGGTGAGCATGGCATTCAGAGACATTATACAGTGCGGAAGACACCACAACAGAATGGTGTTTCTGAGAGGATGAATCGGTCCATTGCAGAAAAAGCGCGGTGTCTTAGATTGAATGCAGGGCTTCCAAAGCAATTCTGGGCAGAGGCAGTGAGCATGGCGGTCTATTTGATAAATAGATCACCCCGGACTTCTCTTGACGGGAAGGTTTCAGAGGAGGTATGGACTGGTTCTGATTTAGACTTATCAAATTTGAAGATTTTTGGCAGTCCAACATATGTGTTGATTCCAGGTGATGAGCGAACAAAGCTGGATGCAAAGTCTAAGAAGTGCATTTTTCTGGGTTATGAGAAAGGTGTGAAGGGTTTCAAGTTTTGGGATCCTGTTGCAAAGAAACGGATGATCAGTCGAGATGCTGTATTTGATGAGCAGGCAATGCTTCTACATGCTAAGGAAGTTGGGAAACCTGTAGTTACAAAGACTGAATCCAGATCAGCAGTGGAGGTGGAGCTTTCAGATTCTAGCACACCTACACCAACAGGTGGTGAGCATGATGTAGATCAACAACAGGTTGAGAGTCTTGTTTCTGGCAGAAGCAGACGCATCACAAGGGCCCCTATAAGATATGGTTTTGAGGAGATGGTTAATTATGCTCTAGTCATTGGCACAGATGATCCATCCAACTTTCGAGAGGCTACTCATAGTCAGGAGAAAGAAGGATGGGTAGGTGCTATGACTGAGGAGATGGAATCTCTCCATAAGAACAGGACGTGGGAGTTGGTTCCTCTTCCAGCAGGTAAGAGGGCAATAGGATGCAAATGGGTGTTCAAGAAGAAACAAGGCATCTCAGAGAAAGAAGGCATAAGGTACAAGGCACGACTAGTAGCAAAGGGTTACTCACAGAAGAAGGGGATTGATTATGACGAAATTTTTTCTCCTGTGGTCCGACACACGTCTATCAGATTGGTGTTGGCATTGGTAGCTAGCTGGGATTTGCATCTGGAGCAGATGGATGTGAAAACAGCTTTCCTTCATGGTGATTTGGAGGAGGAGATCTACATGGAGCAACCAGAGGGTTTTGTCCAGCCAGAAGAGGAGAAACTTGTATGCAAGTTGACAAAGTCATTGTATGGTCTGAAGCAGGCTCCTAGGCAACGGTACAAGAAGTTTGACTCTTACATGCTTCGGATAGGCTACCGGAGATGTGAGTATGATTGTTGTGTTTATGTGAAATATTTGGATGATGGATCACCCTTATACTTGCTATTATATGTTGATGACATGCTGATTGCTGGAAAGAATATTGATGATGTTGTTGAGTTGAAAACCTTGTTGAGCAAGGAATTTGACATGAAGGATCTTGGTGTTGCAAATAAGATCCTTGGTATGGAGATTCGCAGGGAGAGAAGTTTTGGGAGGTTATGGTTATCTCAAAAGACTTACATTGAGAAAGTGCTTGATAGATTCGATATGGCCAACTCCAAATCTGTCAGCACTCCTCTAGCGAATCACTTCAAGCTCTCCTCGGCTCAGTGTCCGAAGTCTGATGGAGAAATCAAAGATATGTCCAAAGTTCCTTATGCAAGTGCAGTTGGTTGCTTGATGTATGCTATGGTGTGTACAAGACCTGATTTGGCCCAAGCTATTAGCCAAGTGAGCAAGTATATGTCTAATCCTGGGAGAGAACACTGGACGGCCGTCAAGTGGATACTCAGGTATTTGAGGGGTACTGCTGACCGTGGAATTATGTTTGGTGGCCAGGAAGGAGATCCTTCAGTTGTAGGGTATGTTGATTCAGACTATGCCGGTGATCTTGACAACCGGAGGTCCACTACAGGGTATGTCTTTACTCTTGCTGGGGGGCCTATATGTTGGAGATCAGTTTTGCAGTCTGTAGTAGCCTTGTCTACAACTGAGGCAGAGTACATGGCTTTAGCAGAGGCAACTAAGGAGGCTCTGTGGATTAGAGGAATTGTGGAGGAACTGAGTGTTGAGCAAGGTGGAGTTGAGGTACATTGTGATAGTCAGAGTGCTATATATCTAGCTAAGAATCAGGTGTACCATGCTCGGACTAAACATATTGATGTGAAATTTCACAAGATTAGAGAGCTAGTAGCTTCTGGTGAGATCATCCTGGAGAAGGTACACACTTCTCAGAATGCAGCTGATATGATGACCAAACCGGTTACCGCAGACAAATTCAAGCATTGCTTGGATTTGGTTCATGTCACTCGTTGTTAGATGAGTGAGAAAGCCCCCTGTCAAGAGAAACAAGGAGGATCCGGCGACAAGATCTTGGAGTTGTATATGTGTTTCCAAATTTTTGTATTAGATTATGTTGTCTAGGTGGAGATTGTTATAATAAGACAATAAATCTAGGTATACTGATACAATGGGCCAGGGAAAACATATTTTGGGCCCATGGATTAATGGGCCCGGGGCGACAAGGGGTGCGGGGGCTTAGCCCCGCGGAGGATTCTATCTATTTATGGTTATAAATAGATAGGTGTAGGGTTGTATTCATTATCCACCAAAGTATATTGAAAACCCTAGCTGCAAGGTTTGTGCAGCAAAACCACAAAACGTTTTGTCTTCTCTTCTTCTCTATATTTCTGAAGTAACTCGTTGAAAGATCACAACACACATCCATTGAGATAGAAGGAGATAACTTGATGCTCATTAACTCGATTAACCAGATTTGGAAACATCTGTGGGAGACATACATGATCGTCTCGGATATCTCATCCTTGATCTCAAGATTCACGCATTTTTAGTGTTCACCACATTTCCAAGGTAATCAACACAGTCGATGATAGACTCACACTACATGGACATAACTCAATTGCAAGAGACGAGACCGTACTAGACGATATTGAAGACTTTATCCGAAATGATGCTTTAGGCCGGTCGGTTTCCAAAAATTGACCCACCTATATCTCTTACCTTGTATAAAAAAAAATCAAAGTAGTATCAACTAGTTTAGTACCCGTGACTTGCACGAGAGTTGTAAAAGTTGAATTGATAATTTTTTTTATCACCGTAAATTAAGTTTTGATGTATATAAAAAATAGTTTAATATATTTTGTGATGTAAAATAAGAAATAAATAAATATAAAAACTGAAAAATTAGAATTATATAATAGCAAGATTTATAAATAAAATATTTTAACGATAATCAAAATTGTATCGTTTACGATTATATAAAAAGATGTGAATAAAAAAAAAATTATTATCGTTACAACTAAAAAAATGTGAAATTTGCCTAGTTTCTCATCAAAATAATTGAAATAAATTGTTTATAATTCAATAATATTATGCAATATAGTTAGGGAATATAAATTTCTTATAATTATACCTAAAATTTAGCTATAATAATACAAAACAAATATTTAACTTAATACGAGAATAGAAAATGTTGTAATTAAGGAGTATTATACAGTAGATTCAAGAAAAAAACTGTTATTGATTTAACAAGAAAAAAACGATGGAAGTGGTAAAATTAATAATAATATTAGTTTTTTAATCCCAAAGTTACTATCCCAATAACTGTTATCAAAATTGCAATATATCTGACTCAATTTTAAATATTACCTGGATGTGAACCATTTATTTTAGTATATTCAAATATATTATGTAAGAGTAATTTTAACATCTGTCAACTAATGCAATTATGCAAGTAAACAGAGCAACGGAATTCAAACAATAATAAAAAAATTATAACCAAAAAAAAAAGGTAAAGAAAGAAAAAAAGAAACGAAAATTTAGAAAAGGCCCTGCAGATGTGACAGATGATCTCAACCGTTGATCATCTCCTATTTTCACCCTGAGAGGAACAAAAGTAAATTACATAAAACCACTCTTAAAATGGGTAAATATCACAACATTTCCCATAAAATTCACTTTTACAACAGCTCCAAAAACACTATTTGTTTGAAACGATCCTTTGATTAACTCAATTATGTTTGATTTTCTAGAAAAAATAATAATCACTTTATATATATTTTTATAATAAGGCGTGTTTACATCAATACAATCTTGATTAATCAAACTTAATAATAATAAAAAAACATAATGATAAGTCTCGGTACAAATTCATCGTAGCTTATAAATATCAATTAAAAATTATGTTTGACGTAAATTAACCTAGCAACACTAAGCTCCGACATGAGATAGCAAACTGACGATAACCGCACTGAACTACAACACGAGCCAACATTCAACGTATTTATATTAGTCAAGCTATTCGATCTCGAGACTCGTGAAAATCTCGACTGAGACGTGTTTGTTTAACTAAACAAGTTGGATATGAATATGTTTTTTAAGTTCGATTAACTCAATTGAATAAGGTGATATGAAGATACTAAAGACAAACTCGTTCGAAATGAATAACTACATTATTGACGCTTGAGAATCTATTTTATGGATTGGTTTGTAAAAGGTAAACATTAAGGATATTTGTGTCATATATCTATTTTAAGAGCGGTTCAATGTAATTATGAGAAAATGAAAACCTCACGATAGAGAGAAGCAGAGTGGAAGAGGAGTATTTCAGAAGCTCACTCTACCCCTCTTTCTCTCTCAAATGCATCAAAATCAGCGAAGCAGTGAGAGAGACAAAGAAAGAGAGAGAAGGGGGAAGGAGGTGGGGTGGTGTACACAACACAACACAAGTTTTCTTCCCTTTTATTTCAACCATTCCGCCCCTTTCCCATTGCAACTTTAGGAGTCTTCTTCTTCTTCCTCTCCGTCTCCGAGAGAGATAATGAGTATTTGAAGCTTCAAGAAGACTCAGATAAATAAAAGGTTAGCTCCTGCTTGCAATTCATCCTCATATTTCTTCGATTTCACCCTCCGATGATAGACCCGTTTCGCGCTTCTCTGAAGCAAAGGGGGTTTCGTTATTTCTAATTTTGTTCTGAGCCTGTTTCCTCATATAATCAATCTCTTGCTTTGTTCTTGTGCACATTGATGATATTTCTATTTTGGGTGTTTTTGGAGTTTTCTTACTCCACCGCTACTCTTCTGTGTTGGTGGGTGAGCCTTTGATTCAGTTTGGTGGATGATTTGATATATCTGGTGGGTCTTTTTTCTTTTCCTTTTTCTTGAGCCTTTGTTGTGTTTCCATCAAATTTGTGTTTTGCTGGTCTAGCTTTAGGGGTTTTTCTTCTGATAAGTTTTGGACTTCATATGTTAGATCAACTAAAAATATTCCTCTTTTGACCAAAGGGCTTGGATGATCCATGTGCATTTTCTTCAAGTTTGAGGTCCTAAATCTTCTGCTTTTAAATTCTTGGTCTCAGTTAAACCCTGTCATTTTGGGCAAGAAATGTAAGTTTAATACTGGAGCACATTCTTGTTCTGCACTTGCATTAGAAGAACATGCAATCATTTCTATATAGGCATATAGCATTCCTCATTTGGGGATTGTATTTTTCCTGATCCTTGTATAAATTGGTTATAATGGACTGTTTGTGTTTGTTAATTGAAGCTTGCTTGTCCAGATGTGCTGATTTTGTTCAATTCTTTTTCTTTAATTTAGAGAGCTTTGAGATTATGCTGAGGAAGAGAACCAGATTAATACAAAAGGATCAACACATGGCTCCTGATGGTGGTTCTGAGAACAATTTACAAAAACAAAAGACGAACTCTTTCAATGTCTCAGGTCTTCGTGTTGGTATGACTCCAATGGGTGCCATAGATTGTGACTCAGTTAGAAGCCCAACCTCTCCTCTAGATTTTAAGCTATTTTCCAACCTGGGAAGCTCCCTTAGGTTCCCTAAATCCTCTTGTGAGAGTCAGCAGAAGTGTTGGGATTGCAATAAAGTGGGCCTAAGCATTGTTGATTCCCTTGGTGGTGGTGATAGTGAAGATTGTGATGGGAAAGTAGTGATCAGCTCATCCAATAGCAAGAACATACTGTTTGGGCCACAGATTAGGACTCCTAAATCCCCAAATTCCCCAACCCATTTGAAGTATGGTGAGTCACCTAAATCACTACCTAAAAACTACCCGATTTTCCATCCTAGACATTTCATGGGTTCTTCAAATCTTCAAAAGGGTAAGTCAAATGTGCTCTTTGAGATTGGAGAGTACCCATTAGAACCTGACCCTCTTTTCAAAATCCAATCTTTCTCACTGGATTCTAAACAAATAGGGTCTTACAAACACCATGTAACTGATCCGAAACCCTCTGATTTTAAAACTAAGAGTTCTTGTTTGGCAATAGGAAGTACCCAACTGAGTTCTGATTCTGATAAGTTTTTGAATTGCAATTTGAGTTCAATTGCCATACCTAATGGTGGCTCCAGCAATGGCTTTATTGGGTCTCTCTCAGCTAGTGAGATCGAGCTTTGTGAGGATTATACTTGTGTAATCACACATGGACCCAACCCAAAAACAACTCACATTTTTGGTGACTGCATTTTAGAAAGTCACAGTGGTTGTAGAACAGATTGTGGAAACAATAGAGCAATTTTACTGACTGGAATTCAAGTAGCTGAAAAATGCTTGGATGTTTCGAACCCTTATCCCTTTGATGATTTCCTGAGCTTCTGCTTTTTTTGCAAGAAGAAGCTCGGAGAAGGGAAGGATATCTACATGTACAGGTTTGTTCCGATTGCCATACACTTTTTTTTCATAGACTATCATGCCTCTAGTTGTTTCTTTGGTATAGATTATAACTCTGAGATGATCTTGCAGAGGTGAGAAGGCTTTCTGTAGTCTGGATTGCCGTTTTGAAGAGATTCAAGCGGAGGAGGCAAAGGAGACACCCGTGGCCTCGGAGGCTCCTCCCAAGGAAGCTCATCAATTCAAAAAGGGTGACCAGATTTTTGAGATGTTTGTTTCAGAGTGAGGAACTTTTTATGTGATCCCTTTGCAGCCATCAGGCCTATGATAAATGAAACCCACCGCTAAGCATTGACCGTCCATTTTGATCATCTGTCAATAAAAGAGCTGTTTCTTATCTTTTTTTTCCTTATTTTTTGCATCTTATAAGCAGCCACGGATGATCATCTGGGTAGGCTTGTCTAGTTAGCGGGTGTGCAATGGGATCACAATGCCGGCTAGTTTTTGTTCACTTAGCTTTGGCCTAAACATAAACTTTGTAGTCTCCTCTCTACGCATATGGATGTAAAGGCTGTACTGGGGAAGCCAATCTTTCATGGCCCCTACAAAAAAAAAAAGCAGTTTTCTGCTCTCTTTTCTTTTGATCTTCAACTTGATGGAGTTGATTATAAGCCTCCCATGTAAACAAATCATTGAATGAGTATATCTTTTTCAAATTTTTTTGTCTTGTTCATTTGCTGCAATTACTGCTGAACGTCTGGTATGCATTTCATTTCTTTTCTTCTCTTGACAATAGCGTGGGATTATGCAGTCCTGTAATGTTTGTTTTTCCGTGCGTAATTCCCAAATGAAAACTTGTCCAGTCTACTGATGAGAGCAGATGATACGCTGACCTGGCAGGGTCTGTTAAAAATTGACTAAGAAATGGTGTTTTATACCCAAAATCTGAACTTTGAGAAGCGTGCTCATGTAGGGATGTCTAAATGGTAGTTTTGGCACATTCGGACTCAAAGATGAGGCGTTGATCGGTTGCTGATGAAGCTGGCAGCTTAGTAAGGTGCCACTTCTGGAGAGAGTTGTGCTGCCCTTAGCAGAGGGAAGTTAGGTGGCCCTATTGTTGCTTAGGTTACCCATCTCAATCTCTCATTCATGAGAGTCAGAATTTGGTCCACTGCTTCTGACATGCTTGCCGACTAGCATTACCTTGTCTCAATTTGGTCCACTGCTTCTCCCAACTTTAAGGGTATGTTTTGGCTACTTAACTTCAGACTCTCTTCAACTATGATATCAATTCTATTGTGTTTAGGCTACTTAATTTCATTTTAGTACATTCTTTTGGGTGAAACATAAGCAAATTATACGGAGGATGCAACCTGTTCTGAAATTACAAGTCATCACTCTGCTAGCTGCCTGCTGGCATGATGATCGGTCAATCAAGGGTTGCACTCGAGTGCTCAACATACGAAACCCAATATACAGTTTTTTTTTCATTACCCATGTCAGTCGTCTTAACAATGATCACAAATAGCCGTTTTCAAGCCATTTGTACATATTTTTAAAAACTGAAGAATTACATTGAGAAGCTCATCATTGAAGCTATGTTAATGTAAGCTAGCAATTCAAAGGTATCATTCCACGTGTGTGGGGGCGACATATTTTGGATTATAACTTCAATCATAGTCCACTACTAACATCAGCAGAAGCAAGAACAATCAGAAACATAATTGAGTTTGACAACAAATCACATCCAATTCGGACTCATATCATCCTTGATCTGCCGGGGACCATTGGAATCAGAGGTCTATCTTCTAATCCTCTGCTGACGGGCTAATCAAAGAGTGTTTCAATGTTCATTTGTAGAGCAAGGGCTCCAAACATTTTAAATAAATCAATTGTGGATACTGAATGAGTTGAAGGGGGTATGGAGCGAAAAAGTCTAGAATCATAGGGCAACCAACGGGAATACTGAGAATATTTAGGCATCAATCGAAATAGGCAACACTTACGGGTATCAAACCCTAGTAGTAGAAACACAGGGTTCACGTGTGAGATACATCCAAAAAAATTTTTTTAAAAAAACAAAATTTGTTTCTGTCTACTTATCCAAGAGAAGAATATTTATAATCCATATAAAATTTGTGAAGCAAAAGAGAGAAAATAATGGTGGAAGGTGCAAGGAGGAAGAAAGCGATAGTCATGGCCATGGCTTTGAGCTTACTATCAGTGGGATGTTCATCTGATGAGAGGCAAATGTTTGAAACGCCAAATAGCATGTCGTTTCAAGAATGCTATGCTGGTTGCTTCATTCTATGCGCCATAATACCTACCCGAACCCTCTCCTCTTGCGGCTTGGAGTGCTTGATGGACTGTCTTATTCCTCAAAACAACGATGACGAAAACAAAAACATGAAAATATTGCAGTTTTGCAGGCTCGGGTGTGCTTCTGTAGAGTGCACCAGCATGAGTACACTCAAGAACCCAGGTAAGCATATCTTAATAACATCAAAGTCTTCGATTTATACTCTCATATAGATTAGATACTTAGATAGAAAGACGGATTGATTTTTGTTGTAGGAGCAAAGGAAGTGGCGGGGTGTGTTGGGTCCTGTTCAGGGTTGTGCACAGAGAACTACATGACAGCTCCTTAATTTCAAATGTAATATCTCTTTATTAGTTATCGTGCTTTAGTGTTATATGCATGTCATCAAATTTAGCATCATCCATTCCTGGCATTCATACCCTAAAGTATGTGCAGCCCGTGACATGAAAGTGAGTGAATGGTCACGGGTGCATAACATGTGGCTGGCTATATATGTCACCCTATAGTCATTAGTCATATGAAAGGCTCTTCATTTTTTCGACCGGACCTATATTTTGGATTGAACCAAAAACCCACATTAGACCGGACGTGAAACTGGCCGAACTTGTACCGGACATGAATAACTAGCACGTTAGACTAGATACCTAGCACGTAACTTATGTGCTTCTTCGCAAGCACACCATAGGATTCCAATTCTCCTTGTCAAAATACCTAAGTTTAAGCAATAAATGGACCACAATACCGCCAATGAACCCCAAAGAGGCACCCGAACCAACAAGCGAAACCGCGGCACAAATCAACATCACAAACGCATCTTCCTTGCTATTTATATCCCTAGCTGCTATCGCTAGCTCTATCCCCGCAAACAGCAGCAAAACCCCCAAAATCCCCACTGGAAACCTCTCCAAAACCCCAACAATTGAGCTCCCTAAAACTACTCCAATTCCATTTTAGCCCCACCTAGCAATCCTACACTGCCACCACTCCTCCCGCCGAACTTGTACTGCCCCGCAAGCCCGCCAGCCCCATGACAACACGGCATTGCCCCAAACCAACACCCCACCAGGTTCATCACTCCAACAGTCATCGCCACTGATGTCGCCGATAACTCCCCTCTTCCCGGAAATAGATCAGACGACAATTTAACCACTGCAACAACCGAGTTCAATATCGTAAGGGGCAATTGTGGAATTGCTCCCTTTATAAACCCTTCTTTCCAAGACTCCCATGTAAAACTCGTAATCTTAATGGGTTCGGGCCCGAACCGGAAACCCTTGGCGATCTCATTGGGCGGGCCCCGCGCAACCGCCAACACCCCTCCCAACAAAAAAATCAATAAAGCCGACGGAACTGAAAACAATATTCTTCTTACTTTTACCATTTTACCCCTCGTCGCCCTTCCTACTCGCTCCAAATCTTCCTCCTCTTCCTCCATTATTTCTTCTCCGGCGCCATTGACGATGATAATAAAGCAAGCGCAGGCGATGGCGAGGAGGATTCCATCAGTTCCAATCCAAGGACGGGGGCCGATAGTTTTCGATGTGGCCAAATTCTGCTTCTTCTGAACGTATTTGACAGCTGTCATGGTAAATGAGAGGCCCTGTGACAGCTGGATGCCACGTACGACAGCTAGCGGGACGAGGCGATATACGACGTCCATCAGGCGGGTGGCGCCCAGGAAGAAGAGTATCGCGGAGGTGGAGATTCCGGCGGACATGATTTCTTCGACACCAAAAGAGTGGGTGGAGAGAGCGACAGCGGCGATTGCTTTCATTGGCTGGACGGGCATAGGGACGCCGTAGAGAGCACCGGTGAGGAAGTTGTAGGCGCCGGTGAAGACGAGGGTGGTACCTAGATTCAAGTCTTTGGAAAGGGTGAGGGCCAAGATGATGGGGATGTAGGTGCCCAGATCACCCATTGCACCATTCATTTCACACCATTTTGATCGGAATGTTAGGTTTTGTTTCAGGTTGTTGACGATTTTGGCTGGGAAGCGGCGGGGCTGATTAGGTTGAGGTCCTTGAGATTGTTGCTGTTCCATAGCGTAGGTGTGTTACTAATCTGGGGAAGAGCTATATACACAATGAGTAATAAGAGAACCCCCTCTCCCTCTACTCACCCAATTCACGCGTTCTATATGTTCCTCATTTTGTGCTACAATTTGTTACTCATTTTATGTAACTCAATACACCACCTTTTAAAGATTTCTATAATAAAATCATGTTATTGGCGTATTAAGTGGACGAGCACGAACATATAAGTCAAGTTAATTGTGCACATATCGAATTGTTTTATGTATTTCTATTACTATAAACTTCATAAATGAAAGAAAGTAAGTTAAGTTAATGGTGGGGTTAGCTTTATCTGTTTTAGAGTGACGAATTCTGCACGTGTTTTCAAGAAAAAGAATTTGTGCATAGTTACTTTGAAAATGGTAAGATCTTTGGCATAAGAAGGAGTTAATTCGTATCATCTTAACTTGGTTTTGCTTCCTCTAATTTTTTTAATACCGAGTCGCGTTCTTCTCCTACCTATATCGAATATAACTTGAGCAAAATCTTCTTCATGTAAAACCCGCTTAATTTAGATCGATAAAATCGTACGATTTTATGAAACAATAAGTAAAAAAGCTCGAGACTAACTTTTTTAGACCCAATCCCGAGTAGCCAGAATGTATTCATACTAAAAAATGTTGTACCCGTTATTTAATATTTAAAAGCCCAAAAAAATAAATAAAAAAATCAATCATCTTGGGTTATACACTTATACACAGATGATTCTCCAAAAAATGGACTGGAGGACTACTAATGCAATTTGTAGACGACTGACGAGGCTAATCGAGGACAGTTGTGCAAATATAGAAAACTGGAGGCCCCAAATTCACGAAACAAATCACGAACCGCTAGCTACTATGGTCTATGAATACGTTATCCTCTTCCTAATCTCAACCCGAAATTCATCTCCTTCTACGTTTCTACAAAGGGAAAAAAAATTATTTTTTGTTTTTTTTGTTTTTTTTGTTTTTTTTTTGTTTTTTTTTTGTTTTTTTTGTTTTGTATCTTCTTCCCCCTTCGGCATCGACGATTCCGCTTCGCAAACCTAATAATCAATCTCGCATTTCCTATCTCCATCTTACACTCTTTCGCTCTTCATCACGCCTGTTGATTGGTTTAATCTCTTTGCGTTCACGGTGTAAAGTTCTATCTAATAAATCGGTCGTTGTATCGAAACCCTAGTTAGTTTGATTTCATCGGAATATTTCAATCTATTGGAGCTTTTGCGTTATTTTGTTTTATATTTGTGTTTTTTTTTCTTTCCCTCTGTATTTGGGATTTGCAACGCTGAGGAGGGGGTGATCTGATAGGATCGATAAGCTTTCTTGCTCTGGGAGGAATTATTACCCTAGAGATTCCTGTCTTGGAAGTATATATATATATTTGTTCCTTCGATTCCTAGCATTTTTGGAATACAAGATCATTTTCGCTTCCAGACCCCCTGATATACTTGTCGAAATTTCATCGTTATTTTTTTAGTTCTGAAAACGTTGAGGGTTGATTTTCCCACATCCGGAGAAGCCGGGATAATAAAAGCGTTAGCTCTTGAGGATTGATCGGTTTTGGTTTCTTGCTGCTCCTGGAGTGGTTGAATTGTCTGAGTCTGTATCACTTTGAAGAGATATGGTGGGTGGAAGCATCAGGAGAGACGAAGGATCTTTTACTATTAGCAATAGCAATGTTTTTTCGGCCCTTGAATCTCTACGCAAGAAAAAGAAGTCGGACAAGGTTAAGAAAACCAAAACCTCTTCAAAAGCCCCAAGCAAGGAACCTGAACCTCAGGTATTCTGGGCTCCTACTCCATTGAATGCAAAATCGTGGGCTGATGTGGATGATGAGGACGATGATGATTTCTATGCTACATCAGCTCCACCTCAGAATGTATGGAGAGTTCAAGAACCTGAACAGCCAAGCTCAGCTGCTGTCGAGGTTTGTAATTCGCCTGCATATTTGGTACCGTTGATTGGTTGTGCATTTGAAATGCTATTTCAGTTTTTGGTTTACTGAGTTCAAACATTTATGTTCTCTTGATGTTAGTTGGCTGTCTATATGAATTGATGATAGCTGTTGGCTCAATGTCTGCATGAGATGATTATTTGGTCTGTCTTTTTGGTGTTGGAAGTTGTTACAAGCTTTAAGTCTTCTATCTCATAGGGAACAGTAAGAGCATCTTCTGGGAGTTTCTTTAGCTATTTCTTAAGAGCATCCCAGATATCTAGAGTTTATTTAGAGTTTCTTTACTGATTTAAAATTTAAAAATAAAAATTAATGTCAGATATGGTGATAGAATTGAGGGAATGAGTGGAGAGAAGTTTCTATGAGGAGATACTTACAAGTTTCCTGCCAAACTTAAATTTTCATTGGTCTAATAATTTACTCTTTGAGTTTTACTTTACTTTTTAGATTGATTTTGTGTTTTATTTTAACTTAAGAAACTTTAATAAATTTAGGGATGGAATAGCATGTTTCTACAAATTATAAAAATATATTAAAAATAGATAAGAAACTCTAATGAGAATTTCTGGGATAAAGATGCTCTAACATTAAAATAAAGATTAATGTCAGAATGGGTTAAAGAATCAATGTCATGAGTGGAAAGAAGTTTCTCAGGGAAGAAATGAATTCTGACAAGTTCCTGATTCACACAAATCAAGGAAATTGTGGATTTTTATTTTTGTTTTTGTCCAATTTTAGGGAAGTAAGATACGTTCTATTGGAGTTAAGTAATTTAAGAAAGCTCTTTTAAATTTTGGGATGGATGAGAGAAGTTCTTTAAATAATTTTAGAAATAAAAAATAATTAAAAAAACAGATAAGAAATCCTTTGAAGAGTTCTGGGATGCAGATGCTCTAAGTGGATTGCTGTGCATTGTTCTTCAGAGGAAGTGTAGATGTTGTAAATAGCTAATGTCCAGTTGAATGCTGTATTAAGAGCAAGGACCTTAGTAAGGCTAGCTTTTATATTCTGTCTTTTCACTATACTAGTGATTACTGAAGAGGGAAAATCCATGCTGTTAATGTGTTCTTCTGTTAGTATGTTTATTTGTTTCTCGTTACAATCTTTGCAATATTAATTTGCATGTTTAAATTTTCTTCATCCTGCAATAGCATGTGATATTTAGTTATTGTTTATGATATTCCTAGTCTTCTGTTGATTTTGTTACCCGGTGTAGTTTCTGAGTAATTGTTTTGAAGGATATAATTTACATTGTTCCGTGTTAGACTACAGAGTACATTTGTCAATCTGAACCTTTTGTTTTGTGCTTATTGTTTCAAACTACAGGAGAGTGAAAGTGAGGATGACATGATTGATTTAGGTGATGATGATGTGGAAGAAGAGCTTGAGGAGGAAATTGTGCATCCTGAGCCTGTTGTGCAGAAAGTGCCCGAGTCTCTACCAGCTAAAGAGAACGAAAAACAGCTATCGAAGAAAGAACGCAAGAAGAGAGAGCTTGAGGAACTGGAGGCCCTCCTGGCCGATTTTGGAGTTGCCCAAAAAGATGGTAATTGTGTCTCTCGTTATTATTTTCCTATGTTACAATTTTTGTCAGTGAATTTTGTGATTTTATTGTAAAACGAAATTGATTCCATTAGAGTAGGCATGAAGGAGCTAAATCAATTTTTTTAAGTTACAACCATATGCAATTAACATTTTCATGGATGAATTCAGTATCTTTTTTTTATTGACGTGCGTATAGTCAAATGTGCATCTATTTGCTCTGAGCCCACTGAATATTCATAGGTTTACGTTGTGCGTAAACCTGACTGACATAGTTGACTGCTTGATGTATAGGTGATGCACAGGAGAAGAAGGATGGTGAACTGAAGAAGGAACAAGCTAGTGATAATGGAGAGAAGAAGGATGTTGCCCCTTCTGAATCCAAGAATGCAAAGAAGAAGAAGAAGAAAGACAAGGCCTCAAAGGAGAACCAGGCAAACAGCTCGGATATCAATGGCCATCCCAACGATCCAACTGAAACCGCACAAGCTGACGAGGATGCATCCACAGTTGATGTGAAGGAGCGTCTTAAGAAGGTAGCAGCTGCTAAGAAAAAGAAATCCGGAAAGGAGTTGGATGGTGCAGCCAAAGCTGCTGCACACGAGGCTGCAGCAAGGAACGCAAAACTCGCAGCTGCAAAAAAGAAAGAAAAGAACCATCACTACAATCAGCAGCCCGTTAGGTAAGTAGGAGTCAAAAGTGCGTCACTGTTTTTTTGGTGGACACATGAAAATTGTAATTCTTCATTGTTCATTTTGACAATGTGGAATAAGAGCCTTATCTGTGGGATCTTTGCTTTGCTTTGCTTTCTGAAAATATACAGTTTTTCTTTGAAGAATGTTGTTCATGTTGCTTATACTAATATGAAATCATTTTCAAACAATTGTTTGGCTTTTGACATTTTCTGCGAATGCTGTAATTTATCTTTCTGAACACACATAGTTAGTTTTGGCCACTGACTGTTCATTCAATCAAAGAGTGTAATAATCAAGAATTTGGACAATGGGCTGTGTAGCAAAAGCTGTCGCCTGTTTCTCTGAGTTCTCATCAGATTTACATTCAACAAAACAAATCTGTTTACACAATACTATGAATTATGAATCACCAAAATCTCCAAGGATCCTTGCCTGGAGGAACATAATTGTCTGTTGGAGGGAGTAGACGAAACGATTCCACTGTTTTTTTCAATAGTGGTCCTACCTGCAGCATGGATCATATTAACCCATCAAAATACAAAATCACAATCACTTATAAATGATCAGCTAAATGTATAATCTTCACAGTTGTAAATAACCATCAAATCAGCTCATAACTAGTTAATGGAGGAGCAAGAGGTTACCACATTCCACTGCTTGCTCAAAGTAGAAGCATTTAGGGTGTACAGAAAACCTGCAGATTACGTCTTACATGTTAACTCACAGGACATGAACACCGGAAAGTAGCAAAACAAAGACCAAGCACATCTTTAGAAAACTACTAAAGATGCAAAGGGAACTCCTGGAATATATAGTTCCACCACATAAAATACTATACTATGCAATGCAAGGTAATTGAGCACGACCTTTACAAAAGTAAAATATATGCAAATTCAGCAAACTACTAATCCCCCGTTTGGTTGTAACTCCGGAAACGGAAACGGAATGGAAACGAATCTAGTCCACATATGTAGCTTGTTCATGGAATCATTCCGGTTGGTTTCATGCAAAATGCACTTCCTTCCTCCTACTTTGTTACCCTATAGGATATTAAAACTAATCAAATTCTACTACAATTAGTTCAAACCACAAGGAATAATTCCCAACAACTTCATGAATAAGGGTGTACGTATGAACTAGATTCGTTTTCATTCCGTTTCCGTTTCCGGAGTTTAAACCAAACGGGCCCTAAGATGTACAAGTGTTTTAAAGACATACCATCCCTCTCTGCCGTTGAAGCAACATATTGCCTAAAAACGTTTGATTCTTGGAACTGTACGTTTCAGAAGAAGGATTTAAATCACTCCTCAAAATAACAGATATGGTTGCTCCTAACATTGATAGTGCAGCTGTGCAGGAGAAACAACACTCACAGATTTTGTTGGTGATTTACGGACCATGTATTCGTAGTACCAGTATGGCTCACCATCAATCTGGAAACAGCAATATGATCATATATCAATTCAATAGTACAAGAATAAACCATATATGTAACAGTTGATTATCGAATTTATGCACAATGGATTGGAACCCATGCAGCATATAGCCAGCCTGGTACTAGCAGCAAGGTTGAGAGAGATTACTTCATTAGAATGTGTATCAACAATAGAACTCTCCGCCATACGTTGAGTTGATGTCACTCGCTGCAAAATTAAGTAGGCATGCATCATGCTTTATATTAAAGACCTGAAAATCTTATGGGGCTAAATTGACAGCTTGGTTAAAGCAGGAATGTCTTTCACAAAATCACACGGTTTAGCATTCTGCAGAGTAAGATGAAGTCACACATGTAGTTGTGGATGGGTTATTTTGCTACATATCCCATTTACATCTAAGAATGTCAATGTTAATACTTACTTTCCAACAAAACATAAACAGAATGACACTGGACAATGTAAATATACTGGAACACTGATCATATACAACATCACTTCTTTTATGGTGCAAATGGGTGAAATAGTAAGACCCTGAACACTAATGTCACCTTACATATAAAGCAAGCAACCAATGCTCTTGACCTACCCAACTGACAAACGTGTTTTTCAAATGATGCAACATCATAATGCAAGCTTCCACTGTCCGTTGCTTCATAATATCTAAAAGGTAGAAATATATCAATATACCTACAACACATATCTACTTCATTCTGATGGCTAAGTTAGCTATTTGAGCATACATGACAGTCATCCTTTTCCCACGTCGGGCTTTCAGCCTTTCACAACAAAGTAGTTCCTATTACAAGGAAAGTAAAATCTAGACAAGGGAATTAATTATTAAAGTTGCAGATTGTCACTATGCATGCCCCTTTTTAACATTTTCTTAACAATTGAGTTAGCATCACACAAGTTAAAGGTAATATACATGGCGTACCAATGCAGACTTGTCAGATAAGACCGAGTCAGCAACATCTTTCGCATTCCATGTACGTTTGTCTTTTGATTTCAAGAATGATGAGTTTGGGGGACCCACCTGAAGATAGGGGGGAAAAACTATAAAACTTGAACTAAAGAAACAGATATTAAGATACAGCTGTATGAATAATATAATAGTCTATCGGAATTACCGAAACAGAAATTATAAGGTTATCTACAATGTCAACACGTTCAGACACAATGCGTAGCCGTGCATCAGCTGCACAAAGTAACAAATTCATTGTTGGAAATCATTTCAGATGTAGTATAACTTACAGTTATTAATGATCTAATCAAGAAACTGAGATTCCTTGAGATGGTCTAGGCAGAAAACTTGAAGAGCCAATTGTTAAAACATGAAAGCTGCCATAAACTTACGAGACAATGGAGCAGCTGATGAATAACGTTCTGGTTTTCTAGATTCCACCCTAAAAGTATATGAAAAGTGTCAGATCCCCTTGAGTTTGAGGAAACTAGATGATGACGATAGGGGAACCAATCATATTGTGCATAGACATTCCTGAATACACAGCTTCTCACTTCCCAAATAACAAACAGTTCTGTAATTCGATTGACTTTGGCCTAACTTCAGAGTTCAGAAGCTTGAGAACTAGGCCAAACAATAGTTTAAAGTTAATCATAACTAAAGAAGTTATGCTTATCACTTGCTAGAGAGAACATATGGCATGATGGTGATGCAAAAAAGGATTTCGAATTCAATAACGATGTAGAAATCAACCAAACTTTTGAAAAACACTTCAATGTGTATACATATAATGACATATTTCTAAAGATCTCACTCTTCCATGAATCATGATATACAGAAGAAATGACCAAGCATGAAGTATCAGTAAATAAGAATATAGAATGTATTAGTGATACCATTTGAAGGCGAACTTTTTGGAGGGAAGCTCCAACGGATATAGATACGTGTAGGCATTAATATCATCAACTACAGGAGCCATTTTCACATCTTCTGCGGCATCAATTTCTGTCCAACAATCAAGTAGTGAAAAGTAAGCAATGCATACAACCCCACAATTCCAATTTTCTAATGTGGACAAGAAAGAAAGCTAACTGTTCAAAAAACAAATCCTCGACTTAAAAGAATAACTGGAATTTCCAATTTCCGATATGAAATAAAACATAGGAAGGTAGAATAACAGATAAGAGAGGGCAAGAGATGAACTAACCAAAACAGGGGAAGACTAGAGTCAAAGATGAAGATAAACCGAGAAGCATAAAATCCCTCTTGCAAAAGCTAGCTGTGGAAGTGGATTTTGAAGGAGAAGAAGAGCACGCCATGGATTTGCATTGCAATTTGCGTTTTCTAGGCGAATTATAGCTTCTGAAAAAGAGAAGAGAAATGATGAGTGAAGCATATTCCAAGTTTAGCAATTGAGACAGTGAGAGAGAGCAGAGAACCTAAAGATAAGAGGGGTGGGAGAGAGGAAGAGGGTCGCCATTTTAGCTTCTCTTCTTCTTTGTCTCGTCAGCTCATCCCCTATTCTACCTTTTTGTTTCATTGTTCGGGTCGCAACGTCAAAAGATTCAACTATTCGGACCGGGTCGGGTTGTTATGAAACGGCTCAGCTTGAGGTGGGCTGTTTTTTTTTAAGCAGGGAAGAAATTCAATGCATTACACAAATTAGCGAATCTAGAGGTTACAATAAGCAGACAAAATGACCGTCATGTGACAAGCAGAAGAAAGGAAAAAAGAGAATCGGACAAATACAATGCATCAATCGAGAAGATTTTGAAACACCGAGCAACCTATCTAAAAGATTTGCAACTCCCAAAGACCACTAGTAAAAACTTCGGATTTGGACTATCTTAGACCATGTGCAACAGGTAGCTTAAGGGCTACTTCACCCTCACTCCTCACTCCCCGGGGAAGTAGTCGATCCCAATTTTGGTGTCGACTCCCGCGACTACTTCACCCTCACTCCTCCATGTCATCATTTTGATGACATGGAGGGGGAATAGCAGTCGTGAGACCCTCCGTTGTGGAGGGCTTTAGGCCTTCAGATTTTAATCACCTGTCTACAACTCCTACAAACAAAACAAGATCAACCCGCCTTTCAGGACGAAGTTTCAATGATTGTGCAGGGATTTTGTCTAACCTTATCATTTTATTATTTAAACACTTTGTTGTTTGAAAAGAGTTCGATAACTTTGATGATCAATGTTACAGGTGATTGGAAATTAAATAAAAAAATTACACACGGTGATAAAATAGATTCAATAATTGTTTTTGTTTTTTTCCTTTGATGTAATTTGTACAATTACCGCAATCGTGGTGTGTGTGGGGTGCCTGTTTTTTCAAAGTGATTCATTGTTGGTCATTTTTGAAAAAATCAAATCACGAAAGTCCACACCAAAAACTCATTCTTTAGCAGATTTACAAAATATTTTTCCTTTCCTCATACGAATAGATTGGCTATGCACTAGATTGGATTTTGGATGAGATGTTGTTTTAGAGTTGGCCCTTAGACCGAGATTGTTACAGCTAGGCGGAGATCGGCGACTGTTAGACCGGAAGGTTTTGTCATCGACTCAGTGTAGGTGTTATAAATTATGTATTCTTCATAAGACTAAACATATAGGATTTTGTCAAGTTTGTGGTCATGACATTGCTTACTCTTATTACTTACAAAAATATAATTTGAAATGACCAAGTTAAATGTTTTGAATCATCTGTCATGCTATTATTGCAAGATCAAAACTAGAAAATTGTTGTCGGACTAGCCAACTAGACCACTGTGTGATTCCGAACCGATAGCATCTCGGGTTATTAAAAACCCGGACGTTACGGAGTTCAACCATTAGTATTGATCTTCCTCATAATAAACTTTTTTTTAAAATAAAGATTTTTTTAACTACATATTAAAATCTAGACGAATATTTTCAAATAAAGCTTCTTAACCCTATATTATTAGGACTTGGCCAATCAATTCGGATGTCGGTTTCATTGATTATCTGAGCAGGAATCATTTGTTGAGACCTCACAAGAAGCTTTGATAGAATCAGCAGTCATCAAAGCAACTGCAGCTTTGTGGATTGCAAGGTCCGCCTTATACAGCAGCCTCTCAGCATGCTCCCGCTTCATCTTGGCCATGTTCACTGCATGCTGAGCTGCACTAGAAGCATCCCTCAGCCTAAACTCGTCTACATCAGAGGCATTCAAGTGTTCCACCCCAAAACATGGGGCCCGCTCTAGATGACAAAACTGCGGACTTTCATTTCTCTTGGTTACTAACCTTTGGTTGTGTGATGGGAAAACATGCTGATCGTTTGGGTGTACGAGGGTGCCGATTCTCCTGGACTTTGTTCGGTAAAGTCTTGGGTAATGAATCCTCTCGTACACGTCACTATTCAGAGGGAAGTATCTTGGACTTCCAAACTCCCTTGGTGACAATGCCCTTGTTGATGCACGAAGCAATCGGGAAGAATCTAAAAACACCAGGAAAAAAAAAAATAGCAAAGGATCAGTCAGCCAGATGCAATGAATTCTTGATAATAAAAGAGGTGCAGACACAAGAATGGAAACACACCATATGGATGAAAAGCCTCGTGATCCCCCGGAACATAGCCGTGCCTAGCTACAGAGAGCTTCTTTTGTGACCTATACTTGGTCCCTCTGTTATTAGGCACTTCCATTCCCCGTGGTTTGAAACAGAAAGCAAAAATCGAGGGCTTTAGACTAGATTCAGTTCCGTTGCTCTTAGACATAGCCGACTCCCACTCTTTAACTTGCTTCTGGTATCTCTTCCAAAGTGGAGGCTACGTAAAACACAGCAACGCACATGGTAAGCGTAGAGGGACAGCATAGAAGTAAACACAAAAACATTTAGAGCCCGTTTGGTTTCAACTCCGGTAACGGAAACAGAATGGAAACGGATCTAGTCCATATGTATACCCTCCTTGTTCATGAAGTTTTTTGGAATTATTCTTTGTGGTTTCAAGTATTGTAGTAGAACTTGGTTGGTTTTGATACCCTATAGGGAAACAAAATGGGGGAAACAAGTACATTTTGCATATAACTATAAGGAATGAATGAATGATTCCAAAAAACTTCATGAACAAGGATATGCATATGGACTAGATGCATTTCAATTCCGTTTCCGGAGTTTCAACCTAACGGGGGCTAAATAACTTCATTAAGGAGAAAATAATAGAGAATTTACCTGCAGATGTCGAACCAAAGGCATTCCCTTTTCCCGCCTTTTCTCTAGCCAGTGTTCATAAATAAGTTCGATTGCTTCCAAAGGCTCCCCTTCAGCAAATAACTGCTCTAGTTCATCGGTTGTGAAGTATTCCTGTTGTTTTACATATGCACATTTCTCAAGCTTATCCATCAAATTCTCAAACACCTCATCCGAAATATTTCCGATGCCACAGTTTTCTGAACTACAAGATCTTATCTTTGAGATCCATGACTCATCATCACTGTCCATGTCATATATGACACGTAATGGATCCATTGCAATGTCAACATCCGTTTGTAACTGTTTGAAGTATCTGGTAGAAGGCCGAATAAATGGCAACTCTACTTCGTTATCATCATTTTCTTCAATGAGGCGGACTCCGGGTATAGGGATATTCTTCACCAAGGCAGCACGGAAGTTTCGATTGTAGCATTCTTCATGCATCTCCTTGAACAGAGTCCACTGTGACCTGTCAGGGAACTCCAAACTCCAATCCTTCCCTCCTTTCCATATCATAGCATGGGTGTAGCGGTTAGTTGATCCTGACTGCAAAAATTGAATTGCTTTGTAAGTGTGCCTTATCGACTCCGAGATCTTCACCACAAGTTGCCACTCGTTATCATCAACGGGTTCAAGCATGACCCTTGCTCCCCCTTCTCTCCAGCCTCTGTCCTCCACAGAGACCAACAGATTGACGTCACATGATAAAGATTCCATACTCCTCTGATCCTTCCTAGAAACATCAGCCTCTTTCTTCTCACTAGCTCTTCTGATACGTTTATGGGAAAAACCCAATATATTATGCGTTCTGAGCTTCGTAGTGCCATCGTGAACTTCAAGAGGCAAAGAGTAAGAAACCTGCGTCCGTGGCTTCTTAGGTCCACTGCAAAGAAGATCTGGGTTTCCCTCTGAATGAGACAGGTTTCTCAGCAAAGAATTGCCCACCTTGCTCGGGTGACGGGCACTCCTTGAAACAGTGGATCTACGGTGGCAAATTGTACTATCAGTGTCACTCAATAGTATTACAGAAGACTGGTCTGTGTGTAATCCACCATTAGGTCTTTCTTGTGAATCAAACAATGGAATCTCAACAGTAATTCCACTTAGAGGGCGGTATGTAGTCTTGACCTCAAGTGGAGAGCAATTATCTTTAGGGCATGAAGGCTGTGAAGACGAATCATGCTTCACAGACTTTATTCCTTTACCTTTGTTCAAGCAGTTATCATCTGGAACTTGAGATTGCTGAGAAGGTTTGTGGCTCATCTCAACATCTTCATAACCCACTGACGCAACAGCATTTTTTCCTAGATTTGACAATGAGACTGGATCAAAACGTAGGCCATTTGTTGACATATCACCTAAGTTAGTACTACACAAATGCAAATTTGATATGCAGTTAGAATCACCTGGAGAGCAGTCAACTAGCTCTATGCCACCATTCTCTGGTAATGAAACAAAATTACCGTCATTGAACTTGGCACATGGAATACTGCATTCTGTTAGCAGCTTAAGATGCAGGCTCAGAAGAAAATTTGGCACAGCAGAGAACAGGAGAGAAAAAGGGGGAAGCCTAGCCCATTTCCCATCCCTATTGACCCATGGATGATCATGTTTCACACAAGCACCTGCCATTGGCTGCCTGGTTCTCGTCTGTAAACCCTAGTCAGACAGGGAAGAAACCAACATTGGTGAGACATCTAACTTGAAAAAAATGATAGATCACAGAAAGTAAAGCACATATTTGTAGCAGAAGCATCTCTGGTATCAGTAGCCAGAACATAGCGCTTGCAAAAGATGATCACTGGAAAAACAAATCACCTGGAAAGATAAGCTACATCTGGTGACTTAGTAAATACATAATCAAGAATGTAACACTGTTTAGGAAAGTAATCCTAATTTAGCAGAAAGTTTTGCATATATTACTACACATTAGGAAAAATGACTAAAAATAATACCAACTTGTATACAAACTATTGCCTGATAAACCAACTTTGATACAATTACAACGTCTTCACCAAATTACTATAAACTCAATTCTTTGTGACTTGTCACATATTTTAGTTGATTAGTTGTCACGTCATCAAAAATAATTCTAATCTTGAAAGAACAAATCCCAAAAGAGAATATATATTCAGGAAAAATTCAAAAAACAAAAAACAGGGTCATCCTAAGCTTTCTTCGGAAATTTATTTTTTATAAATCCGAAACAAAATAATGAAAAAATTCAAAAATTAAAATCCTTTTTTCGGAATCCAAAAATGAATTTCAAAAAAAAAATTCTGGTAAAAAAATTCCTGGAAATCCGGGCATAAGAACTTTCGGAAAAAAACTGCTTAACAAATCCGGAATTGTATTTTCGGACTTATCATAAAAGAAATTTTCGAAAATATTACTTTTCAGGTTTTTTTTCTCAAAATTGGAAGGAAAAAAATGATGATGCATCGGCTAGTCAACTAAAATATGTGACTAGTCGTCACAAAAAAATTGTCTTTTTAGTGATTTATGTACGATGTGGCAACTGTGTCTGTATCAAAATTTGGTCTATTAGGCGGTAATTTGTATAGAGTTAGTAATTTTTAAGAGTTTGGACGATTTTGGTTCATGGGTGATAGTGTACTATTTTTAGTCATTTTCCCCTACAACTTACTATCAATCTATTTTCCAAATGCATAGGACAGTATAAGTTGTTCTTGTTCATTGCATAGTAGCACTCCGGACATTAGGCACTAATTAATTAAAAAAAGACAGATAAAGACCATACAAATAGAAATTTATATTGAAACCTTCCTAAAACTCTAAAAGTAGCCAGGTTTCAAGAAACATAGAACTACAAAAATTCTGAAAATGATCACAGCCTAATACTATATAGACGGTCAAGATGACAGAATTTATCTACAACATATATTTCAAGTAAATGGAAATATATGGAGGGAGTCAGAGAAAAGAGAAATTTTACCACTCTTGATGAAAGCTCCGGAGATGAAGACTGCGTGTTTAAACGGATAGAATCACTTTCAAGTGCCTTGATATTGCTATGCGTGCATTCTGAAAGAGGTAATTTCTTGGCAACAATACAATATCTCTCAGCCATGCGATCAAGTAAGATCCATTTTGAGATCTCCAATTGACAGAACTTGTAAAATGTAAAGACCAGCTGCTTCATAACATCTTGTAAGCAGGAAAACCGAAACCGAATTGAAGTGACAGGAAGATCCACATCAGAACTCTGCTGATTCGACTGGTGAAATAAATCTAAGATAAAGAAAATAAAGGCAATAGCCTGCATCAAGCACCCTTCATATAAAAGAAACCTCAATCCAACACAATTATCGACAAACAACATCTCCAAATGTATTCTTGGCCATAGAGTGGTCATAGCTCCATGCTGAAGCATCAGTAAAGTATGGAAAACCCGTAAATTCTCCACAGCCAAAGAGTAATAAGGGACCAGAAAGGGTAGAAAGTTTAATTTGAACCTATATACCTCTGTGTTTACCACATGAGTATTAAGGTTCAAGATCACTAAATCATCACTGAACCGAGGCAGTTCAAGACTAACTAATTGTCCAGCGGAAGAATCAAATATCTCAGTAAGATGTCCTGGATGGAAGATGTCCGCCTTAGCTACCTGAACTGAACCTGAAACTCTATTGCATACAAGCTGCTCCTTAGTAAAATGATACAGCTTGTCATCAGAAGCATCACCCTTTCCATACTCTTTCCTCCTAAATCGTCTCCTGAAATATACAATAGGATATTCACGGCTTCTTTCCATATAAGATGCCCCACCCACTTTCCCACCATACGAAGCATCCGGCAGAGCAGGCTCACTCAAGACTTTATCTGCAGAATTTTTTGATGATTCCATGTCTAAGCAATCATATGCAGTACCTTTGGCAAGGATTGATGATGATGATGATGGCCGATATTTTCCAGACTGATTGAAAGCTTTGGGTTTCTTGGTAATGCCGGAAGAAGAAGATTTATTTCGACCATTTGATCTCCCCAACCAAGAAATAATAGGCTCAGAATCAGTATGGCTACTTATAGGAGTAATAGGGTAATCATTTTGCAGCGTTGCATTAGAATCTTCTTTCAAATGATGTCTACCTGCTTCCCTGGATCTTCTCCTCCCAGTCTTAAAAGGAAGTTCACTTGGAAAGAGTAAGAGTTTGAAACGCTCATTCTGAAGATCAATCCACTCTTCTTCACGATCATCATACTTAATATGGTGAAACAATTTCTTAGGATCAAAGCCAATGACCTCCCCAAAATACCAAATCTGGTCTAAAGGCCAATAGACCTTGATCTTCTTTTTCACCATCCAAACAGCATCTACGTCCTTTGCTGAGACTTCATAGAAATGACGCCTTTTCCTTGAATGACCCTTCCGGTCGCAATGGTCACGTGGACGTAAAACCCTTACATCTGCATCACCAGATGCAACATCGGACTTCGATTGTAGATTAGACACATGACTAGCATCGCCCCTGCCCAAAGGAGGAGAATCTGAACACTTGCTATTGGAAGAAAGCCCCATGCAACTTGGATCAAATCTAGATGAGAGCATCATTGCTGCATTTTCCTCCAGCTTCTCCTCGTCATCCTCAAGTGAATTTTTCCGAGCCCTACTAAACCGATCAGACATAGGATTAGCATCATTCGCATCTGCGTCAACTTTAAGCCGGACTTCCTTCCTTGCATTACGACTACCTTTGGCCTTCTTTGAAGATGGACCACCACTGGGGACATGAGAGATAACACTTTCTTTCTCTGACAGCCGAAGTGGGTCACTCTTACTTGAATAACTGTTTTTATGATCATTAAAACGCTTTTTCCGTTTTGCATTTTTGTCCGCGTGTATACCAAAACTGCCCAAAAAATTACCATTTTGGTCAGGTTGTCCCTTCTTTTCACCATCCTGACCTATGTTTCCTTTTGAACTGCCAATTAAATTAGCTTCCATGTCACCAGAACTAACGTTCCCGCCAAGAGTTATTTCCTGTTTGAGTCTGTTACTAGCATAAGCCTTCTTTCGCCGTACCAAATCCCGCTTGCGCTTGGGTATTTGATGGATGTCATTAAGATTAAGTGAAATGCCATCAGACCCATTAGCTCTATCACCGGTCTGACTTGGTTCATACTCCACCTTGTACAAATCACCAGAGGCAGAACTAGAACCACCCCTGCATACATCATTGAAACTCTTCTTAATCTTTTTTCCAGACGGTAGACTGCTTAACAAAAGTTCCTTCTTACTCTTCTTTTCCAGGGCAGAGTCAATATCAACCTTACCGTGCTTTCTCTTCAAGGAACTGATCTGATTCTGCTTCTCAGCCATGATCAGCGACTTTGGATTCTGATCATACAAGGTCTGCAGATCAACAGATCTTGGTTTCTTAGCATTTTGAGCATCATCAGAGTCTACTCTATTTTCCATTTACATACACGGATGCACCTAATCAACTAACCTTACACTAGAAAGCCTAAACTTCGTCGTCCAACAAAGACGACCTTGCCGAAAATTCAGATCTGAAACCAGAAAATTCCACAGAAAACTACTTAAAATCACATATAACCCAAAATTAAGCAAAAAAAACACCCCTTCTAACCCAGCCTGTCAAGATCTTAGACAATTTA
The DNA here is from genome assembly GCA_002319775.1 of Fagopyrum tataricum. Lineage (NCBI taxonomy): Eukaryota > Viridiplantae > Streptophyta > Magnoliopsida > Caryophyllales > Polygonaceae > Fagopyrum > Fagopyrum tataricum. The sequence goes on from CM008284.1 coordinate 30,593,508, forward strand.
ACCAATCTAACAAATAAAAAATTGTAACAGAGAAACGTTTAGATGAAAATAGCAGGGAAAGGCGATGATAAATGCAAAAGGTGGACATACCATGGGGCAGCAATCACCAGTATGGGGGGGTTCAATCTTCCCAAAATCACGGAGATCAATGAAAAGGGAACATGGTAATGGCTTCGACCTGAGATTTTAGACAAAAGCCCCAAATTGATTTCACAGAATTCTGACGATTAACCGAACGAGACGGTGGAGCTAGGGTTTCATTTGGGCGTTTGATAGAAAGAGCGCTCAGAAAGAGAGGAGAGAGTGTGTGGGGAAGTTTAGATTTGAAAAAATAAAATAAAATGGCAATTTACATTTACAATCGGAAAAATAAAAATAAGTAAAATTTTCGTGGTTATTGACTTTATTCCACTTCAGGTTAAAAAATGAAGACATTGTGTAAACTATTACCTCTCTTATGCTTCGGTTTTAAAAGCGAGACACTGAGAGTGTTCGCCCAATGGTTGTGTGGATCTGACAAACGACCCCTGAAACATAACTTTATCATCATTTTTTTCCTTCAAATAATAGTTTTTTAAAAAATTATTATTTGTAAAAAAATTTTACTAAAAAGAATTTTCATTAAAAAAATAAATAAAATGGATTAATTTATTATTATTATTATTATTATTATTATTATATATTTTTAGCATTTAAATAATACAAAATTATTTTTTTTAAACAATAAAATTCATATCATAAAACTCGTACATATATTTTGATGACGTGTAAAATATAATGTCATCTAGGATTTTTGTCAGAAAAGTAAGACGTATTATTTTTGGTAAATTTTTTATAGTGTATATTTCTCCTATTAACTTATTTTAGTTTCGTTAACAAACTACCACCCCATTCACTGGTCATTACTAAATAATAATAATATAATAATAATAATAATAATCAAAAAATTATATATATATATTTCTTTTTTTTGAGAAAAAGGTAAGAGATTCGATCACCGTTAAAAAAACGGTGAAACGAGAGGCCGCGAAAAGACGGCAGACGGGATCACCCGTCAAGAGGACAGAGCAAGCAACAACAAAAAAACAACAAGAAACAAAAACAAGAGAAGGAACAGAGCCGAAGGAGAGCAACAACGGATCACCCATGGATGTGAAGGAAGAGCTCCAGGAAGACGAAGTAGGTGAGACAACGAGCCAAGCACTGCCGAAGTAGCACCGTCGGAGGCAGGTACAACAGGAAACGAACTCCTGGGGAAGTGAAGACGAGACTCCAAGGAAGCATGTTCCATCAAAAGGAGTTGTCGTACGATCAACAGAAGAACAACGAACATAACCACGGGATCCAAAGGAGCAAAAAGAAAACTGCTAGACTCATGATCATTATTCCTAATGAAAGACTGAGAAAGGTAGTTCTTGGAAAAAGTTGTTTAAGTATAAAATCTCGTTTTTTTTATTTATTTTGCATCTCCAAGGAGAATTGTTCAAAGCCCACGAGATTGGAAAACAAAGACCTTGTATTTGATGCTAGAGGTAGACAAACCTCTTAATTCAAGATGAAGTTCGAGATGCAAACAAGAACCTTGCAGGAGAAATGTTTACAAGCAAATTCAAAACCAACTCGATTTTACAGAAAACGATGATGGTTTACAAGAAAAGAGAATAATCTCCTTGTTCATTAAGGAAAAATCATGGTTCTTACAAGAAATCAAGTATGATTAGTAATTAAATAGTCCATTGTACCTTGAGTGTGCTTTCATTATGCAAGAGTAATGTCATAGCGTACGTAAAGAAATCCACAAAATGCATGGAAACTTTTCCAAGTAGAAATATGGCATTAGTATCATCTACTTGATAAAAAATGGAGGCATATAGATGAATTAGATTATTCTCCATCTCAAAGTTGCACTTAGAATGCTTGTTCTACTCCATCATACACGTGGTTCAGTTATAGTTTCTTCGCAGGTTGCTTAGCTGATTCACTTGTTAATATTGGCCAATGAAGACTTACATATGCCCATGTGAAGTACTCCATGTATTGCCCACACCTTTAGATGGGGGCATGATAGTTTTCTATAGGTCCATGCTTCCTTGAACTAGGCATCCTTCCTTGTTCAATAGTGGTGGCCATCTAAAATTTTCCTTCCACAGTTCCTCAATGCTATCTTTTACATATCCTCCCTGTTATACTTTGTATAGACCAAATCAGACAAAAGTGAATTTCATAGTGTATAGATCTTAAGAAAGAAAATTAAAAAGGCCCAGAGAAAGTTCATATTTGGAGATCAGGAACATAGTCCTGCGATGTGTAGATCTGGATTTCCTAAGGAGGTCATGAGGGAGCCCAGGGAGCAGCATTAAGAGCCTCAATGACTTGAAATAAAAGCGGTTAAGCATGTTTGAATAAAACAATCAGAATTGATAGAGGATGTTCTAAACTTTTCAACACAGAATGTCTATTTGTGAACAAGAGTTCATTTTCAATGCCATACAGACCATAAGAAGAGGAAAGTAGTCATAGCTGGCACAAATATTTATTAGGCTATTAGCAGTGTAAAACATGGTTTCTATTCAACTTGTATGATCAATAAATTGATTCCGGTCCTAGATAGTTTCTTGATTAGCCAGTTTGTAAGGCATGGGGCATGAAAGAATAGCAACATACCAAAGGCGAATGACAAAAAGCATACATTCTAACCACATAGCAGGGTTCATATGGCCTTGTTCACTCAAGTAACAGTTCAATGGTAGCACACAACATATAGTTCCGTCATAAACCAAAGAAACAACAAAGAAATCGCAAAAGCATAGGTCAGGCAAGTTGCATTTCATACAGATAAGATAGCCCCTGTTTATGGTTTTGGATATAGAGATTTCATATAGTAGTTTTGTTCTCTGCCAGATTGCACAAACCAAACTCGGACAAGTCCAAGTGGAAATTGCAACATCCAAGTCGAAACTTGGGATATGTTCATTAGGTAACCCAATGGGTTATAGATCGAGGGAGAAAGCACAGGAAAACCCTAAATCGATTTGATAGACTTGAAGTAAGCCAGACGCGCTCCTCCCAGCCACCGGCGACATCTAGCGACGTCTGTGCCTTTAGGTTATGAGAAAGTTGTGTAGCCATGGAAGCCATAGAAGAGAGGTATTTGGGGCAGAAGAGTTTTCGAAAATTTAGGATTTTGAGGAGCAAACGCAAGCGGCGCGTATAACGCGTTCTTTTTGGAGGAGTTAGGGTTTTTCATTGTTCATGAAGTTCAAATATATATATATATATATATATATATATATATATATATATATATATATATATATATATATATATATATGAAAATGCTCTAATAAAATGGGTTGAAGTATATATATGTTGTTTTAAAAAGGCGTGCAAGGACCTAGAATAAAAAATGTTCTGATAACACATTCTATGTAACAAAACATTCACATACGAGATTTTAGGAGATAAAAGAGTAGGTAAAAGGTTTCTATATTAAAAAGAATATATATATATATATATATATATATATATATATATATATATCCATAAGATAGCCCGTAAAATATTGTTTTTTTCCAATACAAAGAATAAGGGCGGTTGAAAGATAATGCAAAAAGTATTTGACGCCATTTATTTGTGAGCAAAATTTATGAGCGTAAAAAAAAATAATATAATGGACATAAATTGCAGAGAAGAAGCTTGTGAGCATTGCAATTAGAAGCGATAGAGCTCCTCCCTGTGTATCACTGAAACTCTAAGAAAGGTGAATAGTTACAAATTGGGTTGATTATCTGAGCTGGAATCATTCGTTGAGACCTCACGGGAAGCTTTGATTGAATCAGCAATCATCAAAGCAACTGCAGCTTTGTGGATTGCAAGGTCCGCTTTATACAGCAACCTCTCAGCATGCTCCCTCTTCATCTTCGCCATGTTCACTGCATGCTGAGCTGCACTTGAAGCGTCCCGCAGCCTGAACTCGTCCATATCAGAGGGATCCAAATGCTCTCGGTGACAAAACCTTTGGTTGCCGCCAATTCTCCTCGACTTTGTTCGGTAAAGTCGAGGGTAATGAATCCTCTCGTACACCTCACTATTCAGAGGGAAGTATCTTGGACTTCCAAACTCGCTTGGTGAGAATGCCCTTGTTGATGCGTGGTGCGATCGGGAAGAATCTAAAATAGCAAAGCATCAGTCAACAGGTTATCACCAAATTACCGGAAAATGTTTCACATATTATTAGAAAATTTAAGAAATCATAATTGTAAATTACAACATTTACGGAGCGAAATCCTTCGCCTAAGCGGTCCGGTCCGTGGACAGTATGCACTCTCCTAGTCAACCAGATGCAATGAATTCTTGATGACAAAAAAAACTACATACAACAAGGAATGAAACATACCATATGGATGAAAAGCCTCGTGATCCCCGGATGCATAGCCGTGCCCAGCTACAGGAAGCTTCTTTTGTGACCTATATTTGGTCCCTCTGTTATTAGGCAGTTCCATTCCCCGTGGTTTGAAACAGAAAGCAAAAATCGGGGGCTTTAGAATAGACACAGTTCCGTTGCTCTTAGACATAGCTGACTCCCACTCTTTTACTTGCTTCTGGTATCTCTTCCAAAGCGGAGGCTAGGTAAAGCACAGCAATGCGCATGGTAAGCATAAAGGAACAACATTAAACTATAACTTAATTATGGAGAAAATTACCTGCAGATGTCGAACCAAAGGCATTCCCCTTTTCCGCCTTTTCTCTAGCCAGTGTTCATAAATAACTTTGATTGCTTCCAAAGGCTCCTCCCCTTCAGAAACTAATTGCTCTAGTTCATCTGATGTGAAGTATTCCTTTTGTTTCACATATGCACATTTCTCAAGTTTATCCATCAACTTCTCAAACATCTCATCTGAAATGTTTCCAAGGCCAAAAGATCTCATCTTTGAGATCCATGACTCATCGTCACTGTCCATGTCATATATGACACGTAATGGATCCATTGCAATGTCAACATCCGTTTGTAACTGTTTGAAGTATCTGGTAGAAGGCCGAATAAATGGCAACTCTGCTTCATTATCATCATTTTCTTCAATGAGGCGGACTCCGGGTATAGGGATATTCTTCACCAAGGCAGCACGGAAGTTTCGATTGTAGCATTCTTCATGCATCTCCTTGAACAGAGTCCACTGTGACCTGTCAGGGAACTCCAAACTCCAATCCTTCCCTCCTTTCCATATCATAGCATGGGTGTAGCGGTTAGTTGATCCTGACTGCAAAAATTGAATTGCTTTGTAAGTGTGCCTTATAGACTCCGAAATCTTCACCACAAGTTGCCACTCGTTATCATCAATGGGTTCAAGCACGACCCTTGCTCCCCCTTCTCTCCATCCTCTATCCTCCATAGAGACCAACAGATTGACATCACATGATAAAGATTCCATACTCCTCTGATACTTCCTAGAAACATCAGACTCTCTCTTCTCACTAGCTCTTCTGATACGTTTATGGGAAAAACCCATTATATTATGTGTTCTGACCTTTGTAGTGGTATTGTGAACTTCAAGAGGCAAAGAGTAGGAAACCTGTGTCCGTGGCTTCTTAGGTCCACTACAAAGAAGATCCGCTTTTCCCTCTGATGATGCACGAGACAGGTTTCTCAGCAAAGAATTGCCAACCTTGCTCGGGTGGTGGGAACTCCTTGAAGCAGTGGATCTACGGCGGCAAATTGAACTATCACTGCCATTCACCGGTATCACAGAAGACTGGCCACTGTGCATTCCACCATTAGGTTTTTCTTGCGATTGCGAATCAAACAACGGAATCTCAACAGTAATTCCACTTAGAGGGCGGTATGTAGCCTTACCCTCAAGGGGAGGACAATTATTTTTAGGGCATGAAGGCTGTGAGGATAAATCATGGCGCACAGACTTCATTCCTTTGCATTCACCTCTGTTCAAGCAGTCATCACCTGGAACTTGAGATCGCTGAGATGGTTTGTGGATCATCTCAACATCTTCATAACCCACCGATGCAACAACATTCTCTCCTAGATTAGACAATGAGACTGGATCAAACTGTAACCCATTAGTTGACATATCACCTAACTTAGTCCTACACAAATGTAAATTTGATATGCAGTTACATTTACCTGGACAGCAGTCAACCAGCTCTATGCCGCCATTCTCTGGCAATAAAATAGAATTACCGTCATTGAACTTGGCATATGGAATACTGCATTCCGTAAGCAACTTAAGATGCAGGCTCAGAAAAAAGTTTGGTGCAGCAGAGAACAGGAGAGCAAAAGGAGGAAGTCTGGCCCACTTTCCGTCCCTATTGACATATGGATCATCATATTTCATGCAAGCACCTGACATTCGCTGCCTGGTTCTCCTCCGTAAACCCTAGTCAGAGAGAGGGGAAACCAACATTGGAGGGTCAATTTGAAAAAATAATAGATTGTGGAAACTAAAGCACACATTTGGAGCAGAAGCTCTCTGGTATCAGAAGCCAAAATTTGATCATTGGAAAAACGTATCTGGAAAGATAAGCTTGTACCTGCTGACTTAGTAAGTCTATAATTAAGAATGTAACACTGATCACTGTGATCAGGGAGGAACCCATAACTTACCAGAAAGTTTTGCAATATATTACTATAATTTATTATGGGTGATTTGGATAAGTAGCCTCTTGAGTTGAAATGTTTTTAGTGTTTGTCACCCTTCAATAAATGTCCCCTTTTTACAAGATTTGATATAAGAACGGGTGATAGCACCTCCAATTTTCTCATTCATTACATTCTCATTCTCATTCCATTCATTCATTTATTATCAATCTGTTATTCCAAATGGATATTACAATATAAGTTGCTCTTGTTTATTACATAGCAACACTTTGGGAAGCTGGATCAGGACATTAGGCACTTATTAACAATCAAAAGATAGATAACGACCATAAAAAGTGCTACTTATATTTAAACATTTCTAAAACTCTAAAAGTAGCCAGGTTTCAAAAAAATATTGAACTGCAAATACTATGAAAATAGTCACAGCTTAATACAAGTATGATTGTCAAGATGTTAATTAGCATTCATCTACTGACTATACTTCAAGTAATTGGAAATATATGGAGGGGAGTAAGAGAAAAAGAGGGAGATTTTACCAATCTTGATGAAGGCTCCGGAGATGAAAACTGCGTGTCGAAATGGATAGAATCACTTTCAAGTGCCTTGATATTGTTATACGTGCATTCTGAAAGAGGTAATTGCTTGGAAACAAAACAATATTTCTCAGCCATGTGATCAAGTAAAGTCCATCTTGTGATCTCCAATTGACAGCAGTTGTAAAATGTAAAGACCAGCTGCTTCATAACATCTTGTATGCAGGAAAACCGAAACCGAATTGAAGTGACAGGAAGGTCCACACCAGAACTCTGCTGATTCGACTGGTGAAATACTTCTAAGATAAAGAAAACAAAGGCAATAGCCTGCATCAAGCACCCTTCAAATAAAAGAAACCTCAATCCAACACAATTATCAACAAACAACATCTCCAAATGCACCCTTGGCCATAGAGTGCTCAAAGCTCCATGCTGAAGCATCAGTAAAGTATGGAAAACCCGTAAATTCTCCACCGCCAAAGAGTAATAAGGGACCAGAAACGGTATACAGTTTAATTTGAACCTATACACCTCTGTGTTTACCACACGAGTATTAAGGTTCAAGATCACTAAATTGTCACCAAACCGAGGCAGTTCAAGACTAACTAATTGTCCAGCAGAAGAATCAAATATCCCTGTAAGATGTTCCTGATGGAAGATGCCCGCCTTAGCTACCTGAACTGAACCTGCAACTCTATTGCATACAAGCTGGTCCTTAGTAAAATGATAGAGCTTGTCATCCGAAACATCACCCTTTCCACACTCTTTCCTCCTAAATCGTCTCCTAAAATACACAATAGGATATTCACGGCTTCTTTCCATATGAGATGCCCTACCCACGTTCCCACCATACGAAACATCCGGCAGAGCAGGCTCACTCAGGACTTTATCTGCAGAATTTTTAGATGATTCAATGTCTAAGCAATCATATGCAGTGCCTTTGGCAAGGATTGATGATGATGAACAATAGTTCCCAGACTGATCAAAAGTTTTGGGTTTCTTGGTGATGCCGGAAGAAGAAGATTTCTTCCGACCATTTGATCTCCCCAACCAAGAAATAATAGGCTCAGAATCAGTATGGCTACTAATAGGGTAATCATTATGCAGTGTCGCATTAGTATCTTCTTTCAAATGATGTCTACCTGCTGCCCTGGATCTTCTCCTCCCAGCCTTAAAAGGAAGTTCACTTGGAAAGAGTAAGAGTTTAAAACGCTCACTCCGAAGATCAATCCACTCTTCTTCACGATCATCATACTTAATGTGATGAAGCAATTTCTTAGGATCAAAGCCAATGACCTCCCCAAAATACCAAATCTGGTCTAAAGGCCAATAGACCTTGATCTTCTTTTTCACCATCCAAACAGCATCTACGTCCTTTGCTGAGACTTCATAGAAATGACGCCTTTTTCTAAGATGACCCTTCTGATCGCACTGGTCACGTGGACGTAAAACCCTTACATCTGCATCACCAGATGCAACATCGGAATTCGACTGTAAATTAGACACATGACTAGCATCACCCCTGCCCAAAGGAGGAGAATCTGAACACTTGCTTTTGGAAGAAAGCCCCATGCAGCTTGGATCAAATCTAGATGAGAGCATCATTGCTGCATTTTCCTCCAGCTTCTCCTCGTCATCCTCCAGTGAATTTTTCCGAGCCCTAGTAAACCGATCCGACATAGGATTAGCATCATTCGCATCAGCGTCAACTTTAAGCCGGGCTTCCTTCCTTGCATTACGACTACCTTTGGCCTTCTTGTTTGAAGATGGACCACCACCGGGAACATGAGAGATATCCTCCGGCAGCCGAAGTGAGTCACTCTTACTTGAACTACTGTCTTTATGATCATTAAAACGCTTTTTCCGTTTTGCATTTTTGTCCACGTGTATACCAAAACTGCCCAAAAAATTACCATTTTGGTCAGGTTGTCCCTTCTTTTCACCATCCTGACCTATGTTTCCTTTTAAACTGCCAATTAAATTAGCTTCCATGTCACCAGAACTAACGTTCCCGCCAAGAGTTCCTTCCTGTTTGAGTCTGTTACTAGCATAAGCCTTCTTTGTCCGTACCAAATCCCGCTTGCGCTTGGGAATTTGATGATTGTCATTAATATTAAGTGAAATGCCATCAGACCCATTAGCTCTATCACCGGTCTGACTTGGTTCATCCTCCACCTTGTACAAATCACCGGAGGCAGAACTAGAACCACCCCTGCATACATCATTGAAACTCTTCTTAATCTTTTTTCCAGACGGTAGACTGCTTAACAAAAGTTCCTTCTTACTCTTCTTTTCCAGGGCAGAGTCAATATCAACCTTACCATGCTTTCTCTTCAAGGAACTGATCTGATTCTGCTTCTCAGCCATGATCAGCGACTTTGGATTCTGATCATACAAAGTCTGCAGATCAACAGATCTTGGTTTCTTAGCATTTTGAGCATCATCAGAGTCTACTCTGTTTTCCATTAACAAACACGGATGCACCTAATCAACTAACCTTACACCAGAAGCCTAAGCTTCGTCGTCCAACAAAGACGACCTTACCGAAATTCAGATCTGAAACCAGAAATTTGCACCAAAAAATAATTAAAATCACATATAACACAAAATTAAGCAATAATCACACCACTTCTAACCCCGTCCGTCAAGATCTTAGACCATTTAAGCGATAAACAAAATAGAAATATTTAACACAGAAATGTTTGGATACAAATAGCATGAAAAGACGATGATAAATGCAAATAGTGGCATACCATGAGGGAGTACTCATCAGTATGACAGTATAGGAGATCAATCTTCTCAAAATCACGAAGATCAATGGAAAGGGAACATGATAAAAGGCTTCAACCTCAGGTTTTAGACAAAAGCCCCAATTTGATTTCACAGAATTCTGCCAATTAACCGAACGAAACGGTGAAGCTAGGGTTTCATTTGGGCGTTTGATGGAAAGAGCGCTCAGGAAGAGAGGAGAGGAGAGGGTGTGAGGGGAACTTTAGATTTGAAAAAATAAAATAAAATGGAGAAAAAAGAAATTACCTTTATTAAAAATAACAAAAATAGGTCAAGTTTAGTCGTATATTCCATTTAAGAATGAATTTTTTTTTAATCTTATCTTTATATATGATTGGTAGGTTTTTTTTTTTTTTTATATTATTTTTTAGGTGAATTGAGAGACTAGGCTCCTTTGTAACGATGAGCACTAACTAAGCTCATTTTCATATCAATGTACAAAATAAGCCTATTTACTTATTTTAAAGATTAAATGAAAGGACAAATTACGTCCAATACACAAGCTTCGGACATAGCCCAATACACAAGCCTGCGCCAGAGCCCAATACACAATCATCGGACAGAGCCCAATACACAAGCATCGGACAGGGCCCAATACACAAGCATCGGGCAGGGCCCAACACACAAGCATCAGACAGGGCTCATTACACAAGCATCGTACCGGACCCAACACACAAGCATCGGACCAGGCCCAACACACAAGCCTACGCTCGGGCCAATACACAAGCCTACGTTCGGGCCCAATACAAAACATTAATAAATCTTATAGTTATTGGGTTTCGAACTCTGAATGAGAGACCCTCCCTCCCACCCTTATACCAATTGGACTAGTTGAACTTGTGTAATTCATTATTGTTTTTTGTAATATTATACATAAAACCGAATGTTAATACACAATATTGATACACAATTTCTAATAGAAAACACTTCCGTCGTTTACAAAAGTATGTCGTTTACACAAGGTCAGGTTACACAAGTTTAAGCTTCAAATACACACTTCCGTCGTTTACAAAAGCCGTCGTTTACACAAGGTCAAAATTACACAAGTCTAAGCTCAATCGAGTTACACAAGCCCATTCGAGTTACACAAGTTCAAGCACAATCGAGATACACAAGTTCAAGCGCAATCGAGTTATACAAGCATACATCCAATATAAGGATAGTAGCTAAGTAAGTCCTATGGACTTACCTCAACCTCAGAAGTCGTATCACTACGATCAGCTCTCACTCAGGTCCACTCCAAACTGGAGGACAACACGGCCTATACAAGGCATACATATATATATATATATATCAAACTCCTATCACACAAAGGGGTCACACCTAGACCCAAGGGATCCATAAGGATCATGTCCAACTCGTAAACCTCAAAGCCGTAACCGACATATCTATATCATACTCATCAACATCCGATATCTAGCATGGTACTAAGTCCCTCATACCAGGAAAGGAAAGGAGCTACCCAACTATAGGTAGTCCCGGGACAAGACGCACCTGCGTGATCAAGGGACGCAGGGGCGGAGTAGACAACCCGCAGGCGCGGCAGGGAGCAGCCGCAGGCGCGGTGACAAGGGACGCAGGCAAGGCGCGGGCGCTGCGGCACGGCTTCCGCAGGGGCGGCGTCTTCCGGGCGCGGGGGCGGCGACGGTGCAGAACGTGATCCCGTGGCTTCTCTTCGGCTCTTCTCGTGATCAAATCACGTCTATTCCATTCCAAAATCACACACATGCAATAACATACACATTCCAACATCACTCTATGATCAATACAACTAATCCTAAGCTAAGGAAGAAAGAACAAGAAAGAAAGAAAGGAAGGAGGAGCAAGGAGCTCACCTCCACAGCTGTGATCATCCAAGGAAGTACAGAACATACTCTCAGCTGGCCTCTGAAGCTCAGCAAACATACACACAACATCCAGCAACACCAAGCCACACCGAACTCTAGCAAACTACAAGAGATTCTCAAGCAAGATCAAGGGAAGGGATGAAGAAGCAAGAAGGACGTAGGAAGGGCTGGAGGGGAAAAAGAAGTGAAGTAAAACCCTTGCTCAGCAAGGTAAGAAGTAAGGGAAAGGGTAAAGCACGGGTCAAAGGAGTCAACAAAACTGGCTGCAGCCGCCGGAAACCGCAGGGGCGGTTCCCTGAGCCGCAGGGGCGGAAACCCGCAGGGGCGGCAGTCATGCCCGTGGGTGCGGAAAGGTCAATCTCGGCTAAGGTCCAATCTCGGTCTGAAAGACTAAGGCTCTTACAACAAGGCCAGGAGTCGGCATTCCCGTTACGATGGTTGTAGATCCATGGAGGCAAGCAACGGTAGCCGTGAAGCTCCATTTCTAGATTTGCTAGGGTTTCTCCGTATCTAGACTGAATTACTGTTTTTTTTATCACATTCCTCTTTTACCCCTCTATTTAATTTGTTTTTGAATAAAAAATTTCTCAACTAAATAGAGGACCTACTTTATTTATATATTTTTTTTAGAAACTACAAGGTAAGGAATTAGGGTACATCATCTTCTCGAGATTCTGTACCCTAGGGCATCCTTTCGGATGAGCTCATCGACAGCACAAAGAGATGAACTAGCTTCCTCCAGATCTTCGTGACCTAACTTTGCCAAATAGTCAGCAACTCGATTGACTTCCCTGAAAACATGTCTGACCCTAACCAGACAGAAACCAACAATAATATTAGAAATATAAGAAAGAGTAAGGTCAAGATCCCATGGAGGTTTCCAGATCCGGTTGACTGCATTGATTAACACAAGGCAATCCCCTTCAACGATAATATTTTTGAATCCCAAATCATAAGCCTTGATTAAACTTTCCCTCAACGCACATGCTTCAGCATGCAGGGCCGATATATTACCACATCGTCCCATGCCAAGAGAAATTTTCAAAGCTTCATGATCTCGGAGGATAAACCCGTAAGCTGCATTACCTAATTCTTTTTTTAGATCCATCAAAATTAAATTTGATAATTCCCTTATCTAGTCTTTCCCATTTTAAGTTTTTATTTTTTCTTTTATTCGGATTTTTCTTCTCTTTCGCCTTTTTTGAGTTTAAATTTGTTTGGTTCCATTCGTTAATCTGATTTTGGGCGATTAGTTCTATATTTTGAGGGCCTTTATTCTCAAAGCATTTTTGATTTCTTGCATACCAAATATTCCACCAGATATGGATCAAGAAGATTAGGTCAGATTCGGGTAAGTTTAGCCACAACCAAACTATTCTACTTATAATATTATCATGTCTTTCAATACATCTAGCCAGTGCATCCTTGATCATACCAGAGGAGATAGCATTCTTTAGACTATGACATTTGAAAAAAAGATGATCTGCAGATTCAAAAGGGTGATTACAAAGGTAGCACGTCATTGGGACAACTATTTTTTGTTTTTCTAGGTTCTCCTTGGTAGGAAGACCATTAATAGACAGCTTTCAAAGGAAATTTTTTATTTTAGCCATAACATTCAGGCCCCATATCATTCTCACTAACTGGGAGGTTAGATTTTTCATAGGCCGCATATAAAGCGGATTTAGTCGAGTAATTTCTATCCCTTGCCAGATCCCAATACAAACGATCCTGAATAAAGATTTTAAGGACCTGGTATGATTTAATTACAGAAATAATTTCTTTAGGAAGAAGGTCACCAACTTCTTCATCAATTTTGTTCTTATTCCATTGGTTTTTATTAATAAAGTGTTTAACTACTAGTTCTTTATTTATAACCGACTCATCTTTACATAGTTTAATCAAAGGATGACTCAAGATCCATCTATCATCCCAAAATTTTACCGTACTTCCGTCTCTCACATTCCATCTAAAAATTTATTCAAACTCTGGTCTCAACCTCATAAGCCTTTTCTATTGCCATGACGTGTTTTGTTTAGGATTATATTTCCAGAGGATAGATCCTTTGAGGTATTTCTCATTTATTACTTTAACCCATATGTTATCTGGTTCGTTTAGAATTTTTCACAGAAGTTTCATTTGAAGAGCTTTGTTCATTTCCTCAGCTTTCCTAATACCAGTACCCCCAAATTTCTTAGGTCTACAAACCCTCTCCCAGCTAATGAGCGGGCGAAAATTAGGACCTTCATTCTAGAAAAAATTCCTATTAATTTGATCTAGTTCCTTTAGGATACTAGTAGGAAGCTGAAAACTCTGCATTATAAAGTTCGGTTTAGCGTTTAGGTTAGCTTTAATAAGGGTAGCTCTTCCTTCTTGGGACAAGGAAGAAACTTTCCATTTCGTTAGTTGTCGTCTTGAGTTGGTGATGACATCAGCGAAAACACTTTTATTAACCCTACCGTTAATAATCGGGCAACCGAGATACTTCTCTAAGCAGCTGGTGCATTCAATACCTAACCCAATCTTGATTTGTCTCTTGGTTGCGTTATCTACATTATTTGAGGTTTGGAAAGCCGATTTTTGGAGATTAATTTTCTGACCCGAAATACTACAATAATTATTTAAAAGTTCTATTATTCTAGAGCTAGCCCCTATAGACGCCTTAGAAAATATGATAATATCGTCAGCGAAAGCTAGAAAAGGGATATAGGTTCCTTGTTTAGAAACGGGGAAACCTAAGAGTTTCTTATTTAGATTACATTCTTTCTGTATATTTCTTGCCATAACCTCAGCGCCCAAGTTAAAGATCAAAGGAGAGATCGGGTCACCCTGTCTCAGACCTCTTTCGGGAGAAAACAACTCCGTTGGCCTGTCGTTAATTAAAATGGAATAGGATACAGAAGAGATGCAATCCATAATCCATTTAGTAAATTTTTCTTTAAAGCCAAATCTTTCAAGGATTGCTTTGATATAATTCCATTCTATTCTATCATATGCCTTTTTTATATCCAATTTGATGGCCATATAACCCTCTTTACCTTTCTTGGATCTGAAACCATGGAAAACTTCATGAGAAATCAAGATATTATCCTAGATAGCTCTATTTTGAACGAAAGCACTTTGGAGGGGATGAATTTGTTTTGGGAGAATAGATTTCAGTCTGGCCGCTAGGATTTTTGCAATAATTTTATAGGTTTTGGAACATAGACTAATTGGCCTAAATTCACTTGTTGATATTGGATTGTCATTCTTTGAGATCAAAGTAATGAAGGTGTGGTTAACTTGTTTTAGTAATTTTCCTGAATGGTAGAAGCTTTTAACAGCCCTACAAACAGAGGGGCCTACCACATCCCAGTCTTCTGAAAGAAACCAGCCGGCATTATATCTGGTCCCGGGGATTTATCACAACCTATGTCAAAAGCTGCTTTTCTAATCTCAATGTTGGTAAAAGGTTTAGTAAGAGACTCATTTTCCTCATTCGATATCTCTTTAGAAATTACTTGAAGCAATTGTTCACTCACATTTTGATTTCCACATGATGCCTTAAATCTCTTTTTGTACTCCTTTAGGTTCCTGGGAGATTGTTTCTTCCGTGAACGCCCACAGACCATCTTCACATTTTATTTTGTTGATCATCATCCTATTTCTTCTACCCGTAGTTTTCCTATGAAAATATTTTGTATTTTTGTCACCTTTTTCAAAAGCAGTTGTTTTGGCTCTCTGCATCCAGTACTTATGTTGGAATTCTATTAGACATTCCCGTTTTTTATTTAGTCTTACTAGCTTATCATTAACTCTTTGGTCATACTTTCTATAATTTGAGTTTTGTAGTTTTTCTATATCAAAATCCACACTTTAAACCTGTTTATTAATGTTCCCAAAATTCTGTTTACTCCAAATCTTTAATTTTGTTTTTATAAGATTAAGCTTTTTACATAGTTTAAACATATTGGTGTCTGGCACATGGGCACGCCATGCTTGTTTAATTATGTTTCCGCAATTCTTTCTTTCGTTCCACATCAACTCATATCGGAACGGTTTGTTTCTGAACTTTTGATTAGAGCAGCCGAGATTTACCGATATCATACAATGGTCAGATGTCGTAAAGGCGTGATTCCATACATGAATTTGGTTATATTTATTCATAATCTCAAAAGGAGCTAAAATCCTATCAAGTTTTTTGAAAGTGTTGTGGTCACCTTCCTTTCTTCGTCTCCATGTAAATTCGTTCCCCCTTGAGATAATATCCATTAGATTACATTCTTGGATTATATAGTTAATCCTATGGAATATGTTATTGGAGGGGAACAAACCCCCCATTTTATCAGCTGGGCTAAGTAAATCATTAAAATCGCCCGTAATCATAGTCGGGAAATGGAGGTTCTTATATACATTAATGATGTTATTCCGAAAACCATCTTTATATTTTTCCATAGGCAGTGAATAGATAAAGATAATGTAGCAGGTAAATTTGATCACACTATTATGGTGTTCTAGAACAATAAATCTCTCTCCCGAGAGGGAAATTTTGACTTTCTCGTTTACTAGATTGCAATTTTTCCAAAGCAAGCATAAGCCACCCGCACGTCCATCGGACGGGATAAAGAAGAAATTGTCGAATCATGAACTACGCCAAATATTTTCTTTTGGTTCTAAGTTTGTTTTGATTTCGGGCTAGCAAAATCATATCGATGTGTTCATTTTGGCAGGTGATTTTTAGATCCGTCTAAAAATTCTTTTTCCTCACCCCCTACAATTCCAATAAGCGATCTTCATAGTAAACTAATCTAAAATGGGTCTGTTCGATTTTTCCGGATTTTCCCCGGTCTTTTAAGTGCTTAGTACAAGACCGCAACAAATAAAAAACCTTCCTTCTTTTTTTATTTTATTTTATTAGTGCATCTATAAATCGATCCTACTTCCATGATTAACTTATCAAAGGAAACCCTGGTAATGTGTTAACAGATTAGTATTGGTAATTAATTTAATCGCAGTTTTACACACCACATACCATACGTTCTCGTTAATATGATCTATACCAGAAAGAGTATACCAATCATAACATTGGTACCACAAAGTATGCACATAACCGAACACTACATAAGCACCAATAACTAGAACTGACACACCATACAGCCGATTACCATTCCAAAACCAGTTTTCATTACATTCATCACCCATCGAGCAGATTCTAACTAATATAGACTTAAAAGAAACAACTACATAACTATTATAAGGATACAAACAGTTCATGGATAGTTCATAATAATCAATATCTTTCACATAAACCGAGATAAAGCAAAATATTGTAATCCATTTGGACTCCCATAACCAGCAAGAAGTCCACCCTGGATTGCAGATGAGTGTTGGAGACAAGGTGCAGCAGCAAAAAACAAGAGTCATAACTGTTAAATTAACCTACAGATTATAGAATAAGTTTCACATAGATAACCAAATGTTCATAGAGGAATTTTCTAAATGCCATTTAATCACAAACTCATACCTTACCTTACAATCCATAGAGAAACACTTCATATTAACCATTTGATTTCTTCATTTTCTTTGATCCCTTCAGAGCGGAGGCAGTGTCATCATCAACCTCCATTGACTTCCTTTTGCTTGAGTCCGAGTTAGTTTTTTCATAGTTTTTAACCTCCATATTGTTCAACAACATATTCACAGTGTTAAAGGACTGGAAAGAGTGCTCAGAGAAATAATCCTTCACCTCTTCTTCCACTCCTAGATCATCATTGATCATAAATTCAACAATAACTTCTTCACTAAGGAACACTGGACTATCATTATCATTCGGGACCAGCAGCTCAATAGTACCATAGGAAGTACATTATCATTCTTATTCTCATCATTCTCAGGCAAAGGAGTCAATGGATTAGTCAGACCTGATTATCTTCTCCCCAATTTTCTCATCATTAGGAATAGGCTTAGAGACCTGAGCAGTAGTGATGCCAACACCCAAGTCAGACAAAGTGTCATTGGGGGCACTACCTGAGGCAGAGAGTCTGAAGCCTCCCAAGGCTTAGTGCTTGAGCTATCTTTCGAGTTCTTGTGACTGTTTACAGAGCTATTGGATGACAGTTCAGATTTAAAGTTGATAGTAATACCCCCTCTACCTGACAGATAGGGTCTAAACCCTCATGCGGCAAAGGGAGTATCACCTTTCTTCCTCACATTTCCATCCTTGGTTTTCCAACCCCCCTCATAAACTTGCTCACTCACTTTCTCTTTACCTTTTTCATCTTTTCTACTTCTTTTGAAGTTGATGCTCATCTTCTTAGAGTGAGCAACTCTAAGGGGACAACCATCAAAGGAATGACCTTCATCTCCATAGTGGCCGCAATCCTTAGAGAAATCTTCAAACCAAACAGGATATTCATGCGGATTGTCATTTTCATCAGGAATGGAACAAAATCAATGATGATTTTCTTGTCATCCACATCAATATTGAAGCAAATCCTAATATAGGTGCCAACTTTGCCATTCATCGAGAAAGGATCAAGTTTTATAAACTTCCAATCTTATTCTCTTCAATTATAGTTTTTATAGCCTCCTTGTTAGCATACTCTGCAGGAAGCAGAGGGATTCGGACCCAAAGGTCAAGTTTAGTGACAGATTATGTCAAGGTGTTAAAATTTGGCTTCCATGGCTTGAGGATCACAAGCTGACCAAGAACATGGTAAGGCATGAGATCCCAAACCATTTTTTTATCAACTGGATTAGAGAAGTTAATCTCAAACCAGTAATTCCCTTTGGGTATCATACTCACTTCACCTTTCACATTCTTCACTCAAATAGTAGTTTGTTTCTGACTTTAGTGAAATCAATGGGATCACCAAAAATGTGACCCATCAGGCATGACTCTTTCAGTTTATGGAAGTCAGTTCTTACCTTGGCTAGCTTGGTTAGGCAACTTGGGACATCCAAGTTGTTTTTGTTGAAGGAGCTCGGGACAGCAGGGTAGGAGCCCACCCTACTACAAGCATTCTTGCTTACATGTTCAGCTTCTTTGTTCTCATGCTCTTCATCAGATGGAGGAATATTACAAACATCTTCTTTGAAGGATCGAGACGAGGAAGCCATTCTCACAGAATGGTTGAAAACACCACTCATACACACAGAGAAATTAAACGTTAGAAGGAGCAAGCAGAGAGTAATCAAAAGCCAGGAAAAAAACCAAATGAGTATTCTTTAGCCTATTCAGGCTAAAGAATCCATCAAGTACACACCAAATCACCCACTCTTCAAACGAGAGATTGGGCACGCCGAACAACAGGCCATCCCCTTCACTAGCGGTTCCAGCCCTAACCTGTGCCCTAATTGCATGAATCCGTCTCAAAAAGACAATCCACCAAAGATTTTGTAGCTCATAAGGCCTTAGCAAAAGATCATAAGAAGATTTATTCACTGAATCGACATAAACCAGACGGGCGGCGTCGAGACAAGGGCTGGAGAAGTCTAGGGTTTCATTTGATTTTGGGAGGAAGAGGGGCGTGTTCTTTTTCATTTTTTGGGGTTTTTTGGTGACGAGGGTTAATTCATAGAGGGCCTACTTTATATTTGTGATACCAAAAAGGCCTCTCTACCTCATTTTTCTCTTATTTTTTAAAACTTTTATCTATTGATTTTTGTAATAATGGGAAATTTTAATAATTTTTATTGTTATTGTTATTTTATTTTTTTAATTTAATTTATGTTAATTAACCGAAAACTCGAATCGCATACGTATAATAAACCGAATGGATCCAAACCCGATCAATTAATCTCAAATTCTACCCGCCCAGCCTTGCCACTTCCCCTCTTTAACTTTATGGCCCACATGGTCAATGTTGGCCGGCCCATTACGTGACAATCCACTCTCAGCCATTTGCCTATTGCACTTGGGCCACGTCCCTTCCTTCATTACAAGGCCCACCTATCCACGTCATCGTCTTCCACCCTTGCTTCTTCTTTTTTTTTTTGTGGGAAGGATAGGCAATGGTGTCCGGCGCATCTAGTCGCGCTTTTATTTATAAGAAAAATAGGCTAAGTAGTAATCACACAGGGGATAGCCCGACCCCTTACATCATCAAGTAAAATGTCAACTACACCCTCCGGCGGGTCAATCAATACATTCAATCCAATAGGAAAGTTTAAAGCTAAATTCGAAATAAAATCCGCTACTCTATTTGTCTCGCGGTAAGCATGTCGAAACTGGATGTTCCAGTCTCTTTTTAAAAAGTCTTGGCACTGACGTACCAGACTAGCAAGAGGTTGGTGAGGTGCGATATCCCTCTTAAGAAGTCTAACTATGATCTGGGAATCCGTTTCCATGATTACCGAACAATAGCCCGACTCCCAAGCAATCTTAAAGCCATGCACAATCCCCATATTTCAGCCATGGGGACGGAACATATCCCTAAGTTAACACCAAACCTACTCAACCACTCCCCTGCGTTATTTCTAATCACCCCTGCCGCGGAGGCAAACCCATCATCTCTCTTCGCCCCATCAGTGTTGATTTTTACGTAATCTTGCCGCGGAGGTTCCTAAGCAACAAAAATAGTGGCCGTCGGATTTCTTATGTGGTTCTTGTCTCTTATAAGCCAAACTTCCATGTACTCCCTTTCTTTTTCTTGAATGAACCAACTTCTATTTCCCAACTCGATCTTGTTGTTGAAAGCCTTTTCGTTCCTCCACTTCCAAGTCCACCAAATACCTACTGCAAATAACTCACTCCAGAGACACAAATTTTTATAAAATTGTAACACCCCGAATCCGTAGGACTCGAAGTGCTACTGGGCTAGGATCTCACAATGGATCCTGGAACTAGCCTGACAACAACTTCACTGAATCTTACAACAAGGCACCAATAGATTAAAACAAAACATAAAAACTGATATATATATATATATATATATATATATATATATATACATCTCAAAAGGATAATACAGAGTACTGCTGAGTACAAGGTCAAACTGAAATCCATACAATAATAATAATCTCAAAAACCCCACGAATATGCCCCGTGTACGGAACCCTCAGCAGATCACCCCTCCGGATCACTCCGCAGCTCTCCTAACCTGCGAGGGATCTACAACACGGTATGAAACCGTTAGCTAACTATACACACACACACACACACACACACACACATATATATATATATATATATATATATATATATATATATATATATATATATATATATATATATATATATATATATATATATATATATATATATATATATATAAGAAGATGCTAAAGCACAAACACACATCAGAAAGGATAAACACTTCAACATGATATCAAACATTTACCCGGTTTATTATCTTTAATAAGTTGAATCACTTAAATGTCTATATATATATATATATATATATATATATATGAAGATAGGTGACACGAGGAATATAATCCCGCCTTTGAGTACTCTAACCAGCCGGAGTAGTATCAACACACCTCCCGTGTACCCTGTGGGAATGGTGAGGGCCTTCCTTTATACCAGATCTGGCCTGACTACAGAGAACCTCCCAGACTCCACTACGGGATGAAAGGGAAAGGTTATCATAACCACTACAATGGACGGTCAATATAATATAGGTCGGTGACTATCATAATCATAAGCATGCTATAAAGCATATAATAACCACCACTCAAGCATACATCCAATATAAGGATAGTAGCTAAGTAAGTCCTATGGACTTACCTCGATCTCAGAAGTAACTCAAATCTGATCCACTCTCAGAAACGTCCACTCCAAACTGGAGGACAACACAACCTATACAAGACACACACATATATATTACAATCCTATCACACAAAGGGTCACACCTAGACCCAAGGGATCCATAAGGGATCATATCCAACTCATAACCTCAAGGCCATAACCGGCATATCTATATCATACTCGTTATAAACCGATACCTAGCATGATACTAGTTCCCTCAGACTAGAAAGGAAAGGAACTACCTAACTATAGGTAGTCCCGGGACAAGACGCACCTGCGTGATCTAAGGACGCAGGGGCGGAATGCAGGCAACCGCGGGCGCGGTGACGCTCAGCCGCGGGGGCGGTGGCAAGGATTGCTGGCAACGCAGGCACGGCGCTGGCACGGTGCAGGCGCTGCGGCACGTCTTCCGCAGGGGCGGTGACTTCTGGCCGCGGGGGCGGCGACAGTGCAGAATGAAACCTCACGGCTTCTCTTTGGCTCTTCACGTGATCAAATCACGTCTACTCTCTTCCATAGTCACATACATACATATCAATACACATTCCAACATCAAAACCCTTAACATACATCTAATCCTAAGCTAGAAGGATTGAAACAAGGAAAGAAAGAGGAGAACAAGGGAAGAAGCTTACCACAGCTATGGCTTAACAAGGGAAGGACAAAACCAAGGCCTCACAGCTGGCTTCAAGCTCAGCAACATACATCACAAGCATCACAACCCAGAAAGCCACACAAAACTCTTCCACACATCCAAGAACACAAGCATGATCAAGGAGGAGAGAAGGAAAGCAAGGGATCGTGAGAAGCTGGAAATGGTGAGAAACCCTTACTCATTCAATCAAGGTATAACTTAAAGAGGAAGGCAGAAGGAAGAGTAAAGCACGGGTCCAAGGGGTCAACGAAAACGGCTGCAGCCGCAAGAACCCGGGGGGGCGGCGGAGATGGCCGCGGGAGCGGCGACCCGCAGGTGCGGAGGAGGTGACCGCGGGAGCGGCGACCCGCAGGTGCGGAGGAGGTGACCGCGGGAGCGGCTGGGCCAAACTCGGCCAAAGTCAAGCTCGGTCAAAGACCAATCTCGGTCCGAAAGATAGGGCTCTTACACCTCACCCCCTTAAAAACAAGTTTCGTCCCGAACTTGCAAGATCTTGAAAACACTCAGACTCGGAAGCCGAGGTACACTCTCTATAACCTCAAACATTAGCATGGAGGAAATCATCAACTCCAGCTGCAACCTATACTATCCAAGGCCTAGAGAAACCATCTCTAGCCAACTATAAACACATCACAAGGCATAGAGGAAGGACATCTCTAGCCATATCATAACCATGACAGAAAGCATGGAGGGAGAACATCTCCAGCACTACTATGTCCATCAAAATAGCATGGAGGTAAGAACCATCTCCAGCTAAACCTAAGCGTATCACAATAGGATGGAGGAAAGAACCATCTCATGCTATAAATAGGAAATCATACTAGCATAACAGGATCTAATAAGATCATAAACACATCAAAGATAGCATGAAATAAACACATCATAGCATATAACCATATAAGTAGATAAGACTCACCAAGCTAGTACTAAGATCTACTCGGTGATCCTACTGGTGCACCTATCTCGGCATAGAACTCTGGATACTATCCTCATTCTCCCATGTAGCCTCCTCAGGTCCTCGTCTCGACCACTGTATCCTAAGCATAGGTATGTCCTTCGAACGCAGGCGTCTCATACCTCGTTCTAGGACTGCAATCGGATGCTCAACAAAAGTGTGGTCCGGCTCAACCACCAAATCCTCATAACTCACAATGTGCCTCGGATATGGTATGTACTCACTCAGCTGAGACACATGGAATACAGGGTGAACACCCTCTAATCTCGGAGGCAAGGCTAATCTATAAGCTGCGCTCCCAACTCGATCCAGAATCTCGAACAGTCCGACATATCGGTGACTCAACTTCCCCTTAATGCCAAAACGCCTAACACCTCGTGTCGGGGACACTCTCAACCACACATGGGCTCCAACCCTGAACTCTAGAGGTCTACGCCTCCTATCAGCATAAGACTTCTGACGGCTCTGTGCAGTCAGCATACACTCTCTGATCAATGCTACTCGAGCCATATCATCCTGAATCTGATCAGGTGTTAAGCCACTGACACTGCTCTGCTTATCCCAGCATAACGGAGTACGACATCTCTGTCCATACAATGCCTCATATGGGGCCATCCCCATAGATGCATGTCAGCTGTTGTTGTAGGAGAACTCAACAAGTGGGAGATGATCCGTCCACACTTGTCCCCAATCCAACACACAAGCTCGCAGCATATCCTCTAGCGTTTGAATGGTCCTCTCTGACTGACCGTCTGTCTGAGGATGGAACGCAGTCGTGAAGTGCAAACTCGTCCCCAGGGCAGTCTGAATCTACTGCCAGAATCTCGAGGAAAATCGCCCATCTCTGTCTGAGACGATCGTCCTTGGTACATCATGGAGTCTCACTATCTGCCTAGTGTACTCCTCAGCTAATCTGCTCACCGGCCACGTCTCCCTGATAGGAATGAAACGTGCCATCTTTGTCAATCTGTCTACTATGAACCAAATGGCATCAAAACTCCGGCTCAGCCTCAGTCCGGTCACAAAATCCATGGTGACGTCCTCCCACTTCCTCTGTGGAACAGGAAGGGGATGGAGCTCACCTCCAGGTCGGAAATGCTCGATCTTGACCTGCTAGCAGGTCGTACACTGAGCTACAAATCTCGCTACATCGGGCTTCAGCCCTCCCCACCAATATATACGTCTCAAATCCTGATACATCTTACTCGTACGTGGATGTACCGAGTAAGGGGTGCAATGAGCCTCCTGTAAAATCCTCTGCCTCAGCTCTGTATCAGCAGGTACACAGACGCGACCGTGGCGCCTCAAAACTCCATCTGCTCCAAGTAGGAACTGTGGTGCCTCATCCCGAGACATCCTATCTCTGATCCTCTGTAAGGTCGGGCAGGTCTCCTGTTTCTGTCGGATCTCATCCAACAGATCAGGAAAGATCTCTAATGTACGCAGCTGGGCATCCACATCAGGAAACTGGATGTCCAACTCTAACCAGATAAGATCTCTCTGCATCTGATGCTGAACTGTAAGCCTCACAATCGCCTGCTCTCGAGGCGTCTTCCTGCTCAGGGCGTCGGCGACCACGTTCGCCTTCCCTGGATGGTACCGAATCTCTAAATCGAAGTCCTTGATCAGCTCATGCAACCTACGCTGGCGGTTATTCAATTCTCGCTGCGTGAAGATGTACTTCAGACTCTTATGGTCTGTGAAGATCTGACAAGTAGCACCATACAGGTAATGTCTCCATATCTTCAGTGCATGAACTACCGCTGCCAACTCCAGATCATGAGTCGGGTAGTTCTCCTCATACGTCTTCAGCTGTCGAGACGCATAAGCAATCACCCTGCCTCTTTGCATCAGAACACATCCCAAGCCTAGCTTGGATGCATCACTGTAAACCACAAAATCCTCAGTACCCTCTAGTTGTGCCAAAATAGGAGCAGAAGTCAAACGCCTCTTCAACTCCTCAAAACTCTGTCTGCACTGATCAGACCACACAAATCTGGTAGTCTTTCTCAGCAAACTCGTCAGTGGACGGGCAATCACAGAAAAACCCTCCACGAAGAGTCTGTAATAACCGGCTAGGCCAAGGAAACTACGTACTTCCTTGACGTTCGTCGGTGTCGTCCAAGCTGCTACTGCCTCTAACTTCGCTGGATCCACTTTGATCCCCTCAGCTGAAACCACATGACCCAGGAATGCTACCTCTGGCATCTAGAACTCACACTTAGAGAACTTAGCATAAAGTTCTCTATCCCTCAAAACCTGCAATACAGTCCACAGATGTCCTGCATGCTCCTCTCCACTGTGAGAGTATACCAGAATGTCATCAATAAACACCACCACAAACTGATCCAAGAAGTTGATGAAGATACTGTTCATCAACTACATAAAAATGGCTGGGGCATTCGTAAGCCCAAATGGCATCACTACAAACTCGTAGTGGCCATATCTGGTCCGGAATGCTGTCCTGTGCACATCCTGCTCCCTCACCCTCAGCTGGTGATACCCGGAACGCAGGTCAATCTTGGAGAACACAGTAGCTCCCTGTAGCTGATTTAACAAATCATCAATACGCGGCAGTGGATACTTGTTCTTGATGGTCACCTTGTTCAGCTCTTTGTAATCAATACACAGTCTCAACGATCCGTCCTTCTTCCGTACGAAGAGGACAGGTGCTCCCCAGGGGGACACACTAGGGCGAATGAAGCCCTTCTCAGCCAACTCCTCGAGTTGCTTCTTCAGCTCCAACATCTCAACAAGCGCCATCCGGTATGGAGCCTTCGAGATGGGTCTCGTACCAGGCTCTAACTCGATACTGAAATCCACACTCCTTTGAGGCGGCAAACTGGACGGCTCAACAAAAACATCAGTAAACTCACAGACAACTGGAATGTCCTCTACAGCTGGACTCTCCCCCTCCTTCATGGCATAACACCAGAAGGCCTCGCAACCCTGTGCAATCAGTCTAGCTGCCCGTATAGCATTAATAACGGTGCCTACCTTTCCAAGGTCCCAACCTCGGAAAACCTCTATCTGGCCTAACTCGGTAGAGAGGGTAACAATCCTCCTTCCTACATCTAAGACTGCAGAATGTCTAGCCATCCAATCCATACCTAAAATGACCTCTTCATGCTCTAGGGGCATGACAAAGAAGTCAACTAGTAACACACGTGTCCCTACAGAAATGGGACAACCGTGAATCTCACGGGTACCTCTGACCCTACCACCATCAGGTAACCCTATAATAAAGGGCATCCCCTCAACTGTATCTATCCCAAGACGCTTTACACAGGCATCATAAATAAAAGAGTGCGTAGCACCAATATCAAATAAAACTCTAACAGGTAAACCATGAATCAGAATGGTACCTGTAGCAGTAGGTGCAGCTGGCTCCTCTGCACTCCTCAGCTCAAAAACACGACCCTTATGGGCCTCTAGTATCAGTGGTGCCCCCACCACGGCCTCTGCCTCTACTCGGCCCAGGAGCAGATCCCTGAGTCGTAGGGCGATCTGAGACTCTCTGCTAGCCCTGAGTCTGCTGCTGCTGAGGTGACCTCTGTCCACCTCCCGCTACACTGGCAGGAGAAGAACCCTGCTGAGATGCAGCTCCGCCCTGGCGGCAATAAACGGCTCTATGACCCTGTCTACCATAGGTAAAACAAGTCACCAACGGCCTCGTACACTCGGGCTTCAGATGCCCTAGATCTCCACAGTTAAAACACTATCGTCCCATCTCTGTAGCTGGTGCAGATACAGAACGACCCTGACGTCTCTGACTACCCCCAATACTAGCAGCTCCAACAGTACCACTGGCCTGCCCAGTATGCTGTCTCTTCTCAAACCTTCCGGCCTGAGAAGCTCTCCTCTAACCAACCCTCTCTCTCTCATAATCTGCAGCTCTGTCCTGATAGTCCATCAAGGACTCACAGTGAAAACCTGCCATGTAGGCTCGGGTACCATCCCTCAATCGCCGAGAGAACAGATAAACATGATGATCAACAAGAGGTGCAACTGGACCCAGTAAAGCAAGCTCCTCCTGGAATCTCTTGATGGCCTCTGAAACTGGCACATCCTCAAATCCGGCCTCAATAAAATCATACAGTTTCTCCTTCCTCAGTGAGACAGGGCAGAAACGCTCTCGGATCAAGGTCCTCATCTGGTCATAGCTGGTAACCTGACCTCGTACTGACCTCCACCAGTGTTGTGCCAGCTCTCTAAACAGAGTCTGCACCAACTCGATCTGCCTGTCAGCTGGACAACGAATAGACTCCAGAGCTGAGTCTACATGCTCGATCCAGAGCTCAACCTCCAACCCCACCTTCCCAGTGAAAGGGGGTACACCCATATGATGGAATGCCTTCAACCAGGTATCTGGTCTAGGCCCTCTATGCTCCTCCGGTGCTCTGGCAATCTCAGCAGCAGGTACCTGTACAACTGGTACCTGAGTAACAGTGTGGGACCTCAGATGGTCCCTCCTGTGCCTGTAAGTCTGGGGCACGCCTACCGGCTCTGGAAGCCTCCTCAACAAGTCTGATATAAGCCTGAAACTTTGATCTACCCATAGAGACACGATCAGACTCACCAGACTGGGCTCTCTGTGCCCCCTGTCCCTCAGCTGCCCCGTTCCTAGTCTCAGGAACGGCGCTCTCAGCAACCTCCTCGTGGATCTCTCCTGCTGCCTGGAAACCATCAGCAGGTATCCTACCTCGTCCTTGGCCTAGAGGGGGTCTACCTCTACCTCTACCTCTACCTCGCCCAGCTGCAGGTAAGGCTCTAGTCTGAACCATCTGCAGAGGACGTAAACCTAGCTTAGAAGGCTATATATATGCCATATGTATGTATCAAATCAATCACAACAGAATATATATATATATATATATATATATATATATATATATATATATATATATATATATATATATATATGTATATATATATATATATGTGTGTACTGTCGAGATCTTCAGAGGGGTGATGGCTCACGTACACGATAACCCAAAACATATTTTAAAACCAAAACCTTTTGAAAAGTCAGACCCCTTTTCGGGTTCTGTTTATTTATCTATTTGAACTTTATTGTAGATTACTAGTGCCATTGTTGTCAACCTGGGCTCTGATACCAACTTTGTAACACCCCGAATTCGTAGGACTCGAAGTGCTACTGGGCTAGGATCTCACAATGGATCCTGGCCCTAGCCTGACAACAACTTCACTGAATCTTACAACAAGGCACCAATAGATTAAAACAAAACATAAAAACTGATATATATATATATATACATCTCAAAAGGATAATACAGAGTACTGCTAAGTACAAGGTCAAACTGAAATCCGTACAATAATAATAATCTCAAAAACCCCACGAATATGCCCCGTGTACGGAACCCTCAGCAGATCATCCCTCCGGATCACTCCGCAGCTCTCCTAACCTGCGAGGGATATACAACACGGTATGAAACCGTTAGCTAACTATACACATATATATATAAGAAGATGCTAAAGCACAAACACACATCAGAAAGGATAAACACTTCAACATGATATCAAACATTTACCCGGTTTATTATCTTTAATAAGTTGAATCACTTAAATGTATAAATAGATAGATATATATATATATATATATATATATATATATATATATATATATATATATATATATATATATATATATATATATATATATATATATATATATATATATATATGAAGATAGGTGACACGAGGAATATAATCCCCGCCTCTGAGTACTCTAACCAACTGGAGTAGTATCAGCACACCTCCCGTGTACCCTGTGGGAATGGTGAGGGTCTTTCTTTATACTAGATCTGGCCAGACTCCACTACAGGATGAAAGGGAAAGGTTATCACAACCACTACAATTGGCGGTCAATACAATATAGGTCGGTGACTATCATAATCATAAGCATGCTATAAAGCATATAACAACCACCACTCAAGCATACATCCAATATAAGGATAGTAGCTAAGTAAGTCCTATGGACTTACCTCGATCTCAGAAGTAACTCAAATCTGATCCACTCTCAGAAACGTCCACTCCAAACTGGAGGACAACACAACCTATACAAGACACACATATATATATCACAATCCTATCACACAAAGGATCACACCTAGACCCAAGGGATCATATCCAACTCATAACCTCAAGGCCGTAACCGGCATATCTATATCATACTCGTCATAAACCGATACCTAGCATGATACTAGTTCCCTCATACTAGAACGGAAAGGAACTACCTAACTATAGGTAGTCCCGGGACAAGATGCACCTGCGTGATCTAAGGACGCAAGGGCGGAATGTAGGCAACCGCGGGCGCGGTGACGCTCAGCCGCGGGGGCGGTGGCAAGGATTGCTGGCAACGCTGGCACGGCGCAGGCGCTGCGGCACGTCTTCCGCAGGGGCGGTGACTTCTGGCCGCGGGGGCGGCGATAGTGCAGAATGAAACCTCGCGGCTTCTCTTTGGCTCTTCACGTGATCAAATCACGTCTACTCTCTTCCATAGTCACATACATACATATCAATACACATTCCAACATCAAAACCCATAACATACATCTAATCCTAAGCTAGAAGGATTGAAACAAGGAAAGAAAGAAGAGAACAAGGGAAGAAGCTTACCACAACTATGGCTTAACAAGGGAAGGACAGAACCAAGGCCTCACAACTGGCTTCAAGCTCAGCAACATACATCGCAAGCATCACAACCCAGAAAGCCACACAAAACTCTTCCACACATCCAAGAACACAAGCATGATCAAGGAGGAGAGAAGGAAAGCAAGGGATCGTGAGAAGCTGGAAATGGTGAGAAACCCTTACTCATTCAGTCAAGGTATAACTTAAAGAGGAAGGCAGAAGGAAGAGTAAAGCACGGGTCCAAGGGGTCAACGAAAACGGCTGCAGCCGCAAGAACCCGGGGGGGCGGCGGAGATGGCCGCGGGAGCGGCGACCCGCAGGTGCGGCGGAGGTGACCGCGGGAGCGGCTGGGCCAAACTCGGCCAAAGTCAAGCTCGGTCAAAGACCAATCTCGGTCCGAAAGATAGGACTCTTACAAAAATATTTTAGAAAGAATGTTACCTCTAATCCAGGTTGCAAAGGGCGTATCGAAGAAGTCATCGACCATCCGAGTAGCTTGAAGAGAAGTCCACATGTTCCTAGTTCTTGTGCAGTCTCTAAACAGATGGCAAAGAGATTCAAGAGAAGCACTACAACTCGAACAAATATCAGATGCACTCACGTGTCTTCTACTCCTTTCGACATTACAAAGAACACCGCCTTTGACAAGTTTCCAAATGAAGGTCTTCACTCTTTCTTGAACTCTAAGTTACCATATTTTTTTGAACAAAGCTCCTTCTGTATATTGCATCTCCATGGTTCCTTTTAGAATCTTATAGCCTGAGGACGTGGAGTAGCAACCGTCAAGGGTATAGGACCACCCAAGTTCATCCTTCATCTGCACTTGATTATCCCATGGGGTTTAACGTATCCTTTTACTCCCAAGGTCTTACCGCAACGATCTTCATCAACATCGTCATAGATAGTTTTTCTCTAAGCTCTTGCCAGTCCCAACCCTCCTCTTCTTTCCAGTAGCTACGTACCGACCTGGAAATGTCGTTAAGTTCAATTGTCTGAGTAGCGACCCTCTCGAGTGGTAAGCCGTCATCCCATTTGTCGTCCAAAACATTAACGCTATGGAGTTTCCATCCCCTTGAATCCAACGAGCTCCCACTGATATGACCTGCTGAATACCTGTTAAAATACCATCTCTAAAATATTTACTCTTAACTACTTTCACCCACAAATTCTCAGGATTCTTAATGAATCTCCAACCGAGATTATCAAGGAGGGCGAGGTTCGTGGTCTGCATGCTTCGGATACCGAGACCTCCACTATCTCTTGGAAGACAAATATCGGCCCACTTAACCGTGTGTAGTTTACGAGTACCCTCTACGTGTCCCCAAACAAAATTACGATATATCCTATCTATATCATCACACACACTCCTGGGGAGATTTAGCGTAGCCATATAGTAAACTGGAAGTGAAGTGAGCACCGCTCTGGGTAGCGTGACTCGCCCCGCAAAGCTAAGAGTTTTGCTCTTCCAACCATTGAGCTTAATATTAATTCTATCAAGAAGGGCGAAGAAAGTCGCTTTCGTAACCCTACCTTGGAGGATAGGCATACCAAGGTAGTTTCCAAGATTATTAGCCACAAAACCCCACTCAATCTCTCAATGTTAACACAAAGATCTCTTGAAACGTTTGGTGAGACATAGATCTTAGACTTCTGAATGCTAACTCTTTGACCCGACGCTTTACAAAAAACATCAATGCACTTCATAATGACTTTTATCTGAGAGAGAGATGCTTCCACAAAAAGAGTGATGTCGTCCGCAAAAAAATTAGCGGGAAAGAGGAGGTCCCTCTTGAGAGAGGGAGATAGGTTTCCAATCTCCTTTTTCCATAGACTCCAAAATAAGATGGCTTAACCGTTCAACACAGAGAACAAAAAGATAAGGCGAGATGGGGTCCCCTTGTCTAATTCCTCTTTCAGGGACAAATTTCTCAGTCAACTCACCATTCCAGATAAGTTGCATCCTAGTCGAACTTACACATTCCTAAATCATTCTACCCCATTCAGGAGGGAAACCAACAGCAGAAATCATATCTTCAATGAAATCCCATCTGATTCTATCATAGGCTTTCTCTAGATCGAGTTTCAGAAGCATCCATTGTTTACCAGTTTTCTTCCTCCTCATAGAGTGCACCACTTCTTGCATCAACACAATATTATCTTGGATTAAACGCCCTAGTATAAAGCTCCCTTGAGTGGGTCCCACTAGATGACCAACAATACTTTGCATACGTTGAACAAGCACCTTTGAGATGATTTTATAGCTAACATTACACAAAGAAATTGGTCAGAATTGAGAAATGAGTTCTAATTTACCCACCTTCGCAATAAGTGAGATAAGAGTATCATTACTCCATGAGTATTGTCTCTAAGTAGTGAAAATCTAGTAACCTCCTCTTTAACCGAGCAACCCACAGTCTGTCAGCACTTTTGGTAGAAAACCGGTTGGAATCCGTCAACCCCCGGCGATTTATAAGCTCCCATACTCTTAGTAGCAGTCCACACTTCCTCGTCATCAATAGGACGGCACAAGTGGGACCAATCCGTGATCTCATAATCAGGAAAATCATGAGTCTCGAGATGACAACCGTTCAGAGAAAGAGCATCCTCAAGGCTATACAAATTTTTAAAGAAATTAATAGCATGCTGCTCAAGCCGACTTTGATCTTCCTCCCAAATATCACCCTCCACTCTGAGACCCGTAACTCTATTACGACTTCTCCGGATAATAGTGGACGTATGGAAAAAGGACGTATTTCTATCCCCATGTTCGATTCACTGCTCACGCGATTTTTGGAACCAAATAATCTCTTCTTGCCAACGTAAAAACCGGTAAGTAAACGCCGGTGTCCCTTCTTTGATTCACTGCTTTCGGTGTGTAAACGCTAGTGAGTTGTGTATAGGTGGATGGAGCTCGAGACCGAAGCCTTGACAGCGAGGGTGGAGCTGAGTAAACATGGGGACCTGCACTACGGGCCTTAGATTGCATACCTTCGTTAACCGCTCGGAAGAATCGAATTTGGAACCGGTTAGACCCATGACCATTTCCGTTTAGTTAAATTTAATTCCCGTTAATAATATTGTTGTAGTTAATTATTTAGTTAAGGTTGGCCTAATAGCTTAGTTATAAGTTAGGGGTTAATGTAAGTTTAATAGAAGAACGTTGAGACGAACTATAAGTACGGAACTAATATGAAATGACGGAAGTTTTAGATTGGAACAAGTCGGGAAAACGCTACGGTAATAAATCTGGCGGGAGAACTATAAATAGTAAAGAGGTTAGATAACGTTAAAATAAAGTAAGAAATTCTGAGATAACAAATTTTTATGAAACGATTATGGTGGATAAGAGGACTAGGAAATATCTAGATAAGTGAAGCTTGGTATCTAAATAGAAAACGGGAATCTTAAGTTAGCGGATTAGTGAAACCGCACTTTTGAGATCGGAATGAGAATAAAGATTAGGTGTTCGATCGCTAATCTGAAATTATGGATGCGTCCCGAGCTAAGTAAAGAAACAAGTTTTTGAAGTTATGTTTAAGAAAACGTGAATGAACGCGTAGGTCCCTGACTGTTCAAAATGATAAATCGGGTAACACTATGAGTTGAAATGGTTCTAAGATTGGATAAATTATTAATCAGGATAATCGGATCTTTGGCTGGCAAGATCGCGAGACTTTGAGACCAATACCGATAAGGTGAGTTCGTAGGACTCACTTAGCTACCTTTTAATACCGAGTGTGCACTAGCTAGGGTAGTGTGTGTTATTCTTGTGAAATAAAATAAACGGACTAGATCACTACATTTTATTTTTAAGAGAGCCACAAGTGTATGATAACGTGCCGTAACTGTCGGTCCGGACCGATGGTGCCGGAGGATTACCCCGCGACCAGTCCAGTAGGTATACGAGAAGAGGTACATACACCAGCCCTACTGGTTTACGGGGATGGGGGCAAGAGTCGGGAGACTCTTGTGTTACAAGCAAAAGTTGGAAAATAGAACGACTCGATTCACGTAATGAAAGATAATAAACCGGGACATTGTGTGTTGCATGTTGATTGAATTACAGTATTTTCTTATATGTGTGTGTGCTTTAGTGATCTTAGTATTAGAATTGTAGCTAACGGTTTTACCGTGTTGTTAGATTTTTGCAGGTTAGATCTATACCGAGAAATCGGGAGTGGAGTGGCCAACCGGGTTTCCGTACTAGGAGTTAGATGTTGGGTTTATATATTGATGTTTATTTATTATTACAGTAGAGATGACTTAGTTCACAGTTGGCTGACGTACTATATCAGAATTTTTTGAGTTTATATGTAATTTCGAAAAGATTTATATTTAAAATATTTGCGCCTTGTTGTAAGATCCGACGTTATTGACGTCAACCTAAGGCCGGGACCCACTGTGAGGTCCTAGCCAGTAACGCTCCGATATCCCAGAATTCGGGGTGTTACAATTTTTAATATTATGATTAAAAAAAATTACATTCAACACAATTATAGATTATCAATGATTGTTAAACCATAATTATTGACTATCAATGGTGTTCACAATATAATTATGGATTGATGATAGACTCTAACCGGACATACCCGTCCGCCCAGAAAACGGATGGGTACTGACAAAGGTGCAAGTCCGGTCTATTGAAAAACCCAGTTCATCTACCCAATCGGACCGAATTCATACAACACCAAAAGCCTGGTCCGGGTTAATGTAATATATATATATATATATATATATATATATATATATATGTTTCATTATATTAAATATTAAATAATATTATTTATAATTAATTAATTTACATTGAATTATATTAAATAGTATAAAATATTATGTATATAATATAAGAAAATTGACCACAAATAATACCGACTAGATTAATCTTCTAAAAAAATCTTCAATTCGTATGGAGATTGTTTTCAATTTATGCTTTTACTTGTATGATATTGATTTTCTAAAATTACAATCTACTATATAATACAAAAATAAAAGTGTTCTAAGCCATTTGTCGCTACCACATTGTAACACCCCAAATCCATAGGACTCGGAGTGCTACTGGGCTAGGATCTCACAATGGATCCTGACCCTAGCCTGACAACAATTTCACAGATCTTACAACAAGGCACCGATAGATTAAAACAAAACATGAAACTGATATATATATATATATCAAAAGGTAATACAATGTACCGCTGAGTACAAACAAACCAAACTATACATCAAAAGACCCATATCCCCGATATCGCCCCAGTGTACGGAGCCCTCAACGGATCACCCACTCTGAATCACTTTGCAGCTCTCCTATCCTGCAAAGTGTCTACAACACGGTATGAAACCGTTAGCTAACCATACACAAATATAGGAATATGCTAGAGCACAAACACACATTAGGAATCTTAACACATCATCATGCTTTCATACATTTACCCGGTTCATTATCTTTATAAAGTCCAGTACTCAACTCATATATAATATCCATATAAACATAAGTGACACGGGGAATATAAACCTCGCCTCTGGGTCCAATAACCAGCTGGAATGGTGCCTGGAACACTACCCCGTACCAGGTTTGGCCTGCCTACAAAGAACCTCCCAGACTCCCAACGGGATGAAAGGGCAAGTTATCACATCCCTACAATGGGCAAACAATATACCATAGGTCGGTGACTATCATCATACATGTTATAAACATATAACACACACACCACTCATGCACAACATCCTATAAAGGAATGACAGCTAAGTAAGTCCCACGGACTTACCTCAACCTCGTAGTCATCTCACTGGATCAACCTCAACTCAGTCCACTCCAAACTGGAGGATAACACGGCCTATGCAAGGCATACACAGATATCAAACTCTATCACACAAAGGGTCACACCTAGACCCAAGGGATCCATAAGGGATCATATCCAACTCGTAAACCTCAAAGCCCTAACCGCCCATTCCATATCATACTCATCAACCTCCGAATCCTAGCATGCTACTATCGCTTAACTAGGAAAGGAAAGGATCTACCTAGCTTTAGGTAGACCCGGGACAAAGCGCACTTGCGTAACAAAGGGGCGCAGGGGCGGAGGCAAGCAACCGCGGGTGCGGCGGAACGTAGCCGCGGGTGCGTCGGAACGTAGCCGCGGGGGCGGAGACAAGGGACGCTGGCAAACGCAGACACACCGCTGGCACGACGCGGGCGCTGTGACACGGTAACTGCGGGGGCGGTGACTTCTGGCCGCGGGGGCGGTGACAGTGCAGAATGCAGTCTCAAGGCTTCTCTTTAGCTCTTCCCGTGATCAATCCCTTCCACTCTCTTCCAGATTCATACACAAGCATCAACATACACATATCAACATCACCCTATGTTCAAAACATCTATTCCTAAGCTAAGGAAGGAGGAGAAAGGAAGAAGGAAGGATGAAGAAGCAAGGAGGAAGAAGCTTACCACTGCTGAAGGTCTAGGCAGGCACAAGTAAGCACACTCAGCTAGCTCGACAAGCTCAGCAACCACAACTAGCATCAACAGCCACACAACCACACACACAACTCAAGAGAAAAACCAACTCAAGCTCAAGGAGAAAGAAGAAGAAGCAAGAAGGACGTGAAACTAGATTGGAATGTGAAGAAACCCTTGCCCAGAAAGGTGGAACGAAGGAGGTAAGGTAAGGTAAAGCACGGGTCAAAGGGTCAACAAAACCGGTTGCAGCAGCCGTAACCCGCAGGGGCGGATCACAAGGCCGCAGGGGCGGGAACCCGCAGGGGCGGCACACATGCCCGCGGGTGCGGCAAGACCAATCTCGGCCCAAAGCCGATCTCGGCCATGGTCCAATCTCTGTCCGAAAGAAAGGGCTCTCGCATCTCACCCCCCCTAAAAACAAGTTTCGTCCCGAAACTTTCAAGATCCAGAAACCACTCGGACTCAGAAGCCGAGGTATAACTCTCTCTATAACCTCAACATAAGCTTGGAGGAAACCATCCACTCCAGCAGCAAACTATACTGTCCAAGGCCTAGAGGAAAACCATCTCTAGCCAAACCATATCATAATCCAATAGCATGGAGGAAAGAGCCATCTCCAGCTATAAATAAAAGTCATACTAGCACAACAAGATCTAATAAGATCATAAGCACAACAAGCTAGCATGAAATAATATATCATAGCATATAAGCATGTAAGCACATAAGACTCACCAAGCTAGTACTAAGATCTACTCGGTGATCCAACTGGTGCATCTATCTCTGCATAGAACTCCGGATAGTTCCTCTGGATATTATCATCAGTCTCCCATGTAGCCTCCTCAGGTTCTCGTCTCGACCACTGTATCCTAAGCATAGGTATGTCCTTCGAACGCAGGCGTCTCATACCTCGTTCTAGGATTGCAATCGGATGCTCGACAAAAGTGTGGTCCGGATCAACCACCAAATCCTCATAACTCACGATGTGTCTCGGATCTGGTACATACTCCCTCACCTGAGACACGTGAAACACAGGGTGAACACCCTCTAATCTCGGAGGCAAGGCCAATCTGTAAGCGACACTCCCAACTCGATCCAGAATCTCGAACGGTCCGACATATCGGGGACTCAACTTCCCCTTAATGCCAAATGGCCTAACACCTCGTGTCGGGGATACTCTCAGCCACATATGGGCTTCAACTCTGAACTCTAGAGGTCTACGCCTCCTATCAGCATACGACTTCTGACGGCTCTGTGCAGTCAGCATACGCTCTCTGATCAATGCTACTCGAGCCATATCATCCTGAATCTGATCAGGTGCTAAGCCACTGACACTGCTCTGCTCATCCCAACATAACGGAGTACGACATCTCTATCCATACAGTGCCTCATATGGGGCCATCCCAATAGATGCATGTCAGCTGTTGTTGTAGGAGAACTCAGCAAGTGGGAGATGATCCGTCCACACCTGTCCCCAATCAAACACACAAGCTCGCAGCATATCCTCTAGCGTTTGAATGGTCCTCTCTGACTGACCGTCTGTCTGAGGATGAAACTTAGTCGTGAAGTGCAAACTCGTCCCCAGGGCAGTCTGAATCTACTGCCAGAATCTCGAGGTAAATCGTCCATCTCTGTCTGAGACGATCGTCCTTGGTACACCATGGAGTCTCACTATCTGCCTAGTGTACTCCTCAGCTAATCTGCTCACCGGCCACGTCTCCCTGATAGGAATGAAACGTGCCGTCTTCGTCAGTCTGTCAACTATGACCCAGATGGCATCAAAACTCCGGCTCAGCCTCAGTCCAGTCACAAAGTCCATGGTGACGTCCTCCCACTTCCTCTGTGGAACAGGAAGTGGATGGAGCTCACCTCCAGGTCTGAAATGCTCGATCTTGACCTGCTGGCAGGTCGTACATTGAGCTACAAATCTGGCTACATTGGGCTTCAGCCCTCCCCACCAATATATACGTCTCAAATCCTGATACATCTTACTCGTACGTGGATGTACCGAGTAAGGGGTGCACTGAGCCTCCTGTAAAATCCTCTGCCTCAGCTCTGTATCAGCAGGTACACAGACGCGACCGTGGCGCCTCAAAACTCCATCTGCTCCAAGTAGGAACTGTGGTGCCTCATCCCGAGACATCCTATCTCTGATCCTCTGTAAGGTCGGGCAGGTCTCCTGTTTCTGTCGGATCTCATCCAACAGATCAGGAAAGATCTCTAATGTACGCAGCTGGGCATCCACATCAGGAAACTGGATGTCCAACTCTAACCAGATAAGATCTCTTTGCATCTGATGTTGAACTGTAAGCCTCGCAATCGCCTGCTCTCGAGGCGTCTTCTTGCTCAGGGCGTCGGCGACCACGTTCGCCTTCCCTGGATGGTACCGAATCTCTAAATCGAAGTCCTTGATCAGCTCATGCAACCTACGCTGGCGGTTATTCAATTCTCGCTGCGTGAAGATGTACTTCAGACTCTTATGGTCTGTGAAGATCTGACAAGTAGCACCATACAGGTAATGTCTCCATATCTTCAGTGCATGAACTACCGCTGCCAACTCCAGATCATGAGTCGGGTAGTTCTCCTCATACGTCTTCAGCTGTCGAGACGCATAAGCAATCACCCTGCCTCTTTGCATCAGAACACATCCCAAGCCTAGCTTGGATGCATCACTGTAAACCACAAAATCCTCAGTACCCTCTAGTTGTGCCAAAATAGGAGCAGAAGTCAAACGCCTCTTCAACTCCTCAAAACTCTGTCTGCACTGATCAGACCACACAAATCTGGTAGTCTTTCTCAGCAAACTCGTCAGTGGACGGGCAATCACAGAAAAACCCTCCACGAAGAGTCTGTAATAACCGGCTAGGCCAAGGAAACTACGTACTTCCTTGACGTTCGTCGGTGTCGTCCAAGCTGCTACTGCCTCTAACTTCGCTGGATCCACTTTGATCCCCTCAGCTGAAACCACATGACCCAGGAATGCTACCTCTGGCATCTAGAACTCACACTTAGAGAACTTAGCATAAAGTTCTCTATCCCTCAAAACCTGCAATACAGTCCACAGATGTCCTGCATGCTCCTCTCCACTGTGAGAGTATACCAGAATGTCATCAATAAACACCACCACAAACTGATCCAAGAAGTTGATGAAGATACTGTTCATCAACTACATAAAAATGGCTGGGGCATTCGTAAGCCCAAATGGCATCACTACAAACTCGTAGTGGCCATATCTGGTCCGGAATGCTGTCCTGTGCACATCCTGCTCCCTCACCCTCAGCTGGTGATACCCGGAACGCAGGTCAATCTTGGAGAACACAGTAGCTCCCTGTAGCTGATTTAACAAATCATCAATACGCGGCAGTGGATACTTGTTCTTGATGGTCACCTTGTTCAGCTCTCTGTAATCAATACACAATCTCAGCGATTTGTCCTTCTTCCGTACGAAGAGGATAGGTGCTCCCCATGGGGACACACTAGGGCGAATGAAGCCCTTCTCAGCCAACTCTTCGAGTTGCTTCTTCAGCTCTAACATCTCGACAGGCGCCATCCGGTATGGGGCCTTCGAGATGGGTCTCGTACCATGTTCTAACTCGATACTGAAATCCACACTCCTCTGAGGCGGCAAACTAGACGGCTCAACAAAAACATCAGTGAACTCACAGACAACTGGAATGTCCTCTACTGCTGGACTCTCCCCCTCCTTCATGGCATAACACCAGAAGGCCTCACAACCTTGTGCAATCAGTCTAGCTGCCCGTATAGCACTGATAACTGTGCCTACCTTTCCAAGGTCCCAACCTCGGAAAACCTCTATCTGACCTAACTCGGTAGAGAGGGTAACAGTCCTCCTACCTACATCTAGGACTGCAGAATGTCTAGCCATCCAATCCATACCTAGTATAACTTCCTCATGCTCTAACGGCATGACAAAGAAGTCCACTAGTAACACACGAGTCCCTACAGAAATGGGACAACCGTGAATCTCACGGGTACCTCTGACCCTACCACCATCGGGTAACCCTATAATAAAGGGCATCCCCTCAACTGTATCTAAACTCAGACGCTCTACACAAGCATCAGAAAT
Organism: Fagopyrum tataricum; assembly: GCA_002319775.1. Taxonomy (NCBI): domain Eukaryota; kingdom Viridiplantae; phylum Streptophyta; class Magnoliopsida; order Caryophyllales; family Polygonaceae; genus Fagopyrum; species Fagopyrum tataricum. Next base: position 30,633,817 of record CM008284.1, read on the forward strand.
AAAAGAATGCGTAGCACCAGTATCAAATAAAACTCTAACAGGTAGACCATGAATCAGAATGGTACCTGTAGCAGTAGGTGTAGCTGGCTCCTCTGCACTCCTCAGCTCAAAAATACGGCCCTGTGGGCCTCTGGTATCAGTGGTGCCCCCACCATGGCCTCTGCCTCTACTCGGCCCAGGAGCAGATCCATGAGTCGTAGGGCGATCTGGGACCCTCTGTTGTCCCTGACTCTGTTGCTGCTGCTGAGGTGGTCTCTGTCCACCTCCCGCTGCACTAGCAGGAGAAGAATCCTGGTGTGATGAAGCCCTCCCTCGTCTACAGAAGGTACCTCTATGACCAGGTCGGCCACAAGTGAAACAGGTCACCGGCTGCCTAGTACACTCTGACCTCATATGCCCATACTCACTGCAGTTGAAGCACTGCACTCCCTTATTTGCACCCGGTGCAGATGGAGGACGACTCTAGCGACTCTGGCCTCGCCCTGAACCAGTAGCTCCACCAGTACCACTGGTCTGACCAATCCTCTGTCTCTTCTCAGACCCTCCGGTCTGAGAAGCTCTCCTCTGGCTAGCTCTATCCCTCTCGTAGTCAGAAGCCCGGTCCTGATAGTCAACCAAGGTCTCGCGGTGAAAACCCGCCATGTAGGTACGGGTAGTATCCCTCAGACGTCGGGAAAACAAATACACGTGCTGATCTGTAGCAGGTGCCGCTGGACCCAGCAATGCCAGCTCCTCCTGAAATCTCCGGATGGCCTCTGAGACCGGCACATCCTCGAACCCAGCCTCCACAAAGTCTCGCAGTTTCTCCCTCCTCAAAGAGGCAGGGCAGAAACGCTCTCGGATCAGAGTCCTCATCTGCTCATAACTAGTAATCTGTGCTCGCATAGACCTCCACTAGTGTTGTGCCAAATCTCTGAACAAGGTCTGTACCAACTCAATCTGCCTGTCAGCTGGACATCTAATAGACTCCAAAGCTGAGTCCACATGTCCTATCCACAGCTCCACCTCTAGCCCCACTTTCCCAGTGAAAGGGGGTACTCCCATCTGATGAAAAGCCTTCAACCAAGTGTCTACTCGAGGCCCTCTATGCTCCTCTGGAGCCTGAGCAATCTCAGCAGCAGGTACCTGTACAGCTGGTACCTGAGTAACGGTATGGGACCTCTCAGATGGTCCCTCTTGTACTGGCAGATCTGGGGCACGCCTACCTGCCCTGACAGCCTCCTCAACACGTCTGATATAAGCCTGAAACTCTGCTCTATCCATAGAGACGCGATCAGAATCACCAGACTGGGCTCTCTGTGGCCCCTGTCCCTCAGTTGCACCGTTCCGAGCCTCAGGAACGACACTCTCAGCAACCTCCTCATGGACCTCCTCTGTTGCACGTGGCTCAACAGCAGGAATCCTACCCCGTCCTCTACCTAGAGGGGGTCTACCTCTACCTCTACCTCGTCCAGCTGCAGGTAAGGCTCTAGTCTGAACCATTTGCAGAGGACATAAACCTATCTTAAAAGGCTATATATATGCCATATGTATAGATATATCACAGATCAATCACAACAGAATATCTATATATATCTATATTGTCGAGGTCTTCAGAGGGGTGATGACTCCCGTACACGGTATCCCAAAACATTTGTACTCATTCAAAACCAGAACCTTTTGAAAAGTCAGACCCCTTTTCGGGTTCTGTTTAGTTATCTATTCGACCTTTATTGCATATTACTATTGCCATTGTTGTCAACCTAGGATCTGATACCACCTTTGTAACACCCCAAATCCATAGGACTCGGAGTGCTACTGGGCTAGGATCTCACAATGGATCCTGACCCTAGCCTGACAACAATTTCACAGATCTTACAACAAGGCACCGATAGATTAAAACAAAACATGAAACTGATATATATATATATATATATATATATATAGATCAAAAGGTAATACAATGTACCGCTGAGTACAAACAAACCAAACTATACATCAAAAGACCAATATCCCCGATATCGCCCCAGTGTACGGAGCCCTCAGCGGATCACCCACTCTGAATCACTCTACAGCTCTCCTATCCTACAAAGTGTCTACAACACGGTATGAAACTGTTAACTAACCATACACAAATATAGGAATATGCTAGAGCACAAACACACATCAGGAATCTTAACACATCATGCTTTCATACATGTACCCGGTTCATTATCTTTATAAAGTCCAGTACTCAACTCATATATAATATCCATATAAACATAAGTGACACGAGGAATATAAACCTCGCCTCTAGGTCCAATAACCAGCTGGAATGGTGCCTGGAACACTACCCCGTGTACCCTAAGGGAATGGGAAGTGCCCGAACCATTTACCAGGTTTGGCCTGCCTACAGAGAACCTCCCAGACTTCCAGCGGGATGAAAGGGCAAGTTATCACAGCCCTACAATGGGCAAACAATATACCATAGGTCGGTGACCATCATCATACATGTTATAAACATATAACACACACACCACTCATGCACAACATCCTATAAAGGAATGACAGCTAAGTAAGTCCCACGGACTTACCTCAACCTCGTAGTCGTCTCACTGGATCAACATCAACTCAGTCCACTCCAAACTGGAGGATAACACGGCCTATGCAAGGCATACACAAATATCAAACTCTATCACACAAAGGGTCACACCTAGACCCAAGGGATTCATAAGGGATCATATCCAACTCGTAAACCTCAAAGCCCTAACCGGCCATTCCATATCATACTCATCAACCTCCGAATCCTAGCATGCTACTATTGCTTAACTAGGAAAGGAAAGGATCTACCTAGCTTTAGGTAGACCCGGGACAAAGCGCACCTGCGTAACAAAGGGGCGCAGGGGCGGAGGCAAGCAACCGCGGGTGCGACGGAACGTAGCTGTGGGGGCGGTGACAAGGGACGCTGGCAAACGCAGACAGCGCTGTGACACGGTAACCGCGGGGGCGGTGACTTCTGGCCGCGGGGGCGGCGATAGTGCAAAATGCAGTCTCAAGGCTTCTCTTTAGCTCTTCCCGTGATCAATCCCTTCCACTCTCTTCCAGATTCATACACAAGCATCAACATACACATATCAACATCACCCTATGTTCAAAACATCTATTCCTAAGCTAAGGAAGGAGGAGAAAGGAAGAAGGAAGGATGAAGAAGCAAGGAGGAAGAAGCTTACCACTGCTGAAGGTCTAGGCAGGCACAAGTAAGCACACTCAGCTGGCTCCACAAGCTCAGCAACCACAACTAGCATCAACAGCCACACAACCACACACACAACTCAAGAGAAAAACCAACTCAAGCTTAAGGAGAAAGAAGAAGAAGCAAGAAGGACGTGAAATTGGATTAGAATGTGAAGAAACCCTTGCCCAGCAAGGTGGAACGAAGGAGGTAAGGTAAGGTAAAGCACGGGTCAAAGGGTCAACAAAACCGGCTGCAGCCGCCGTAACCCGCAGGGGCGGATCACAGGGCCGCAGGGGCAGGAACCCGCAGGGGCGGCACACGTGCCTGCGGGTGCGGCAAGACCAATCTCGGCCCAAAGCCGATCTCGGCCATGGTCCAATCTCGGTCCGAAAGAAAGGGCTCTCACACACATTAAGCCACCTAAGATTTTTTCACGTGTCATTCTCACGTTAAGTCACCTAGTATTTTGCCGCATGTCATCCCATATTTTTCCACCTCATTCTTTTTAAAAAAATTATTGAGATGATATTAAACTAATTTCTTTTTAAAACATGAAATTGATCTTATAATATTTTGTACTTATTATTACTATATATAACTTTATTTTTCCTTCTCTTAATTAATTTTGATAAATTAGATTTTATTAGATTATTTCAAACTCTTTCTTTTCTGTTTTTTTAATTATAAAATTTTGTATGAAGATTTGTTTCCAATTTATGTTTTTACTTATATGATATTGATTTTCTAAAATTATAATCTACTATATAGAATACTAAAATAGAAGTGATTATTGCCACTTGTCGTTCCCACATTATGCCACCTCAAATTTTGCCATTTGTCATTCTCACATTAAGCCACGTTGGATTTTTCCACGTGTCAACTCTAGACGGTGCCACCTCATTTTTACATATATTTTTTAAAATTTTATTTATTAAGATGAAATAAACTTATTGCCATTTATAAGACAAAATTAATCTTATATCATTTTGTACTAAATATAACTATACATGATTTTTATTGTCTTGGCAATTTCCTTTTTGGACTACCATTTTTCCATGTCTTCTTTCAATTATGAGATATGTCTTAAACATTTTTGTTTAATTAATAAGAATAAAGTTATTAATATGTAAATTGATCTTAATATTTATATATATAGTTTTCAATATCTTCTACCAAATTCAATAACTATATAGAATTTATTTATTTTGGTCAAAATATTAATTGATTAAAAATTATTATATGTGTAATTTATATATAATAAAATTTTTAGATAAGAGCCGCTTAACTCATTGTATATGTATAACAAGATTTTGTATTAGACAAGTAAATTTATATGGAGATCGATGGAAACACTTGGTATTTTTATGATTATCATATTTTTATAAAATCCTGATACTATGAAATAATATATAGATAAAATGTAATTAATCTACTACCCAACTTATTTGTGAAATCGAAGGTACTTCAAAATCATTAAATATCTCAATTCATAGTTCTTATTACCTAATTCGATAATAAGTGACATCCTATTATATGATTATAATTTATATTTTATCACGTATATATTTGTCTCCATCACTCACTAATAATACTCAAAGTTTAAAAAATATGTACAGTTGATTCATTACTTACTAAATATTATTGCACAAAAGTCTAAATTAGATTAATAACAAAATTTAAACTTTTTTTTTATAGATACTTTATATCAATTGAAATAACTATACAACTAAAAACATCAAATATCATTGTTTGGATATATACTAAATATACCAATTAGAATTTATTAACATCATTTATTTTTAATGAATGAGAAAACATCGTTGAGTTATATTTACTTTATTTGACTTTACAAGATTTTTACCAATAATTTACATATTAAATTACGATAACTCCATCTTCTTTCGAGTTAACTCACATTCCACCTAAAAAGTATTTTTATTAATTTTATGTCACCCAAATTAAATTTTAAAATAATAAATTTTACCGTATATTTTTTTAACAAATCCCGTGCAAGGCACGAATATTAAGCTAGTTGTATAGCTAAATTAGTAAGCAACTAAGGTATAAATTAACCCCTTTTGTATTGATGTATATTAATTGATATTTTGGTTCTAAGAGATTGTGTCCAACATCTTATGGTTTAAAATATGTAAATAAATTTCTTATATGATAAGTTAAAATAGAAAACATTCTCTTCTTTTATGATAAGCATATATTATATAATATTCTTACTAGAAATTAGACATTCAATATAAATCTTCTTAGATAGATCATAAGCGTTTTATATAATAATTTTTTATAACCATAATAGAAAATATTTTATAGGTAAAAAAAAAGTTATCATCTCTTATAAATTTTTTGTTTTAGTGTGACTAAAAACTAACTATATTAGCCAAAATTACACATATTATAAACGAATATACACGGATATAAATAATATTATTTTATATACATCTAATATTTATTTATTCTATCGTACTATTTTACCATAAAAATGACCACATATTGTTTTTATAATGATAAAAAAATTTCACAAACACTTTTTTTTATAGGTTGATAGATTATGCAATTGTATCATTCATTGTTTGTAATTCTTTTTAACTTCTTTGAAAGAGATAGTATCACCTTTCATTTTTTGTAAATTCATTTACTTTCTATATATATATATATTAACAGTTTTTTTTAATAACTTTTTACAATTTCTCCCCTTTTCGACGTAGTTGACTTCAATATGTTGTTTTAACACCAAAATCATATGATTTATCGATATTATATTTTTATAGTGTTGCGAACTTTCTATTTTAGATAAAAAAAAATTTACATTATGATTAATATTTAATAAGTGTGATATCAATTCATTCGTAACGTAATGATTTTTTTTAAAATTCGATCAAATATTTTACCAATCTAGTGCAAGGTAAGGGTATTAAGTTAGTTATGGACGATCAAATATCAATGGGTGTTCATAATATACGTATGGGTTGCTGATAGAGCTAATTTAACCCGGGCTCTAACCGGACCGACCCGCCGCCCAGAAAACGGACGGGTACTGACAAATTAAAGGTGCAAGTCCGGTTTGTTGAAAAACCCGGTTCGTCTACCCGATCGGACCGAATCCATACACCACCTGTAACACCCCAAATCTGCGGGACTCGGGGTGCTACGGGCGAGACCTCACAATGGGTTCCGACCCTTAGCTTGACAACAATTTCACCGGACCTTTCCAACAAGACACAAATAAAGGCGAAAACTCAAAACGTTTTTAATGTATGCGAAAACCGAACTGTAATGACTACAAAGTGGAAACTTAGCCGAGTCCTCAAAACAACACAACTCCAAGAAGAAACCACAACCGTACAACATAAACCCACAACGAAACACAACCCAAAAACGTCCCCGTCCTATAATGTACGAAGACCCCCGCTGTCCACTCCTCCACCTCACTCGGCGGCGTCCCTAACCTGCAAGAAGTAGGCTTGATTACTAACCTTTGTTTCATACTAAAATTTGTGGGAATGTCACCAAGTATACTTCTCGATCATTCTTATAGTTATATTTTACATAAATTGCCTAAAATATTAAAGAGCAAATTGATTACTAACCTTTGTAAAATAAATCGTTAGGTATACAAAAATAACATGGGTCATTTTTGAAAAAATATATAATGCATGGGTGATTTTGTGTGATTTTAAAAAGTTATGGGCAATTTTTGTAATAAAATTGACCATAATTTTATCCCGTATCAAAATTGGTTTAATGCGAAATAGTTTGTATACCAAATAGTAATTTTTAAATTTTGTATTATTTTTGGTTCATGTCTCATAGACATAGTTGGTATTATTCTTGGTCACTTTTCCTATAATATATAAATTATGTACTTATTTATAATTTTAACATATATATATATATATATATATATATAAAGTTTCAGTCTTTGTACCTTTTAAAACTAAAGATTCAAAAGCCAAGGTTTTCCTTGGTCTTTTCCGAATTTTAAATACTTCATGGGTTTTTCTATACTTGCTGAACCGCCGGATTGCGAGTTACGGAGTTAAAAAGCACGATAATGGTTTGTTTATGCTCAATGCTATTTTAGATGGTTACCTAAATAAAGGCTAATTGAAGTTCAAGTTGTTCACATACGCAATTGCTATTTGATTTATAGTGGGCATACATTTGTTCTTATATCACTCATCCTTATCATATATCTCAAATCTTGTCACCAAATATTCTATGCTCGTTGATCTTGATACTACACACTTGTTTGCATCTATTTTGTAACACCTCAATTTCTAGAAACTCGGGATGTTACTGGCTAAGACCTCATAGTGAGTTCCGCCCTTAGGTTAACGTCAATAATGTCGGATCTTGATACAAGACACAAATATATTAAATATTGAAACGCCCTAATATAAGCCACGTTTTATATAAATATTTTTCCGTATTTATTATTATTTTTATCCCGTAAATATTTTTACGGAAGTATTTTATATCGTAGTTTAAAATTTACAACTATTATATATATATATATGTTTCCCGTAAATTATTTTTTACGGAACCGTTTGAAAAATATTCCGATCCGTAAGGTCCATAGATTTATTTTTAACGAGTTTCTATTTATTTTATTTATTAATCCTTTTCCTTTCTCCCTTACTTCTTTCCACCTCAGCCGGGCCCCACCTCCACGCGGACCAAGTTGGCGCGTCACGCTGGCGCCTTCTCCTTTTTCTCCACGCCGGTTGTTGTCATCCCGCTTCTCTTTCTTATCCTCTTCTTCACGCAATCTTCCTCACCAGTCACCAGTCACCAGTCACCACCCAACTCTCCACTCCCCTCCTCTAGAACCTCCCCCTAGCTTGCAACTAGCCTTGTAGCTACCCTTCTGGCGCCAACCTCGTTCTCTCTACCCCGACCCCTCATTACACTATACCTCCACCTCTCCTCCTTCCCTCACAATCTCTGTTTCAGCCCTCCCCATCTCCCTTCCTCTCCACCTTCTTCTCTGCAGCCTCTCTCGACTCCCTCTCTCTCTCACCTCTCTGCCTCTCCTCTCTAACCACCACCTCCTATCTCCCTCACGTTTTCCCTCCGACCGCTCTACACCACCGGAACAACCACCACTCCTCCACCTTTCTTCTCCTTGCTCTCCTCTCCCCGGACACTACCCTCCTTCACCTCCATCTCTTTCACTCCCGCCACCGGAGGACCACCTCTATGTCGTCTCTCACCTTGCACCACCACCGGGATCTACCACGCCGGTAAGCCTTCACCACCGTGAGGTCAACGCCGAAGGAGCCCAGCTCAACCCTCCCTCCATCTCTTCTTTGTCCTCTGTCGAGCCGGTGAAAAGTCGCCACTGCCGTCGGGAACCGCCACCAATGTCGCCGGGGAAAGAGTTGCCTACCATCCCTGCCGTCGCCGGACCACCAGCACTGGAGCCCATGCCTCGCCTTCACCTGCTGGAGCCTCGCCAGGAGACGCAAGCCGGCCACCACTTCCCCTTATTCACAATCGGGACTGTCAACCTTTTGGTATATTTCCAGAAAAGCTCCCAAACTCTTAATTACGGTTTTAGCCCATATTTCAAGTTATTGCGTTAATGCCCTTTGTTATGTTATTTACAGAAATTGCCCCAACTTCTTAATTACAGTTGATGTCCCATATTTTATGAATTTGCATTTTTTTCCCTCTGTTGGATTAACTACAGATTTTAGGCCATATTTCAATTTACAGTAATGGCCTGGTTTTATAGTTTTACATATTTTTGACCCGGAAATGATATTTACAAATTTTAACCCTAAGTGTTAATCATGAAAATTGTTCTATAATTATACATATTATATTTAGTACCCAAATTTAGCGTTTAGAGCTGAATTTGTTTAGCTTTGGTGTTTAGGTCCGGTTTACACTCGGAAAAGGTCTAGCAAGTCAAAGTTCGACAACCGTTGATCGACTTCCTCCATTTGACGTCAAGTAAGCTTTCTCGAAACCCTTGGTTAAGCTTGCATAATTGGGATTGAATTGGAATTTAGAGTGTAATTTGCATAGTCGGAATTCTAGGTTCTTACTCGACCTTGGATAGTGCGTTTTGGACAAACCCTAGGAGAAGCTAGTGAAACCGAACTCGAGTTGGAATTAGGTAAGTCACTTCTACACCTATTAGACGGTGTTGTGATTTTATAGAATATAGAGGTATTGATTATGTGTTTTTACTTGCCTAAGTTGTTTGACGAGATTCATTGACGTTGTTGATTTGGCTTATAAGCCATTACGTGATTATTGAGGCAAGTACTTGTCGGATTATTATTATATGAGCATGATTTAAGTTTAGGTTGTTATATTATAGCATGCATGTTTGGTCGTATACTCGTATGTGTTTGTTAATTTCATGATGTGCTTGAAACGCTTTGGAAAGTAATGATTTGATATGTGTATATGCATAATTGTGAAAGCACGATGACTTATTATTTGAGTTGACTTGACCTTAGGTGTAATGTATTTTATTTTGAGTTATGACATTTTAAAAGAAATGTTATTTGCGGAATATTTTTATGGAGGATTTGAGATGACTTGGTCTATGACCTAATCGGCTTTTGTCATATATATACGTGAGATGATTTGGTCTATGACCCCAGCGGGCAATTGCCCTTGTTATTTATGTGGTCTATGACCATGACGACATTGTTGTCGGTGATACCGTTTTCATGATTCTTATTCACTCCTCGGTTAGGGCGGACCATGATTACTAGTGGTATGTGGTTTGAGTGGGCTGATGGCTGTGCCTGACTTTAGTGGATGGCGAGGATTCACCTTATCCGTGTTTACTATATCCATCCGGTGGTAGGGGTTTAGGAGGTACCTTCGTGTTCAAGAAGTAGGCTTGAACATTCACTAAATTATCACTTTACACATTGTTTTTGAAAACAGTTTTGAAATAAAGATTGCCCGAGCATGTTTTAGTATCATGATTTGGATGAGTTTATGACGAGAGGCAATGCTTACCTATTTACCCCATTTTAGTCTATTGACCTTGTTACATGACTCGACTATGTCGGTTTATTTGAGATGATGATGATTGTTTAGTTGACATTGATTTTGAAACATGTTGAGTATAATGCAGTTCTTTAGTCATGTTGTTGATTTTAAATCTTCTTTGAGACGCATGAGATTATGGATATACCTATGATTTGAAATGTTATAAAGTTAGTTGAGACTTGAAGATTTTACTTCATGATATACTATACATGCTTATACTTTAATATGCTTATGTAATTGCTTAGTCTATGTGGAAGACTAACCCCACTACGGTGGGACTTGTTATGTTTTTTAACATAATCAGGTACAGGGCCGGTTCAGGAGCATGGAGGTCAGGAACCCTAGTTTTGTGGGATGGTCGCATTTTGCTAGGACTTGTTCCTAAACTTGTTTTCCATCTTTTGGGTCGGATTGTTTTTAGGTCCGGATGGTTGTGGTTATTACGTTATTTGCCTTGTGGGCTTGGGCCCGTTTGTGGTTGACGTCATGGGATGTCTTTCAGATTCTTTTGACCTTTCCTTGTTCGCATGTCATGCCTTGGTACGTGTGTTCTCATTTATCGTTATCCTTTTATTGTCTATATTAGCCTCAGGGAGTCCTTGTCCGGGGCTCTTGACGCTGTGATGCCTATCCCATTTTGGGGGCGTTACAAATACAAGTCTTTTCTATAATACATATTAACTCAACAGACTCTAGACTAGTACGTCATCCAACTGAGAACTAAATAAACTCTATTGTAATAGAATAAATAAAACATAATTATATAAACCAAGCATCTAAACTCCTAGTACGGAAACCCGACTGACCACTCCACTCCTGAATTCTCGGTAGAGATCTAACTTGCAAAAACCTAACAACACGGTAAAACCGTTAGCTACAATTCAAATATTAAGGTCACTAAAGCGCACACACATATAAGAAAGTACGGTAAATCAATTAGCATGCAACACTCAAGGTCCCGGTATATTATCTTTTCTTTGGTGGATTTAGTAATTCTATTTTCCAACTTTTCAAGGTAGCACAAGAGTCTCCCGACTCTTGCCCCGCCCCCGTTAACTAGTAGGTCTAGTGTTAATGCCTCATCCCGTATACGCTACTGGACTGGCGCGGGGCAACCTTCCGGCACCATCAGCCCGGCCAGACGCTATGACACGTTATAATACACTTGTGTCTCTCTTTAGAAATTTAAAAGTAGTGATCTAGTTCATTCATTTTATTTCACAATCATAACACACACTACCCTAACACACACTCGGTATTAAAAGGTAGCTAAGTGAAACCTATGAACTCATCTTATCAGTATTGGTCTCAACGTCTCGCGATCTTGCTAGTCAAAGATCCGATTATCTTGATCAATCATTTATCAACCCTTAGAACTATTTCAACCCTAAAACTGCGCGACTTATCATTCTAAATAAGGGTAGGATATCTAGCATCGATACCCTGACTTTCTTTAACTATTTAGGTTCGTGGACCTAGACGTCCCTTCCAAGTTCTCGTTTATCAAACATTCTTTTCCTTAAAATTCCGCAAAATCGGAAGTGCATAACTATTCTAGCATTATCAAACCGCTCAACTATTCCACATTCTCATTCCGGTACCATTAACATAACACTTCTCAGAACCTTCTAATTCCGACATTCCATCCTTCCGACTAGTTTCACATCTATCATTTACTTCCACATTTTATACTAACTAACTCTCTTTCATTATTTCATAATTAAGTTAACACAAAATAATTAATTAATTAAATAATTATATTCATGATTTAATATTAACGGAATTTTCGTTTAACAAAAATTAATTTATCGGAAAAGAATCGGGTTCGAGTCTCACCGGAAACGGATGGGTAGCAACTCAGACGGATCCAGATGACACCAATTGGCGTCGGGTAGCGAAGTCGGCTAATATGAAGACTCCGGTTCGAATCCTATATCAAGCAGCGGAAGATTTTATTAAAACCTCTTGGTCACCGATTCGAGTCTCGGCCACAACATGGAACGGCATTAAAAAAATGTAACATGTCTTAACTTCGAATCTCTTTGGATGCAAGAAAGTGTGAGGCGTCACAAGGCCAGCTCCAGTGATCCAGGGTTCGAAACCCGTTGGTGATAAAAACGGACAAAAAGGCAGGGAGGGGGTAAGTCATATGTTTGGGGTTCGAAACCTATTCTCTGCAATAATTACCACAACGTTCATCTTTTTCAACCACCATATATCTTCACCCTTCACGATCAACGGTCAGGTGAGAAGATCACTCCTGCCGGCGATGCTTGTGGTGTGGTTTAATTCGACTCGACCGACGTGTGGTGGCAGGAAAGGGTGGCCGGCAGTGGCGGCGAAGAATTCCGGTGTTGCGGGAAATGAAGAAGCCGGTTTTGGTGTTGACTAACACTACAGGGTAGGAGGTGTCGAGCGAGTTGTGATGGTGTTGGGATTGTAGGTCGAGAAAGAGGAGGTGGAGGAGCGCGATGATGGTTGCAGAGGAGAGGCAGGGGCTTGGTGGTGATGGTGGATGCAGAGGTGTACAGTCGGGGATATGTTAGGGTAATTTGGCTTGGTGACGAAGGCGCCGAAGTGGAGTCACTCAGCGGTGGTTGAGTAGCTCCGGCGTCCCTTGATTAAGCAACCTTCATACTGAGCGTTGAGCCTTGAAGTCGGGTGTTATTCTGCCTTCACTCTCTTCAATGGTGTTTAACGAGCGTTACTCAGGAAGAGGAAGAAGGAGGGCATTGAGGCGGCCCGTCTTGTAAAGGGAGAGGATTGGGCCGGGAGAGTGGAGAAGAGAGGTGGGCTGGCAAGGATGGTTGACCCAGTGCAATAAAGCGAGTGTAGGTAAGAGTAGGAGGAAATGTGCTTGGGAAGGAGCACGGCCGGGTGTATAAAGGCCTGCCAAGAACAGGCAGGAGGTACTGCTCCTCATCGGTTCATCAGACCGGTTTGGATCTAAGGGTTTAGAAACAAGGTTTGGTTTAGCTATCCAATTGATTTAGATCCGTTTGGATTATCTCCTCATTTACGATTTGGATTCCAGGATTAAATAAAAATAAATAAAATAAAATTTTAAAATAACCAGGAAAAATTATTAAATTCCGGTTATTACATCAGTCACCCCTTAAAATAAGTTTCGTCCTGAAACTTAGAGTGACGTACGGTTAATCCGAGTTTCGGACTTCTGAGTCATAATTATTGTTATTCTTAGGAGAACTTTGCCCCATTCTTTCAACACGGACAAGCTGGTATCACACGCATCCCGAGGGCAATCATCAATATATATCTAATCACTCAGACTTTAAACTGCGGAATATATTATAAACACATAATACATAAGCGGCTTCAAATTAACTCGTCGAACTTTTAGTTGCCACTAACTCGGCATGTTTCTCCGGGTATGAGATCCTAATACTATCCTTTGTTCCTCAAGTGGACTCATCGATTCCCTCTCGCGGTCACTGAATCTCTAGCATCGAAATCTCCTTTAACCTTAGTCGTCTAACACTCCTCTCTAATATTGTCATCGGGTGTTCGGTATAAGTGTGGTCCGGTTCATCAGTCAAATCCTCCTGGTTGACCACATGTCGTGGGTCCTGTAAATGTTATCTGAACTGAGATACATGCAATACCGAATGTGTGTTTTCCAAGGCAGGTGGGAGGGTTAACCGGTACGTAACCTCTCTAGCATGCTCAAATATCTCGCCTCATGTTGGTGATACTCTTAACCACACATGTGAACCGACTCGAATTCTAGCGGTATGCACCTCTTATCAACATAAGATCTCTAGCGATTCTGAGTTGCTAGTATCCGCTCCCGTATCAAGGCTACCCGAGCCATGTCGTCCTATATATGCTCCCAAAATCTCGCAATATGCCGTCCACCCTTTTTCAGAGACGCTGGTCCTAGGTTCACCATGTAGTCTCACTATCTATCCCTTGAATTCCTTTGTTGACCGACTCACCGGCCACGTTTTCTCGATGGGGATTAACAGCCGGTCTTGGTGAGTCTACCCACTGCTATCCAAATAAATTAAAACTCTTGTTAGGCTTCAACCCGGTGACAAGTCCATAGATATGTCCTCCCACTTCTGCCATAGGACCGGTAGTGAGTGGAGCTCTCTTCCGGATCGGTGGTGCTCAATCTTTCCCTGCTGACAAGTCATGCTCTGTGTCACATTCTGCTTTAGACCACTCCACTAATAGGAGCGTATGTTGGCTCGATACATCTACTGACACCTGCGTGTACCAAGTAAGGTGTAGAATAGGTCTCCTGTAGTATCCCTTGTCTCAACTCTTCATCCAAGAAAACACAAACACGCCTTTGGCGTCTCCTTATCCATCCGCACCGATCATGAATTGTGATGCCTCATCCTGAGACATCCTCTCCCGGATCTTGGATATGGTAGGGCAGGTATCCTGCTTTTGTCGGATCTCTTCCAACAGATCTGGCACAAGCTCTAAAGCAATTAAGTGTCGGTCGATGTCTGGGAACTGGATTTATACTTTTAGCCCGTCTAGATTCCTTTGTAGCTCAGGTTGAGGTGTCACCCAACTATAGTCTTCTCCTGAGGTGTCTTCTTACTAATTGCATTGGCGAATACCTTCATCTTTCTTAGGTGGTACCGGGCTTCTAGGACCCAGTCCTCGAGCAACTCGAATTATCCTTCTCTTTAGCTCTTCAAGCTCCCTTGATAAAGTCCAGATCACACAAGGCGGTTAGTCTTACTCCGCAGACAAGGGGGCGGTCAACTTTCTTTACTTCCAAAGATGGTTTTCTTGTGTATCGAATCGGTTTTCCAACCTATATTCCACTATCGCTCTTAACTCACTTGTGATCCTGCCGCTTAAGTATTTATCGGTCGCCGTCCAATGATTGGTGTCTTACCACTTTCTTGGTTGGTGGGTAATATTGAATCCATCAGCCCAACCATGTTTCTAAGTCTTGTCGCGAGCCTTCTCATTCGGTGTGTTGTCCCGCTTTTTGACTTGCTTAACTAGTTCGTTAAGTGATGTCGGGAAGGCTCTAAGTGCATCAGTGCCTTTCGTTTGGGCGTTTATGCCCGTATATGTTCACGATCCTCCGGTTTCTTTCCGAATGGTATTGTTTCCCCAAGACCGTCTCGGTCCATGGGTCGTCTTACCGGTCTCGTCGTTGTGATTTCCAAGGTGACACTCTAACTCCGGTCGTCTATATCTTTAACTATCCTTTTTATAGCGTGGAGGCTCCCGATGGTCGACGCAACCCTTCTGGTGTTCCTACACCCTTAACTACTCTCTTTTCGGCATTTGTATCTTCTCTTCACTTATCCAGTTGTCTCCGTGGAATGGCCCACTTGATCTTAAAGGATCCATCTAGGGTTGGTATGGTCTTCGTTAGACCGGTCTTGGTAATGCTTGACGGTGACTTCTTAATTATGTGTGGACTTCCTTGAGGTTTGGTTCTCTGATTTAAGACTTATTTGTATGTAAGCGTACCCAACACGTCTCTTAGTCTCTATGGTCCTTATACTAAGAGTGAGTGTCCGTCACCGTTGTTCTTTCCATTTTCGATATCTCATCCCTTCTTAGGTCAAAATGTCAACCTGTTCCTTCCGGCTACAGTCGTCCGGATTATAAATTCTCAAAAGGTGGTGGCATCCTAACCACTATATATCCACCAAGGTTCTCTTTTTTTTTTGGCTTTTGTGTCATCACCCTTTCCTACTAGTTATCTTATCAGTGTCTGCGTACGGCACTCCGTTGTTCATTGGGAGAACACTTCGTTTTTTTACTTCTTCCCTTTATGCCAGACCGTAGGTCGGTGTAACTCCTTCTTCGGTTCTTCAAATTCCGTTACTTGGTTCTTCTCCGTATCTTAACTGGTTTTGTTCATTTACTCTCGCCTACTTGACTTCCAACGCGGGAAGTCTCCACTTCTCAAACTTCTTTCCGTCGTCCAACCAACATGACCGTACTCAATGGCGCCGTGTGAGGACTTATTCTCGCATTCCTCTAAACACTATGATGCTCTCTTCTTCTATTTCTCGTTTCTTGGGAATATCTCTTGATATTGGCGTCTTGAGTTCCTGTCCAAAGGACGCCTTTGTTGGTTCTCGTGCTTTTCCCACATCGTTTCCATCTGCTCTTCATTCTTATGGTGTAACTTGGTGTAAATGTAGCTCCTTCAATTAGTCTTGTATTCTTGGAAAGTCAAAAACACTCTTATTTCGGGAGTCTATGATCATTCCTTGAACCCTTGGGCTACTTTCGAGGTGTGACTTGGTTCGGTTGGTCGTGTCTTCAATTTCCCGGTATCATCGGGATCATACTTTCAGCACTCCATATTATGTCCTCTCAGATCCGGGAAGGTTTATTCTTCCACTTGTGAGCTTAGGCTACAACGCCTTATAAATTATATCCCTTGCAGGAAGGATGGAAAAGTAATTACCTTTACTCCAGACGGACACGTTTATTATTTTGGTGTGCGCCTTCTATACGAGACATGCGACTATAACTAATTTCTACGTACAAAATCACACTTACTACTACCAAGATCTGCAAAGTGGAGCAATGGTTTCCGTACTACTACCAACCCGACTAAACAAGAAACAAAACTTTGAAGTTCATTTTGAAAAACCATATCCCTTTTCGGGTTTTGTTTATACTTAACCTTTTTATAAGATTGTGATTGTCATTGTTTTCAACCTAGAGCTCTGATATCATGTTGTAACACCCCAAATTCTGGGAATTCGGAATGTTGTCGACTAGGACCTCACAGTGGGTCCCGGCCTAAGGTTGACATCAATAGCGTCGGATCTTGCAAAGACACAAACATTTTAAATACAAGTCTTTTCGAAAATACATATTAACCCAACAGACTCTGGACTAGTACGTCATCCAACTGAGAACTAAATAAACTCTATTGTAATAGAATAAATAAAACATAACTATATAAACCAAACTTCTAAACTCCTAGACTCCTAGTACGGAAACCCGGCTGGCCACTCCACTCCCGATTTGTCGGTAGAGATCTAACATGTAAAAACCTAACAACACGGTAAAACCGTTAGCTACAATTCTAATACTAAGGTCACTAAAGCGCACACACATATAAGAAAGTACGGTAAATCAATCAGCATGCAACACTCAAGGTCCCGGTTTATTATCTTTTCTTTGGTGGATTTGGTCATTCTATTTCCCAACTTTTCAAGGTAGTACAAGAGTCTCCCGACTCTTGCCCCCGTCTCCGTTAACCCGTAGGTCTGGTCTTAGTGCCTCCTCCCGTATACGCTACTGGACTGGTTGCAGGCAACCTTCCGGCACCCTCGGCCCGGACAGACGGCTACGGCACGTTATAATACAGTTAGAACTATTTCAACCCTTAAAACTGAGCGACTTATCATTCTAAATAATCAGGGTATGGTATCTAGTATCGATACCTTGACTTTCTTTAACAATTTAGGTTCATGGACCTAGATGTCCCTTCCAAGTTCTCATTTATCAAACATTTTTTTCCTTATAATTTCGCTACATCGGAAGTGAATAACTATTCTAGCATTATCAAACCGCTCAACTATTCCACATTATCATTCCACTTCCATTAACATAACACTTCTCAAAACCTTCTAATTCCGACATTCCGTCCTTCCGACTAGTTTCATATATGTCATTTACTTCAACATTTTATACTTACTAAACTCTCTTTCATTAATTCATAATTAAGTTAGCACAAAATAATTAGTTAAATAAATAATTGTATTCATGATTTAATATTAACGGAATTTTAATTTAACAAAATTAATTTATCGGAAAGGAATCGGGTTCGAGCCTAACCGGAAACGAATGGGTAGCAAGTCAGAGAGGTCCAGATGACACTAGTTGGTGTCGGGTAGCGAGGTCGGCTAACGTGAAGACTCCGGTTCGAATCCTATATCAAGCAGCGGAAAATTTTATTAAAACGCAATGGTCAACGGTTCGATTCTCGGCCACAACATGGAATGGCATTAAAAACAATGTAACAGGTCTTAACTTCGAATCTCTTTGGCTGCAAGAAAGTGTGAGGCATCACAAGGCCAACTCCAATGATCCTGGGTTCGAAACCCGTGGGTGATAAAAACGGAGAAAAAGGGAGGGAGGGGGTAAGTCATAAGTGTGGGTTCGAAACCTATTCTCTGCAATAATTACCACA
Source organism: Fagopyrum tataricum (assembly GCA_002319775.1). Lineage (NCBI taxonomy): Eukaryota > Viridiplantae > Streptophyta > Magnoliopsida > Caryophyllales > Polygonaceae > Fagopyrum > Fagopyrum tataricum. The sequence continues at coordinate 30,652,206 of CM008284.1, forward strand.
ACGCTCATCTTCTTCAACCGCCATTTCTCTACACCCTTCACGATCAACGGTCAGGTGAGAAGATCACTCCTGCCGGCGATGCTTGTGGTGTGGTTTAATTCGACATGTGGTAGAAGGAAAGGGTGGCCGGCAGTGACGGCGAAGAATTCCGGTGAAGCGGGAAATGAAGAAGCCGGTTTTGGTGTTGACAAACACTGCAGGGTAGAAGGTGTCAGGCGAGTTGTGATGGTATCGGGATTGTAGGTCGAGAAAGAGGAGGTGGAGGAGCGCGATGATGGTTGTAGAGGAGAGGCAGGGGCATGGTGTTGATGATGGATGCAGAGGAGTACAGTCGGGGAGAGGTTAGGGTGCTTTGGTTTGGTGACGACGGCGCTGAAGTGGAGTCGCTCAGCGGTGGTTGAGTAGCTCTGGCGTACCTTGATTACGCATGCTTCATGATGAGCGTTGAGCCTTGAAGTCGGGCATTTTCTTCCTTCACTCCCATCAACGGCGTTTAACGAGCATTACTCAGGAAGAGAAAGGAGGGCATTGAGGCGGCCCGTCTTGGCAAGGGAGAGGACTGGGCTGGGATAGTGGATATAACGCCCCTAAAAGCGGGATAGACGTCACAGCGCCTGGAGCCCCGGACAAGGACTCCCTCAGGCTAATAATAAACAATTGAAGGATAAAGATAAAAGACAACACACAACAAGACATAACTTGCCAATAAGAAGTGCAAGAGAAACCAAAAGACGTCCCATGACGCCAACCACAAATGGTCCAAACCCACAAAGCAAATAACGTAATAGCCAACAAGAATTCATACTTAGAGAGCAATCCAACTCACAAGGTGAAAAATAAAGTTAGGAACGAATGCTACCAAAACATGACCATCTCAACTCGTAACAAAACGCTCACTAGGGTTCCTGACCTCCATGCTCCTGAACTGTTCCTGTACTTGATTATGTCATAAACATAATCAGCCCCACCGTAATGGGGTTAGTCTTCCACATAGACTAAGCAAATACATAAGCAGGGTAATATATGAACTAGACATGAGTATAAGCATATATAGTATCACATGATCCTTAGAAATACTCAAGGTAATTTTAAATAAACACATGCCTCAGAAATCATCATAAGTTTCAAAAGATCATCATAACATGCATTAGAATCTCAAAACAACTTAAAGGATTTAAAACCGATAATAACTCAAAGAATACTAATAAATCAACTAGAATACTCATAATTTAAATCAATAACTCATACTTCAAATCAACTAACTCATGACTCAAATCCGATAACTCATAATGTTTCAAACTCGATATAATCTCAAGGGAACTCATAATACTCAAATGAATCAAATCAACGTACTCCGAATAAAAGTCATCATCTCATATAACAAGTATGTATGTATGTATAACTCGTAATCAAAAGTCAAAGGACCGAAATAGGGTAACAAGGTAAATCTTGTCCCTTCCTCAAATCATCACGACATCATCCAAGTAATCAAATCAAAACATGCTCGAGCATTTTTACTTTAGATTTCTTTTTCAAATCATGGATACTTGTATATTATTTCAAAACATGTCCAAGCTATATTGAACACGAAGGTACCTCCTAGAAACCCGACTGTAACACCCCAAATCCGTAGGACTCGAGGTGCTACTGGGCTAGGATCTCACAATGGATCCTGACCCTAGCCTGACAACAAGTTAACTGAATCTTACAACAAGGCACCAATAGATTAAAACAAAACATAAAACTGATATGTATATATATATATAAAAAGGTAATACAGTGTAACCGTTGAGTACAAAATCAAAGTACATAACCGTACAACATAAAAACCCCATAATCCCACGATATCGACCCTGTGTACAGAGCCCTCAGCGGATCACCCCTCCGGATCACTCTGCAGCTCTCCTAATCTGCAAAGGATCTACAACACGGTATAAAACCGTTAGCTAACCATACACATATATAAGAAGATGCTAGAGCACAAACAAACATAAGAAATTATAACATATCAACATTTTTTCACACATTTACCCGGTTTATTATCTTTAATAAGTCCAAACACTCAGTCGTATAAATAGATGTATATGAATATACGTGACACGAGGAATGTATATAACCCTCGCCTCTGCGTGCAATAGCTAGCTGGAGTGGTATCAGCGCACTTTCCCGTATACCATATGGAGTGGTAGGTGTCCTTCCCGTATACCAGGTCTAACTAGCTTACAGAGAACTTCCCAGACTCCACTACGGGATGAAAGGTAAGTTGTCACAACCACTACAATGGGCGGTCAATATAACATAGGTCTGTAATGAACCATATCGCATGCTATAAAGCATATAACAAACACCACTCAAGCATACATCCAATATAAGGATAGTAGCTAAGTAAGTCCTATGGACTTACCTCAACCTCAGAATTAGTATCACTACGATCATCTCTCACTTAGGTCCACTCCAAACTGGACGACAACACGGCCTATACAAGGCATACATATATATATCAAACTCCTATCACACAAAGGGTCACACCTAGACCCAAGGGATCCATAAGGATCATGTCCAACTCGTAAACCTCAAAGCCGTAACCGGCATATCTATATCATAGTCATCAACATCCGATACCTAGCATGGTACTAAGTCCCTCATACTAATAAAAGAAAGGAGCTACCCAACTATAGGTAGTCCCGGGACATGACGCACCTGCGTGATCAAGGGACGCAGAGGCGGAATAGACAACCCGCAGGCGCGGCAGGGAGTAGCCGCAGGCGCGGTGACAAGGGACGCAAGCAACGCAGGCAAGGCGCGGGCACGGCGCGGGCACGATGGCACAGCGTCCGCAGGGGCGGCGTCTTCCGGGCGCAGGGGCGGCGACGATGCAGAAAGCAATCTAGCGGCTTCTCTTCGGCTCTTCACGTGATCAAATTACGTCTTCTCTCATCCAAAATCACACACATACATATACATACGCATTCCAACATTAATTTATGATCAATTCATCTAATCCTAAGCTAAGGAAGAAGAACAAGAAAGAAAGAAAGGAAGGAGGAGCAAGGAGCTCACCTCCACAGTTGTGATCATCCAAGGAAGCACAAAACATACTCTCAGCTGGCCTTTGAAGCTCAGCAAACATGCACACAACATCCAACAACACCAAGTCACAACAAACTCTAGCAAACTCCAAGAGATTCTCAAGCAAGGTCAACGAAAAGGATGAAGAAGCAAGAAGGACGTAGTAGGCTGTGAAGGGAATGAAATGGAACCCTTGCTCAACAAGGTAAAACGGAAGAAGTAAGGGTGAAAGGTAAAGCACGGGTCAAAGGTCAACAAAACCGGCTGCAGCCGCAAGAAACCGCGGGGGCGGTTCCCTGGGCCGCGGGAGTGGAAACCCGAAGGGGCGGCAAACATGCCCGCGGGTGCGGCAAGGCCAAACTCGGCCAAAGCCAATCTCGGCTAAGGACAAAACTCGGTCCGAAAGCCAATCTCGGCAAGGCCAAACTCGGCAATCGCCTGCTCTCGAGGTGTCTTCCTTCTCAGGGCGTCGGTGACAACGTTCGCCTTCCCTGGATGGTATAAAATCTCTAAATCAAAGTCCTTGATCAGCTCGAGCCACCTACGCTGGCGGTTATTCAATTCCCGCTGCGTGAAAATATACTTCAGACTCTTATGGTCTGTGAAGATCTGACATGTAGCACCATACAGGTAATGTCTCCAGATCTTCAGTGCATGAACTACTGCTGCCAACTCCAGATCATGAGTCTGGTAGTTCTCCTCATACGTCTTCAGCTGTCGAGACGCATATGCAATCACCCTGCCTCTCTGCATCAAAACACATCCCAAGCCTAGCTTGGATGCATCACTGTACACCACAAAATCCTCAATACCCTCTGGTTGTGCCAAAATAGGAGCAGAAGTCAAACGTCTCTTCAACTCCTCAAAACTCTACATACACTGATCAAACCATACAAACCTGGTAGTCTTCGTCAGTAGACTCGTCAGTGGACGGGCAATCACAGAAAATCCCTCCAAAGCGTCTGTAATAACCGGCTAGGCCAAGGAAGCTACGTACTTCCTTGACGTTCGTCGGTGTAGTCCAAGCTGCTACAACCTCTATCTTCGCTGGATCCACCTTGATCCCTTCAGCTGAAACCACATGACCCAGGAATGCTACCTCTGGCATCCAGAACTCACACTTAGAGAACTTAACATAAAGTTCTTTATCCCGCAAAACCTGCATACAGTCCTCAGATGTCCTGCATGCTCCTCTTCACTGCGAGAGTATACCATAATATCATCAATAAAAACCACCACAAACTGATCCAGGAAGTCGATGAAGATACTGTTCATCAACTCCATAAAGAAAGTTGGGGCATTCGTAAGCCCAAATGGCATCACTATAAAATCGTAGTGGCCATATCTGGTCCGGAACGCTGTCCTGAACACATCCTGCTCTCTCACCCTCAGCTGGTGATATCCTGAACGCAGATCAATCCTGGAGAACACAGTCGTTCCCTGTAGCAGATCTAACAAATCATCAATACGAGGCAGTGGATACTTGTTCTTGATGGTCACCTTGTTCAGCTCTCTGTAATCTATACACAACCTCAACGATCCGTCCTTCTTCCGTACGAAGAGGACAGGTGCTCCCCATGGGGACACGCTAGGGCGAATAAAGCCCATCTCAGCCAGCTCCTCAAGTTGCTTCTTCAGCTCCAGCATCTCGACAGGCGCCATCCGGTATGGGGCCTTCGAGATCGGTCTCGTATCAGGCTCTAACTCAATCCCAAAATCCACACTCCTCTAAGGGGGCAAACTGGACGGCTCAACAAATACATCTGTAAAATCACAGACAACTGGGATATCCTCTAATGCTGGACTCTCCTCCTCCTTCATGGCATAACACCAGAAGGCATCACAACCTTGTACAATCAGTCTCGCAGCCCGTATCGCACTAATAACCATGCCAGATTTTCCAAGGTCCCAACCTCGGAAAACCTCTATCTGACCTAACTCGGTAGAGAGGGTAACAGTCCTCCTACCTACATATAAGACTGCAGAATGTCTATTCCATTCCAGTCCATACCTAGAATGACTTCTTCATGCTCTAATGACATAACAAAGAAGTCAACTAGTAATACACGAGTCCCTACAAAAATGGGACAACTATGAATCTCACGGGTACCTCTGACCCTACCACCATCGGGTAACCCTATAATAAAGGGCATCCCCTCAATTGTAATCTAAACTCAGACGCTCTACAGGCATCAGAAATAAAAGAATGCGTAGCACCAGTATCAAATAAAACTCTAACAGGTAAACCATGAATCAGAATGGTACCTGTAGCAGTCGGTTGCAGCTGGCTCCTTTGCACTCCTAAGCTCGAAGACTCGGCCCTGTGGGCCTCTGGTATCAGTGGTGCTCCCACCACGACCTCTGCCTCTACTCGGCCCCGGAGCAGATCCTTGAGTCGTAGGGCGATTTGGGACCCTCTATTGTCCTTGAATCTGCTGCTGCTGAGGTGCCTCTGTCCAGCTCCGCTGCACTAGCAGGAGAAGAACCCTGCTGAGATGAAGCTCCGCCTTGACGGCAGTAAACAACTTTGTGACCTTGCCTACCACAGGTGTAGCAAGTCACTAGTGGCCTCGTGCACTCGGGCCTCATATGTCCTGGATCACCACATTTAAAACACTGACATCCCCTTATCTGCAACTGGTGCAGATGAGGGCTGACTCTGGCGTCTCTGACCACACGCCAACCACTAGCAGCACCACCAGTACCACTAGTCTGCCCTGTACGCTGCCTTTTCTCAGACCCTCCGGTCTGAGAAGCTCTCCTCTGTCCAGCTCGCTCCCTCTCATAGTCGGAAGCTCTGTCCTGATAATCCATCAGAGACTCACAGTGGAAACCCGCCATATAGGTCCGGGTAGTATCCCTCAGTCGTTGGGAAAAGAGATAGACGTGCTGATCTGCAGAAGGTGCAGCTGGTCCCAGTAATGTCAGCTCCTCCTGAAACCTCCTAATGGCCTCAGAGACTGGTACATCCTCAAACCCAACCTCAGCAAAATCTCGCAGTTTCTCCTCCTCAGTGAGGCAGGGCAGAAACGATCTCTGATCATCGTTCTCATATGCTCATAAACTTGTAACCTGACCCCGTACTGATCTCCACCAGTGCTGTGCCAAGTCCTGGAACAAAGTCTGAACCAGCTCGATCTGTCTGTCCACTGGACATCTTAATGGACTCCAGAGCTGAGTCCACATGTCCGATCCAAAGCTCAACCTCTAACCCCACCTTCCTAGTGAAAGGGGGTACACCCATCTGATGAAAAGCCTTCAACCAAAGTGTCTGGTCTAGGCCCTCTATGCTCCTCCCGAACTGAGGAATCTCAAAAGCCTGTGCCTGTACAACCCGGCACCGTGTAACCCCGTGGGATCTCTCAGATGGTCCTCTGTGCCTGTAAATCTGGGCACGTCTACCGGCTCTGGCAGCCTCCTCTACTCGTCTAATATAAAGCTCGAAACTCTGATCCTCCATGGAGACACGATCAGACTCACCAGACTGGGCTCTCTGTGCCCCCTGTCTCTCAGCTGCCCCGTTCCCAGTCTCAGGAACGACGCTCTTAGCAACCTCCTCATGTATCTCTCCCGTTGCCTGTGAACCACCAGCAGGAGTCCTACCTCGTCCTCTACCTAGAGGGGTCTACCCTCTACCTCGTCTAGTTGCAGGTAAGGCTCTAGTCTGAACCATCTGCAGAAGACATAAACCTAACTTAGAAGGCTATATATATGCCATATGTATAGATATATTATCAAATCAATCACACAGAATATCTATATATATCTATACTGTCGAGATCTTCAAAGGGGCGATGGCTCACGTACACGATATCCCAAAACATTTGTACTCATTTCAAAACCAAAACCTTTTGAAAAGTCAGACCCCTTTCGGGTTCTGTTTATTTATCTATTCGAACTTTATTGCAGATTACTAGTGCCATTGTTGTCAACCTGAGCTCTGATACCAATTTTGTAACCCCCAAATCCGTAGGACTCGATGTGCTATTAGGCTAGGATCTCACAATGGATCCTGAACCTAGCTTGACAACAAGTTCACTGAATCTTACAACAAGACACCAATAGAATAAAACAAAACATAAAACTGATATATATATATATAATATTATCAAAAAGGTAATACAGAGTAACCGCTTAGTACAAAATCAAAGTACATAACCGTACAACATAAAAACCCCATAATCCCACGATATCGACCCTGTGTACGGAGCCCTCAAACGGATCACCCCTCTGGATCACTCTGTAGCTCTCCTAACCTGCAAAGGATCTACAACACGGTATAAAAACCGTTAGCTAACTGATAACATGAATTATCGACCTAGTTTAGTAGAGCATATAGTTAGTTTTCCCTTTTCCCGCATGCATGTTTTAGCCTTAAGTTGTGTTTTTATACTTGTTTAATGCAACTTTGCGAGTATAGATGTCTACACACACTTTTGGTGTCTTTGTAGGTATTTTGGCGTGTTTTCGGAGCTAAAACGATGCATTTGAGGATCAGGCCTCGGGATGGACGCTTAGGAGCAATCACGCATGCACGGGAAAGGAGGAAAAGACGAGCCAAGATGAAACGCACGAGATTGGAGCAATCTCGTGGAGATCCGAGAAATCTCGGCCGAGATCCGAGAAATCTCGGCGAGATCCGAGAAATCTCGCCGAGATCCGAGAAATCTCGGCCGAGATCCGAGCTCGACCGAGATCCCATATCAGAAGTTTCTGTCGAAGAATCTCGGTCCCCATCTCGGTCCCCGATCTCGGCCGAGATTTGTTCCATCTCGGCCAGATTTTCACATTTGACCGAGATTTCTGACCGAGATTTCGTCAACGCTGGATCACGAAGCAAATCTCGGCCCCGAATTTCAAAAATCTCGGTCACCGACCGAGATTTCTGACCGAGATTCCTGTCGCCGATTTATTTCGTTAATTTTCGGATTTGTTTTAGGGCAGCCCGTTGCGGGATATAAAAAAAAAGCCCTATTTTTCTCCTTTTTTCCTACACCTGGTTGGCCATTGTTGAACTTGTTTGAGCTTGGAGGAACTTCGTGAATATTGGGAATTTGACGTTTTGCTAATCCTCTAATAAAGCTGAGTTTTCTTCTTTAATCTCTATTTTAGATTCTTGTTTATGCATTCTCTCTTGAATTGATTGGATTGATAATTGCTTCTTCCATTGAATTTCTTGGATTGATGATTGTTTCTTCCATTGAATTGAGTGGATTGATGATTGTGTTTGAAATGTCGATTGTTGGCTAAAACTCTTGTGGATCCAAGGTGAATTGGGATTTGTTATACCCGGATTATGATGGAATTGTGGCTTATTGCTTGGTTTGAATAGCTTTTGAAATCCTTTGGTTGGCTTGTTTCTTGAACCTAGTTAGAATTCATCTAGCTAGTAACCTAAACCGGAATTGAGACCTACCCGGTAATGTTCCGTTAGATACTTGAGTGTTCGACCATAGGTAATAGAGGTGAAAACCTCTATTGGGTTGAGTGTGCCTAGATTCTGTCCTAAGTAGGGTAATACCTGAGACTTACCGGTAATGGTTTACCTTTCCCTTAGTTCGGAGTTTGGTTTGTTTAGAATTTCCTACCTCTCTACCTTGAGACTTACCCGGTAATAGGTAGTTGGTTTTGGAACTAGATAGTCTTGAGACTTACCCGGTAATAGACTATCAGTTTAGAAACGTTTGTTCCCTGAAGTTTATAACTATAGATCTTTTGAGAGATTTCCTGAGTCCGTGCGTATAAAACAATGACCTTGAATCCTTGGAATCCGCATTTTCTTTATTGATATACTTTCGTTTGTCTTTTTTACTTGGTTTTCGATCAAATCTGTTATTTGATTGCGAACTCTACAGAAAACCCTTCAAAACTCCTTTGATCTTTCTTCCCTTCTTTTCCAACCTCGTTCTTTTATTTTGATTTACGCTATCTGTGATCACATTTTCATTCCAAACATTTAGTCCTTGAGTTCGACCTTGGAATACTTACCCTAACTGTAATTGACCCCATACACTGTGGGTTCGCTACAAATTGGGTGTTTATTTCTTGTTTATAAATTTAAAACATACCGTGTTTTTACTAACCTGTGAGCTTTTATCATTATTGATAAAAGTTTTAAAGGGGCGTGAAAATAGCGAACAAAGTTTTGGGCGCCGTTGCCGGGACTAAGTCATTTGTTTTGTTTTTTTGTGATTTCTTTTAGTGTAAGTCTTTCTTTACTTTTTGATCTCGTTTCTGGTTTTGTTTTTTGGAATTTTCAGGACTTTAGGTATCCTTCACAGTGTATGCAAAAGAACTCGGGGTTTGAAAGAACTAGTTCCGTACGATCCCGAACCTGAAAGGACACTGCGAGAGAGACTAAGAGCCCGGAAAGCTTCTAAAATGGCTGAAATCAGAGATTATGAAGCTGAACTCAGAAATGCTTTAGAGCAACTAGAAGCTGAGAGACGGATTGCTAGAGAAAGAGAGCAAACTACAGAAAGGGAAATGACTGCAATAAGAGCTCAAATGGAAGAGATAGCCAGAGCCATGAACCAGAGGCTAGCTGCAGCTCCAGCTCCAGTGCAGCAAGTAATTCCAGCACCACAATTTGCTCCAACTCCTCCTCGAGTTGAAGCTCCTCCAAAGCTCCACTCCCGCTCCTCTCAGACCTGTCATTCACCAGCCTTTTGTGGAAGTTCCACAAACACTTGGACAGAGGATGGATCCTACCCAGAGAGTTAACCGTCCTGGAGTTAACTTTGGAGATCCCGCAAATCATGAGCATGAGCTGCGACCGCAGGTGATACAGATGATTCGCCAGAATCAGTTGGTGGGACAGAGACAGAAATCTCCTCACCAACACATGAACAACTACGAGACTCTTATGGATGCGGTAAGTCCAGCTCGTAATGAAGGTAACAATCATAAGATAAGAGGTTTTTTCTTTCTCTCTTAAGGATAAAGCTTTAGCTTGGTATCAAACTATTCCATATGGGCGGATTAACACATGGGAGGAGATCGTGTCTGAATTCCTCACTAAGTTTTTCCCACCCTACAGGACTACTGAACTTAGAGGGAAGATAAATGCTTTTGTGATGAAAGATAAGGAGAGTTTGTATAAGTGTTGGGAGAGGTTTATTGACGCTTATGTTGGAATGTCCTCATCATGGATCTTTAAGTTGAATTGCTGAGAGCTAAGCATATCGGTAAGTTCTTGAAACTTTTAAAATAAATTGCATATTAACATCCTTTTTGTTGATGCTATTTTAGGGATGCCTGCCTATGAAAAGTTCTTGAAGGAAATCCTCTCCAACAAGAGGAAGCTAGAGGAATATGGAGAAGTCAGAATGACCGGAGATCTACTGACCTCATCCTGAGGAAAGTGGAAAGATTCCACCAAATTGAGTGATCCGGATCTTTCTGTGTCCAATCAAAGTTGGAGATGGAACGTACAAAGCACTTTGCGATCTTGGAGCTAGTGTAAGTATTATCCACTCGTTTTATGCAGGAAGGTTGGACTTGGAGAACCAAAGCCAGTAAAGATGACTCTTTGCATGGAAGACAGAACCACCACACGTCCTGTGGGAATCATTGAGGATGTTCCAATCCAATTAGAGAAGTTCTTTATCCCTATTGACTTTGTTGTTTTGGATATTCCTGCTGACTGTCCTGTTCCTATCATTTTAGGGAGACCTTTTTCTTGCTACCTCAGAATGTTTAGTTGATTGTAGGGGTGCTACCCTTACATTTAGAATTGATGAGGAAGTTGTGCAATTTAAACTCCCTCCTTTGATTAAAGGACCCTTGTTTGAAGAGGATATGTACAACATCCTAGAGGATGATGAAGATGATTGTGAGATTATAAATTCAATTATATGTTCTGACCCTCTGAGCAGGTTTGACCATGAGCATCATGACAACAGAGCCAAAAGATGAACTGTTTGAAGAAGTCCGATCTTTGAGTCTTCTCCCCATCAACGAGGAATCAAGATTCGAAGAACTGACAGAAGCAGATGGCATCTCGGCCGAGATCCAAGAAATCTCGGCCGAGATTTGGCAACAGAAAGTTCAGTTTCAGAAGATCAGGGCATCTCGGCCGAGACCGAAAAATCTCGGCCGAGATTTACCCTATCTTGGCCGAGATTCACCTCAGCTCAGGCCGAGATCCTTCATCTCCACCAGGAAGAGTTGGCCGAGATTTCTGAAGAAGAACCGGAGCCTCCTAAGGTCGAGATGAAGCCTCTTCCGACACACCTAAGGTACGCCTTTCTTGGTTCTAACTCATCTTATCCCGTCATTGTTAGTGCTAGCTTGAATGAACTTGAACTCGAGAAGTTATTGAAAGAGCTTAGGATGCATAGAAAAGCTTTGGGCTACACTATAGATGACCTCATAGGGATTAATCCTTTTATGTGCGTGCATAGGAACTTGTTAGATGATGGACATAGGCCTTCTAGAGAACCTCAAAGGAGATTGAATCCTAACATGAAAGAGGTAGTTAAGAAGGAGATCCTTAAGTTGTTTGATGCGGGAATTATATTCCCATCTCGGATAGTAAGTGGTTAGTCCGGTACATGTTGTACCTAAGAAAGGTGGGATGACTGTCATAACTAATGAAAAGAATGAGTTGATCCCGACTAGGACTGTGACAGGATGGAGGATGTGCATTGATTATAGGAAGTTGAATCATGCTACTAGGAAAGATCACTTTCCTTTACCCTTCATTGACCAAATGTTAGAAAGGCTAGCCCAACACTCTTACTTTTGCTACCTAGATGGGTATAGTGGTTTTTTCCAAATCCCCATCCATCCGGATGACCAAGAGAAAACCACTTTTACTTGTCCTTGGGGTACCTTTGCTTATAGGAGAATGCCTTTCGGTTTATGTAATGCTCCTGCTACTTTCCAAAGATGCATGAAGTCTATTTTTTCCGAATATATTGAAAAACATCATGTAAGTCTTTATGGATGATTTTTCTGTTTATGGATCCTCTTTTGATGAATGTTTGGCTAACCTGTCTTTGGTCTTACAAAGATGTGAGGATTGGTAATATTGTTCTCATTGGGAGAAATGCCATTTCATGGTTAGGGAAGGTATTGTGTTAGGTCACTTGATATCTAACCGTGGAATTGAGGTTGATAAGGCCAAGATTGAGACTATTGAGAAGCTACCTTCACCATCATCAGTCAAAGGGGTAAGAAGTTTTCTAAGACATGCCGGTTTTTACCGGAGATTTATAAAAGATTTCTCTAAAATTGCTAAACCTTTGACTAACCTACTAATCAAGGATGTTCAGTTTGTTTTCTCGAAGGAATGCCTTGATGCTTTTTACAGGTTGAAGGAAGCTCTCATCACTGCTCCAATCATGCAACCTCCCGATTGGTCTCTTCCATTCGAGGTGATGTGTGATGCAAGCAACTTCGCAGTGGGAGTGGTGCTAGGACAGAAGAAGGAAGGACTTACTCATGCTATTTACTATGCTAGCAAGACGCTTGATGGAGCCCAGCTGAATTATGCAACTACTGAAAAGGAGCTCCTAGCCGTCGTCTACGCATTTGAGAAGTTTCGTTCCTATCTTGTAGGAGCTAAGGTGATTGTGTACACGGATCATGCTGCGATTCGGTACCTTCTCACCAAGAAGGATGCAAAGCCACGTCTTATTCGGTGGATTCTTCTCCTTCAAGAATTTGATCTAGAGATTAGAGATAAGAAGGGGTCCAAAAACTCTATAGCTGATCATCTTAGTAGATTACCTCCAGAACTTATGGAAGGGGATGACATCCCTATTGACGATGCATTTCCGGATGAGCATCTCCACATGACGGAGAAATATATCCTCCAAATTTCAGGTGAAAAGGAACCTTGGTTTGCTGACATTGTTAATTATTTAGTTTGTGGTGAAATTCCTCCAGGTTTATATCATTCCCAACGGAAGAAATTCTACAAGGATGTGAGACATTACTATTGGAATGAACCACTACTATTCAAGAGAGGACCCGAGGGAATCCTTAGGAGATGCGCCCCAGACGACGAGATTGAGAGTGTCATCCGACATTGTCATTCATTGCCCTGTGGAGGACACATGCTAGTGACACGGGCGGAGTATTCTCAAACTCACAACCGTGCGGCTCTTAGTCGTTGGCGTTGTCAAATGACTAAGTCAAGCCTTAACTTGAGGGACTTTGTTGCGGAAACACTTGCTAGCGATGACTTAAGGGACTTAGAGATTTTGTGGATAAAGAGAGCTTTGTATTGCTTTGAGAACTTTACAAGAGAGAGCTATGCTTGGATGGTTTGCAAATGAGGAGTGGCCTCCCTATTTATAGCCTTGGCCACCTCCTTAGCTAGGAAGGATCCGGATTTGCACAATCCTAGAGGGATCCAGATCCTTCTTGTTGGATAAGGCTTAAGCCTTCTATACAAATCCGGATAATTCTCTACGAGTCTTGGCAAGCCTAGAGAATTCCCGAGAGATCTAGAATATTCCGGCCTTGTCAAGACAATGCCGGGGTGTTCTCCGTGCCTCTTGAAGCTTCCGGAACTCGGTCCGTGTCATTCTCCCCACTGAATCTCACGACGTCCTCGTTGCGGTTGCCTCGTATGCTTCGATTTTGTCCCTGAATTGCCATAGAGATTCAGCTGGTTCCCACGACATCTCGGTGTCGGGTAAGCCTCTCCACCGGACCAAGTACTCCAATCTGGGCCGTCGATATCGTTCCCGTTGCACGCGATCGGACACGATTTCTTCTACTTGTTTGTCAAATGAGGTCTTGATCCCCATTGGTGCCCGTTGTCCTTGTCCCCTTGCTTGGTCTTCCTTGTCTTCATGGTATGGCTTGAGCATGCTCACATGGAAGACCGGATGTATCTTGAACTTGGGCGGCAACTCTAACTTATAAGCGGTCCGGCCGATTCTCTTAAGAACTCTAAAAGGTCCCTCGTATCGCCGGATCAAGGCCTTATGTAGTCCCGTATGCCGCATGATGAAGTGAAGCTTGACCATGACCAAGTCTCAACTTGATATTGCACGTCCCGTCAGTGCTGGTCCGCCCACTTCGTCGTCCGCTTGTTGGCCTTGACAAGGCATGCCTGTGTCAAGTCCAACTCCTCTTGCCAACTTTTGGCAAACTTGTACGCCGCTGGTGTCGGTCCCTTGTAGCCTGAAACGATGGTACTCGGCGTACTCGGTTGGAAGCCCATGACAATCTCAAACGGGCTCTTGCCCGTTGACTCACTCCGCTGCAAGTTGTTGGAGAACTGGGCGACGTCAAGGAGCTTGGGCCATTCCTTTTGGGAAGCGCTCACATAGTGCCGCAAGTATACCTCGAGAAAACAGTTGGCCCTCTCGCTCTGTCCGTCCGTCTGGGGGTGGAAAGCAGTGGTGAACTTAAGGTCGGACCCGAGCATCTTGAATAACTCCGTCCAAAACTTGCCCGTGAACCGTCCGTCCCTGTCACTGATGATCGATTGAGGCAAGCCCCAGGACTTGATCACATTCTTCATGAATAACTTGGCCGCCTCTTCCGCCGGGCACTCCTTTGTCGCGGGCATGAAGGTAGGATACTTTGAAAATCTGTCTACGACCACCATGATGCTTCCGTAGCCTTCAACCTTTGGGAACCCGACGATGAAGTCCATGCTGACGCTTTGCCAAGGATGCTCCGGTATTGGCAAAGGTTCAAGTAGACCCGCGGGTTGCCTCTGCTCGACTTTGTCTTGTTGGAACACAAGACAAGTGCTTACATAAGTTTCTACATCGTCCCGCATTTGTGGCCAATAGTAGCGCTCCTCGGTGAGGGCTAAGGTGCGGTGAACTCCCGGGTGACCCGCCCATTTGGAGTCATGGCATTCATGCATCACTTCCCTCCTTAGTCCTCCGTAGTGGGCACATATAGCCGTTGCCCCTTGGTGTAGATTAAGTCATCTTCGACCCAGAACCTCCTTGTCTTTCCCGCCTTGATGAACTCTATTAGGTTTTGGGTTGTCTGGTCGTGGTCAAGTCCAATCTTGATCTTATCTTCCATGGCCCCTTGTGGTCGACTTATGGCGGCTAGCTCGGCTTTTCGACTTAGTGCATCAACCACCACATTAGCTTTGCCCGGTTTGTACTCCAACTCGTAGTCAAACTCTGCGAGGAAGTCTTGCCATCTCGCTTGCTTGGGCGTCAGCTTTTTCTAGGTGAGAAGGTAACTTGTCGCCACGTTGTCCGTCTTAACCAAGAATCTCGATCCTAAGAGATAGTGGCGCCATGTCCTTAGACAGTGGACGATGGCGGTCATATCCTTCTCTTGCACCGTGTAGCGCCGCTCGGTGTCATTTAGCTTCCGGCTTTCATAAGCGACTGGATGCCCCTCTTGCATCAATACTCCCTCAATGGCAAAGTCGGAGGCATCGATGTGAACTTCGAACGGCTTTCCATAGTCGGGCAAGGCGAGCACCGGCTCCTCGGTCATGGCCTTCTGTAGCTTGTCAAACGCCTCTTGGCACTCCGTACTCCACACCCAAGGTGATCCCTTCTTGAGCATATTAGTAAGAGGCGTTGTGATGTGGGAGTAGCCATGGATGAAGCGGCGGTAATAGTTGGCTAGCCCCAAGAATGAGCGAAGCTCGGTGACCTTTGTCGGCGGCTCCCAATCGGCAATTGCTTTGATTTTGGCTGGGTCCATGCGAATCCGTCCCTTGCCGACAATGTGCCCTAGAAACGGTACTTCCTTTTGAGCAAAGGCACACTTCTCCTTTTTCACATAAAGCTCATGCTCCCGTAGTACTTGGAAGACTTGTCGAAGATGTTCCTTATGCTCCTTTAAACTCCGGCTATAAATGACAATGTCGTCCAAGTATACTACCACGAAATGATCAAGGAAGGGATGAAGTACCTTGTTCATGAGCGTGCAGAACGTTGCCGGTGCGTTCGTTAGTCCAAACGGCATGACTAGGAACTCGTATGACCCATATCTCGTGACGCACGCGGTCTTCTCTTCGTCCCCTTCCGCGATCCTCACTTGGTAGTAGCCCGATCTTAAGTCCAACTTGGTAAACCACCTTGCCTCCCCAAGCCTATCGAACAAGTCAGCTATGAGCGGGATCGGGTACTTATTCTTGATGGTGAGCTTGTTGAGCGCCCGATAATCAATGCACATTCTCAGGCTTCCATCATGCTTCCTTTGAAATAGCACGGGCGCCCCATATGGTGCCTTTGAGGGCCGGATGTAGCCGGCTTCTAGCAACTCCTTAAGTTGCCTCCGCAACACCTCTAGCTCCGGCGGAGACATGCGGTAAGGTGATCGGGCGGGCGGCCGAGCCTCGGACATGAGCTCGATCTTATGATCGACTTCCCTTTTTGGCGGCAACTTCTTGGGCAACTCGGGCGGCATAACATCCTTGAACTTATCCAACACTTGGCTTATTTCTGGGGGTGTTGGATCTCTCCCTTGGGTTTTTCATCCAGCTTAAGTGCCGCCAGGAACGTCGGTTCTTCCTTTTTCAACCCCTTAGAGAGCTGGATCGCTGAGACAACCTTGGCGCTTGGTCCCTTCTCTCTATAGACCGGTACTATGCAACGTTGTTGGGGGTCCAAGATACATATGCAGTTGGCGAACGGCACAAGTAGAGCATTTATACGATCGAGGAAGGCTAAGCCAATAACTAAGTCATAGTCGTCAAGCAGGATTACCTCGATTGTGGTCTTGCCAGACCACTCTCCCAGCGTCATGTCTACTCCCCGTGCCACCCCCAGGGTTGGGACCTCCTTTGAGTTCACTGTCTTGATCCATCCATTGTTCTTGGTGACCTCGATCCCCAACTTTTTAGTCGTCCCCTCAGACATGAAGACGTCCGATGCCCCGGTGTCCACCAACGCACTAAGCTTCATTCCGCTCACCACGGCGTCTACGAACATAAGTCTCTTCTTGTTGGTGAACCGCTTAGTCTTGACCAAACTAAGCATCATGGCCCCGAGTTTCAACCTCTCCTCCTCGGGCGAGTCCTCATGTGTCATCATGGCATTGAGTTTGCTCCTGGTGGGACAATCTCTCATTCGATGCTCTCCGTCACAAAGGTAGCATCGCATCGGCTTCCTTTCCACGGGCTGCTTGCCTTTCTCCGCCTTTGTGTACCGTTCCTTGGGCTTGGACGAGTCCTTAGATGACTCGTCATCACTCTTCCTCTGTTGTGTCCGGCCCCTACCTTTGTCTCCCCCACTTTTTCCCTTGTCCCGGGAGGAGCCCGAGCGATCTTGAGTCTTAAATTCGATCAAAGAGTCGGCCACCGTCATTGCCTCGGTTAGAGTCTGGACATTTCGGCGTTGTAGCTCAAGCTTGACCCAAGGCTTTAGCCCATCCATGAAAGTGAAGAGGGCTTCTTCTTCACCCATGTTGGAGATCTGCAGCATGACCTCCGAGAACTCCTTAACGTACTCACGAATGGTGCCACGTTGCGTGAGTCGACGAAGCTTAGCCCGCGCTTCGTCGTTGGCGTAGGTCGGGTAGAACTGTTTCTTAAGTTCTGCCTCAAACTCGGCCCAAGTAGTGATTTGGGCACCTCCAGTCCTTTCACTAGTCCTACGCCTCCACCATAGCAAGGCAACATCACTAAGGTATAGTGAGGCGGTACTTACCTTGCGTCCTTCATCCGTGATTCCCACCACACGGAAGTATTGATCCATGCCCCAAAGAAAGTTCTCGACGTCCTTGGCCGACCGGCTCCCCTTGAACTCCTTAGGCTTTGGTGCGTCCATCTTCTGCATGGGAGCGGTCGCCAACATGCCTGCCCCTAAGGCCGCCATGCATGCCACGAGCTCTTTCTTGAGCAACTCCATCTCCTCGCGCATTTGCGCCACCATTGCCTCCAACATGTCCTCCCGCTTAGACAGAACTCCTTGAGCTTCATTGATGGCACCATGTAACCCGTCCTTGAGGGCGACCATGTCATCCTTGACGTCCTCGACGGCGTCTACCATCTCGCCATACTTAAGCTCCATCTTCTCTAAACGGGCCTCAAAACTTTCCATCATGTCCTTCGATGGTTCCCTTGACGGGTCCCTGGGAGCCTTCTTGCCCTTCTTGCCTTGGGCGTTAGGGTCGACAATTCCGGACACACCTACTTCGGCCATCGCTTCTCCTTGGAACGTTATTGGCTCTGATACCACTTGACACGGGCAGAGTATTCTCAAACTCACAACCGTGCGGCTCTTAGTCGTTGGCGTTGTCAAATGACTAAGTCAAGCCTTAACTTGAGGGACTTTGTTGCGGAAACGCTTGCTAGCGATGACTTAAGGGACTTACAGATTTTGTGGATAAAGAGAGCTTTGTATTGCTTTGAGAACTTTACAAGAGAGAGCTATGCTTGGATGGTTTGCAAATGAGGAGTGGCCTCCCTATTTATAGCCTTGGCCACCTCCTTAGCTAGGAAGGATCCGGATTTACACAATCCTAGAGGGATCCGGACCCTTCTTGTTGGATAAGGCTTAAGCCTTCTATACAAATCCGGATAATTCTCTACGAGTCTTGGCAAGCCTAGAGAATTCCCGAGAGATCTAGAATATTCCGGCCTTGTCAAGACAATGCTGGGGTGTTCTCCGTGCCTCTTGAAGCTTCCGGAACTCGGTCCATGTCACTAGTGCTCACAAGACTAGTGCCAAGGTATTGCAATCTGGATTCTTTTGGCCTAATCTTTTCAGAGATGTGCAGATATTCGTCACTGCTTGTGATTCATGCCAAAGGACGGGCAACATATCTAGGAGGAATGAGATGCCTTTGAACAACATCCAAGAAGTTGAGATTTTTTTATGTATGGGGTGTTGACTTCATGGGACCTTTCTCATCCTCATGCGGGAACCTTTACATTCTTTTAGCGGTTGATTATGTATCTAGATGGGTTGAAGCTATAGCCTCACCCACAAATGAAGCTAAAGTTGTGATTAAATTTTTCAACCGAACTATCTTCCCTAGATTTGGCACACCACGTGTTATTATTAGTGATGGAGGGAAGCATTTCACAGCCAGAAACTTTGAGTCACTTTTGTCCAAGTATGGGGTAACTCACAAGGTTGCAACCCCATATCATCCCCAAACTAGTGGCCAAGTGGAAATCTCGAATAGAGAAATCAAGGGGATCCTAGAGAAGACAGTGTCTCGCTCAAGGAAAGATTGGGCAATGAAGCTTGATGATGCGCTCTGGGCTTATAGGACAGCATACAAGACTCCCATAGGTACTACTCCTTATCAACTTGTTTATGGGAAATCATGTCATTTGCCTGTAGAGTTTGAGCATAGAGCATATTGAGCCGTGAAATGGCTAAATTTTGATATAAAAGAAGCCGGGAAAAGAGGTTGCTGGACATCAACGAGCTGGAGGAGATCCGGATGAATGCATATGAGAATGCACGGATCTACAAGGAAAGAACAAAGAAGTGGCTTGACAAGCACATATTGCCAAAGAACTTCAAAGAAGGTGATCTTGTTCTTCTCTTTAATTCTAGGCTCCGACTTTTTCCAAGAAAGTTAAGGTCACGATGGACGGGACCTTATGTTGTGAAGAAGATTTTCCCCCACGGAGCTGTCGAAGTATGGGGTGAAAACTCTGGTATTTTTAAAGTGAATGGACATAGGTTGAAGAGGTATACACCGGAACTTCCGGTGGAAAAACTTTCACCTATCCATCTCACTTGATGCTTTAAAGGAGCTAGGTCCGGCTAGAGACCTTAAACCAAGCGCTTCTCGGGAGGCAACCCGAGGTAAGAGTCTTTTCGTCTTTTTATTTTTATTTTTGCTTTTTGCTTTTTCGTTTTTGCACGTTCTTGTTGGGTCATTGTAGGACCTAGGTGTTGTGGTAAAAAAGATACGGGAAGCAGCACTCAGAACGAGCTTAAGGCGAGGAAATTGCTATGAAAGACGAGAAACGAAGTAAGTCGAGGAGGAAACACGCCGGATGCCTTCTTCATTCTTACATTGTGAGTATTGTTTTTACTTCATATTTATTATTCACATTAGGGACAATGTGAGATTTAATTATGGGGTAGGATGCTTGCAATACCTTTTAGCATGTTTCTTTTATTTGTACTGCATTTTATATGAAAATCCCAAAAAAATCAGAAAATTTCAAAAAATTTGTGCTTCTAGGATTGATGTGACCTTAATGAGGAAATTGTGTATGTTTATTTGGCTATCGATGTTTATTTTGAGCTTTAATTGAATTAATGGCAATTATGTTATTTGAATGCCTTGTTTGTAATCTATATGATTTATTTGGATTACCTTGTTTAATCGGATTGATCTTGAAAAGTTGAAGTTATATGATGAGTTCTTTTACATTGCACATAAATGACTTAGGTAATTCGAATTCTTCTTCAACTCTTCTTTACCATTTTCAGCACCTCAAACACTGAATTTATTTGCCCCTTATGACCCATCCGGGAATTAGGAAAGTGAAGTTTGAAGGTGTATGCTTAATTGTGAAAAGTGAATTATGTGCAATATGTGAAGAAGTTGTTTGATTTGTGATATGTGAATTGAAAGCAAAAGCTATCTATGGGTTTTGTTGGCTATGAAGATGAGTAACTCGACACTATTCACATAATCGGGTGTTTGTGTCTTGCCAAAGTCGGATTAGTTTTAAAAACATTACCTAGAGTTGATTTGGTATGTGCACTTTGGTGTAAGGTACGTGAAGGAAACTAAACACTAAGGTTTCGGCTATTGTGCACTTATGCCTTTCACTCAAAAGAAAAAGAAAAAAAAAAGAAAAAAGAAAAAAGAAAAAAAAAGAAAAGAAAAATATGCATGAAAAGAAAGGATGTATGTTGAGAAAGAAGAAAGAAAAGAAAAATATTGTGTTGTCCTCTTTTCCGGATTTCCACCACATGACCTATACACATCCTACCTTTATCACGTTTCTTGGCCTTTATTTGTTAAGTCCTATTGATCTTTGCATACATGTAATTGACTTCATGGCCTAAACTTGGATTTTTCATGAATTTTAGACATTGGTAGTTTAAATGATGATTTTGGATTCCGTGCAAGGTGTGATTATCCTATATCTTGCCTATCTTACTTGACCTTTATCGAAATATGTCTTTAGCCTTGTGACTACACTCTGAAAGTGATCATGAATAGAAGCACTACCAAAAAGAGTTTTTGTTTTTGTTTAGCATAGATGATTCATGCTATCTTGCCTTGAATTTATTATTTGCTTGGGGACAAGCAAAGATAAGTATGGGGTATTTTGATAACATGAATTATCGACCTAGTTTAGTAGAGCATATAGTTAGTTTTCCCTTTTTCCGCATGCATGTTTTAGCCTTAAGTTGTGTTCTTTATACTTGTTTAATGCAACTTTGCGAGTATAAATGTCTACACACACTTTTGGTGTCTTTGTAGGTATTTTGGCGTGTTTCGGAGCTAAAACGATGCATTTGAGGATCAGGCCTCGGGATGGACGCTTAGGAGCGATCACGCAGACACGGGAAAGGAGGAAAAGACGAGCCAAGATGAAACGCACGAGATTGGAGCAATCTCGGTCGAGATCCGAGATTGCAGGAGCATCAAGGAGCCTAGCGTCAGCACTTCAAGTGACGAGACTAACCAAGAGAAGAAAGACTTCAAGCAGAGAACAACGGGACGTGAGAGGAACGTGCCATACTAGAGAGGAGGAGCCAGGAACGTGCTACACAATAGAGGAGGAGCCAGACGTGGAAGAAGAGGGAATAGCTCGGGCCGCATTTGAAGGAAGAAGACTTCGGGCTATTTTGAGTGGCTAAATGAACCATTTAGCTATTTTATTTTCAGCCCACTTTGAAACATTTTTAATTTGGGTTTTGCTTTTATTTTAATGTTTTATTTTATGTTTCTTGAAGGTCAATTATCTCCTAAAGATTTGACCTTATCCGATTGTTAGTTTGATCTTATCTCTTAAAGATTCGATCTTATCTTTTCGCATTTATTTTATTTCTTTTATTCTTTCCGGGCTCGATCTTGGATCAAGCCCGCAGCCCATGTAAGCTCAAGGAGGACGTGACGTCCATCATGACTCACTTTTGATTAATAAACCCCTTTGATACTTTTCAGTATTACCTCTCGTGTGACTCGAGAAACCCTGAATAGGTGTGACTCCTATTCAAACCCTAGTTTGGAGTATAGGAGAGTTATCCTTCTTGGTGAGACTCTAAGATAGGTTTCTCTTCCATCTTCAAGCGACTTCGCATGCTTTTGAGGTTAATCGTTCTTCCTCCTAAGTATTCGATTATAGCGGACGAGTTGAATTGCGACTATGAGATTCGTCCAGTCTATCCATCTACGATCCACCCCAATCACAGGATCCCTCACCGTTGGCCACGTTTCTCATCATCCTCACGTCATCCATCATCTATCTCTTCCTCACGTTTTGGTGTTAAAAGATCGGGAAACCGTAGCGGCTTATCCCCGCATCAAATTGGCATCAGAGCTAAGGTTCATCAACATCAACCCCGCTGTCGAAAAATCGAAGCTTCAAGACTTGTCAAGAGGCTTCAACCAAAAACAAGCGATTGATAGCAGAAAAGCTACGGTTAGTATATCTATTCACGCTAGACACTCTGCTTTTTCACAATCTAAATCATTATCTTGAAAAGGATTAATTGTGGCCTGAATTATCTCACCATAACTCAGCCAAAATTTCAATCTTTTTCTTGCCAAAACCCACGGTTCATCTTGTGAAAACCTATTCGGGCTAATTGGGAAAAACCAACCAAGACGATCTTTCAGCCACGGTCACTTTTGAACCACCGCCCCCTACCCTCGCTGCAGTCGCTGCCCTATCAAAAAAAAAATCTCTTTTTCGCCGATCTCGGCATCCCATCTCGGCCGGCTTCGACCGAGATCCTATCCTGCGCCGCTCGGCCTCACGCCAGCGCCGCCCAAACCCTCCGCCAACACCACCACAGCCACCACCACCCTCCATCAACCCTCATCCGGGCACAACCCCAGTCTCGGCCAGATTTGACCGAGATCCTTGCGGCCGTCAGCCACCAACCCGCCACCAGTTCCCGGATCCCACCACCACCTCAGAAAACCCTCAGCCGACCCTCCTAGGGTTCGGTCAGTCAAAAAAAAAAAAAAAGATTTTATCAGCGCCGGAACCCTAGTTCCCGCTGCCAACACCGCCGGATCCCCGCCGCCTTCAGTCGGCCGCCCACCACCCCGTGCCGCCGGTTTCAGCCCCACCACCACCAACCACCCTCTCCAGCAGCCTCGGCTGCCCCCTGCAGCCCACGGTTCACCTAGAACCCGCCGGTTGTAGCCGCCGTCGCCGCCACCGCCCAGCACCACTGCAGCACCCCAGCCAACACCAGCCGGCGCCAGCAGCCTTGCTTTCCCTCCTAGGGTTTGGCAACATCAAAAAAAATAATAATAAAGACATCTAGAAGAGGAGCGGAAACGAGAATGGGAACGAGACCGATCATCTCACCTTGGGTCCCTTGCAAAAAAGACCCTTTTCGTTCCTAAGAAAGGGAGCATTTCCTTGTTCATATTGTTTATATCCCCTGTGAATATCCCTTGTTACACCTTTGTGTCCCCTGCAGACACTTATCAAATTCCGTTGCTTCAAGCCCTTTTATTTCCCCTTTTTGAGCCATTCCCTACCTTTTTAATTTTCAGGCTACTTTTAATATTCTTCTTCAAGAATAATTGATTTTGGTTGAGAAAATTGCTGGCAAATAGAATATTTGATATGTCTACTTCAGGGAGAGAAAACGAGACCAGAACCGAACCCAGAGCCATGGACGTCGAAACTATGTTTGCAAGAATGATGGAAAGGATGGAAGTCTTGGAGACCCGAGTCAACGAACGTCCCCCTCCTAGACAACCTCTACATGCTAACCAAGGAGTTATGCAACCTAGAAGAAATCTGAGAAGGGAACTAGATTTTGAGGATAGGGAAGACGAAAATCCTATGCTAGAAACTGAAATCTATTCTAAGGCCAAGGTGAAGATACCACAATTTGAAGGAAAATGCGATGCTGACCTGTACCTCATCTGGGAAGCGAAAGTGGAGCAAATCTGGAGTTGTCACAATGTTCCAGAACCTAAGAAGGTACAATATGCAGCACTCGAATTTACTGGCTATGCCTTAATGTGGTGGAATAATCTGTTGAAAGAGAGAAGACGCTGCCTAGACACCGAGGTCTCTACGTGGGACCAAATGAAAGCCATTGTGAGAGGCCGATTCGTTCCACCATACCATGGACGAGAACTACGACAAAGGCTTGAAAACCTAAAGAAAGGGTCTATGAGCGCTGAAGAAGCTTATGCAGCAATGGAGATGGCCATAGTCAGAGCCGATGTTTAGGAGGATGAAGAAGCTACAATGGCGAGGTACCTCAGGATTCTGCATCCTACCCTATCTCATGAGATAGAATTGTATGCGTACACCAACGTAACAGACTTACTTCATCTGGTTGTGCGAGTGGAGAAGAAACTGAAAATACGCAACCAAGACCGACGGACCCCCCAAACGTGGAATAGAAGCTCAGGAAGAGATCAAGGTAGTAGTAGCAGGGAACCAGGAAGCAGCAACCGGGACATAGCAGCCGCCGTGACTCCCGGAGCCCCGACCGCGTCAAATAAGACCCCAAACTCGACACCCCAAGGAAGTAACTCTAGTTCGTCACGAGCCAGAGATATGTCTTGCTTTAAATGTCTGGAAAAAGGGTATTATGCTCGGGAATGTCCCAACAAGAGAACCCTGTTCATCAACGACAAGGGACTCTATGAGTCAGACTCTGACACCGATGAGGCTGAGGAAGTCAAGTCGGCCCTCATAACCGACAAGGCAGAGGACGAGGACATAGATGAGCTACCCTTCGCGGAGGGATTATGTCTCCACACTAGTAAAATCATCCCTGACACGGAAATTGTTTTAGGCACTCCAAGCAAGATGGATATCGACGAGCATGACCTAGACAAACATGATGAGATGTACAATCATGATCCAAAGGAGAATGAAAACCTAGGCGATTACATGAGTATTGACGTTGGCAAACCCGACGTGAATAATAGGAAGGTCTTAACGGCAGACTTCTTTGATTGTTTTGTCATTAGAAGAGCACTGAGCATCCTACCCACAAACAATGAGGACAATCAAAGGGAGAATTTGTTCCATACGAGGTGTTTGGTACAAGGAAAGGTATGCAACATGATCATTGACAGTGGAAGCTGTAGCAATTTGGTGAGCAATGAAGTTATAGAGAAATTGCAGCTGAGAACCATTCAACACCCACGCCCTTATAAGCTGGGTTGGATGAATGAGTGTGGAGAGATCAGAATTAACAAGCAGGCAAACATCACTTTCAAGATTGGAACCTATGAGGACACAACGCTATGCGACGTCGCCCCGATGCACGCATGCCACATTCTACTGGGACGACCGTGGGAATATGACCGGGATGTAACCCATAAAGGAAAAACAAACCGTTTTTGTTTCACTTTTCAGGGTAAGGAAGTCACGCTCAAACCGATGACACCCACAGAGGTCATGGAATACTATGAGAAGAAGAAAAGCACGGACGCAAGCACTAAGAAGAAGTCCTTGATGGTGTAGAACTTAGGAAGGGCAGAACCACAATACCCAGATCCGTATGTATGTCCTATATATAGCTTTGTGAGCAAGGAGTTCATATCATTAGTATTTGAGGTAGGCATGTTCGAGAACCTTCTTGATAGTCTCAAAGAAATCAACGGGTTAATCGCCATATATAACTGGAGAATTCTGGCAGACAAGTATCCCTCATTAAGCATTGTTACCCTCTTTGACGATCTTCGTTTGAGAGTGATTGTACAAGTTGACCTCACGGATATTATCCCCACGTCATACAAGCATTGCACTCATAACAGGGAGTTATTTTCATCTCTTCGAGATAAAACATTGAGATTCATCAATGTTGTTTTCACACCCTGTGCACGTGGAAGTGGAGTCTTATCAATTCGTGTTAGTACTCGTGAAGAACAAAGACTAGACGAGAGGATACCAAGCCAAAACTTCATGGATTCGAGGTTGAATCCATTTCAAGAGAGGGAGGATGATGTAGGAGCATCAAGGAGCCTAGCGTCAACACTTCAAGTGACGAGACTAACCAAGAGAAGAAGGACTTCAAGCAGAGAACAACGGGACGTGAGAGGAACGTGCCATACTAGGAGGAGGAGCCAGGAACGTGCTACACAATAGAGGAGGAGCAAGACGTGGAAGAAGAGGGAATAGCTCGGGCCGCATTTGAAGAAAGAAGACTTCGGGCTATTTTGAGTGGCTAAATGAACCATTTAGCTATTTTATTTTCAGCCCACTTTGAGACATTTTTAATTTGGGTTTTGTTTTTATTTTAATGTTTTATTTTATGTTTCTAGAAAGTCAATTATCTCCTAAAGATTTGACCTTATCCGTTTGTTAGTTTGATCTTATCTCTTAAAGATTCGATCTTATCTTTTCACATTTATTTTATTTCTTTTATTCTTTCCGGGCTCGATCTTGGATCAAGCCCGCAGCCCATGTAAGCTCAAGGAGGACGTCCCATCTAGCCTATAAAAGGCATGCTAGACGTCCATCATGACTCACTTTTGATTAATAAACCCCTTTGATACTTTTCAGTATTACCTCTCGTGTGACTCGAGAAACCTTGAATAGGTGTGACTCCTATTCAAACCCTAGTTTGGAGTATAGGAGAGTTATTCTTCTTGGTGAGACTCTAAGATAGCTTTCTCTTCCATCTTCAAGCGACTTCGCATGCTTTTGAGGTTAATCGTTCTTCCTCCTAAGTATTCGATTATAGCGGAGAGTTGAATTGCGACTAGGAGATTCGTCCAGTCTATCCATCTACGATCCACCCCAATCACAGGATCCCTCACCGTTGGCCACGTTTCTCATCATCCTCACGTCATCCATCATCTATCTCTTCCTCACGTTTTGGTGTTGAAAGATCGGGAAACCCTAGCGGCTTATCCCCGCATCAATATAGTTAGTTTTCCCTTTTCCCGCATGCATGTTTTAGCCTTAAGTTGTGTTCTTTATACTTGTTTAATGCAACTTTGCGAGTATAGATGTCTACACATACTTTTGGTGTCTTTGTAGGTATTTTGGCGTGTTTCGGAGCTAAAACGATGCATTTGAGGATCAGGCCTCGGGATGGACGCTTAGGAGCGATCACGCAGACACGGGAAAGGAGGAAAAGACGAGCCAAGATGAAACGCACGAGATTGGAGCAATCTCGGTCGAGATCCGAGCCAGCTCGACCGAGATCCCATATCAGAAGTTTCTGTCGAAGAATCTCGGTCCCCATCTCGGTCCCGATCTCGGCCGAGATTTGTTCCATCTCGGCCGAGATTTTTCACATTTGACCGAGATTTCGTTAACGCTGGATCACGAAGCAAATCTCGGCCCCGACTTTCAAAAATCTCGGTCACCGACCGAGATTCCTGTTCGCCGATTTATTTCGTTAATTTTCGGATTTGTTTTAGGGCAGCCCGTTGCGGGATATAAAAGGAAAGCCCTAAATGATTTCCGGGGGTTCCCGTTTCATTCGAATTTCGAGCTCCTTTGGAGAGAGCTTTTTCCCTTTTCTTCTCCCTTTGCCCTACACCATGGTTGGCCATTGTTGAACTTGTTTGAGCTTGGAGGAACTTCGCGAATATTGGGGAATTTGACGTTTTGCTAATCCTCTATCAATAAAGCTGAGTTTCTTCTTTGATCTCTATTTTAGATTCTTGTTTATGCATTCTCTCTTGAATTGATTGAATTGATTGGATTGATAATTGCTTCTTCCATTGAATTGCTTGGATTGATGATTGTTTCTTCCATTGAATTGAGTGGATTGATGATTGCGTTTGAAATGTCGATTGTTGGCTAAAACTCTTGTGGATCCAAGGTGAATTGGGATTTGTTTATACCCGGATTATGATGGAATTTTGTTTATTGCTTAGTTTGAATAGCTTTGAAATCCTTTGGTTGGCTTGTTCTTGAACCTTGTTAGAATTCATCTAGCTAGTAACCTAAACCGGAATTGAGACCTACCCAGTAATGTTCCGCTTAGATACTTGAGTGTTCGACCATACGTAATAGAGGTGAAAACCTCTATTGGGTTGAATGTGCCTAGATTTTGTCCTAAGTAGGGTAATACCTGAGACTTACCCGGTAATGGTTTACCTTTCCCTTAGTTCGGAATTTGGTTTGTTTAGAATTTCCTACCTCTCTACCTTGAAACTTACCCGGTAATAGGTAGTTGGTTTGGAACTAGATAGTCTTGAGACTTACCCGGTAATAGACTATCAGTTTAGAAACGTTCTTCCCTGAAGTTTGTAACCATAGATCTTTTGAGAGATTTCTTGAGTCCGTGCGTATAAACAATGACCTTGAATCCTTGGAATCCAAATTTTCTTTATTGATATACTTTCGTTTGTCTGTTTTACTTGGTTTTCGATCAAATCTGTTATTTGATTGCGAACTCTGCAGAAAACCCTTCAAAACTCCTTTGATCTTTCTTCCCTTCTTTTCCAACCTCGTTCTTTTATTTTGATTTACGCTATATGTGATCACATTTGCATTCCAAACATTTAGTCCTTGAGTTCGACCTTGGAATACTTACCCTAACTGTAATTGACCCATACACTGTGGTTCGCTAAAAATTGGGTGTTTATTTCTTGTTTATAAATTTAAAACATACCGTGTTTTTACTAACCTGTGAGATTTTATCATTATTGATAAAAGTTTATAGGGGCGTGAAATTAGCGAACACTAACCATACACATATATAAGAAGATGCTAGAGCACAAACACACATCAGAAGTTATAACATATCAACATGCTTTCACACATTTACCCGGTTTATTATCTTTAATAAGTCCAAGCGTACACTCAGTCGTATAAATAGATGTATATGAATATACGTGACACGAGGAATGTATATAACCCCGCCTCTGCGTGCAATAGCTAGCTGGAGTGGTATCAGCTCACTTTTCCGTATACCATATGGAGTGGTAGGTGCTCTTCCCGTATACCAGGTCTAACTAGCTTACAGAGAACTTCCCAGACTCCACTACGGGATGAAAGGTAAGTTGTCAAAACCACTACAATGGGCGGTCAATATAACATAGGTCGGTAATGAACCATATCGCATGCTATAAAGCATATAACAAACACCACTCAAGCATACATCCAATATAAAGATAGTAGCTAAGTAAGTCCTATGGACTTACCTCAACCTCAGAAATAGTATCACTACGATCAGCTCTCACTCAGGTCCACTCCAAACTGGAAGACAACACGGCCTATACAAGGCATACATATATATATATATATATATATATATATATATATATATATATATATATATATATATATATATCAAACTCCAATCACACAAAGGGGTCACACCTAGACCCAAGGGATCCATAAGGATCATGTCCAACTCGTAAACCTCAAAGCCGTAACCGGCATATCTATATCATACTCATCAACATCCGATACCTAGCATGGTACTAAGTCCCTCATACTAAGAAAGGAAAGGAGCTACCCAACTATAGGTAGTCCCCGGACATGACGCACCTGCGTAATCAAGGGACGCAGAGGCGGAATAGACAACCCGCAGGCGCGGCAGGGAGCAGCCGCAGGCGCGGTGACAAGGGACGCAAGCAACGCAGGCAAGGCGCGGGCACGGCGCGGGCACGATGGCACAGCGTCCGCAGGGGCGGTGTCTTCCGGGCGCGGGGGCGGCGACGATGCAGAAAGCAATCTCGCGGCTTCTCTTCGGCTCTTCACGTTATCAAATCACGTCTTCTCTCATCCAAAGTCACACACATACATATACATACACATTCCAACATTAATCTATGATTAATTCATCTAATCCTAAACTAAGGAAGAAGAACAAGAAAGAAAGAAAGGAAGAAGGAGCAAGGAGCTCACCTCCACAGCTGTGATCATCCAAGGAAGTACAGAACATACTCTCAGCTAGCCTCTAAAGCTCAGCAAACATGCACACAACATCCAGCAACACCAAGTCACAACAAACTCTAGCAAACTCCAAGAGATTCTCGAGCAAGATCAAGGAAAAGGATGAAGAAGAAAGAAGGACGTAGGAAGGTTGTGAAGGGAATGAAATGGAACCCTTGCTCAACAAGGTAAAACGGAAGAAGTAAGGGTGAAAGGTAAAGCACGGGTCAAAGGTCAACAAAACCGGCTGTAGCCGCAAGAAACTGCGGGGGCGGTTCCCTGGGCCGCGGGAGCGGAAATCCGCAGGGGCGGCATACATGCCCGAGGGTGCGGCAAGGCCAAACTCGGCCAAAGCCAATCTCGGCTAAGGACAAAACTTGGTCCGAAAGACTAAGGCTCTTACACCGACCAGGGGATGAGCACGGCAATCACGGATCAGGTGAGTCCACGTCAATCACGACAATGGTCGGCCACTACAACGGCCCGCTCAAATCATGTATTAATAAACATGATTTGCCTCAACCGAGGAGTGTAGAAAAACATGAAAACCATAATAAACGCCGACAATGATGTCGCCGTGGTCATAGACCACTGAATACGTAAGGCGTAGCCCTTTATGGAAATAGGAAAATAATAACGCCGACAATGATGTCGCCGTGGTCATATACCATTGAATACATAAGGCGTAGCCCGATATAGTAATATACTAAATCATCTCTCATGTGTATATAAATGGCAAATGCCGTTCAAATCAAATACCTAGTAAGTCAATCCTCCATAGAAATCTCGCAAGTATAAACTCTCAAAAAATGCCATAACCCGAAATAAAACACAATCACCGTATAAGACAAGTTAACTCAAGTCATAAATCTCAAAACTTTCAAATCCATAACCACATAAATAATAGCATATCTCGTAATTAAATCATATATCCCGTAAATGAATAAGTCAAATATCTCAAACGTCAAGTGTATAATTATAAACACGTATCAACTCATTTCTTTCAAACGCCTTCAAGCATAACTCATAATAATAATAATCAAGTACGTCAAATCATGCATGCAATAATATAACAACTTAAACTTAAATCATGCTCATATAAAAAGCTCACAAGTACTTGCCTCGATAATAATGTAACGGCGTTTAAGCCAAAACGATAATCTCCGCTAACTCGTTAAACAACCTAAACAAGTAAAGACACGCAATCAACACATATGCTATATTCTATAAAATCACAACACCTTCTAATAGGTGTAAGAGCGACTTACCTATTTTCCAACCCGAGTTTGGTTTCACTTCTCTTAGGGTTTGTCCTTAACCCGTTATCCAACCGAGTATGTACCTAGAATTTCCAACCATGCATATTACGTTCCAGTATTCCAACTCATACTTCAATATGCTTATATTCATTTCCATGAGTTTCAAGATCGATTACGTAGCGTCAAAAGATGAAAGCCGATCGACGGTTGTCGAACTTCGACTTGCTAGACCTTTCCCGAAGACGTAACCGAACCTAAACCAATAAAACTAAACAAGTTTAACTCTATAAGCTAAACTTGGGTCATAAAATGCAACATCAATAAATATGGGTTAAAACCCGTGATTAAAATTTCGGTTAAAATTCGTAAATATCATTTTCTGGGGGAAAAATATGCAAAACTAATAAACTGGGCCCTTTTTGTAAATTAAAAGTTGGGTTAAAACTATAATTTCATTTTCTGGGCAGTTTTACGAAGACAGAAAATGTGGGCTGTTTTTGTAAATGCAAATGTCGGCCATTTTCTGTAAATAAGAATAGAAGGGCATAAATGCAAAAATATAAAATAAATGTGAAGAATGAAAATAAATCTGGGAGCATTTCGTAATTACACCTAAACTCCGGGGTCCCCGACTGTAATTCCGTCAAAAGTCTTGGCCGGCGTTTCTGCATTTTTCCCTGCGATTCCGGCGCTGGAAGGGGACTGCGACGGCCTCCCTCGACGGCCCAAGGCGAGGGATTCCCTTCGGTTGTGGCGGTGGCTTCTACGTTTCTGGCGAGAGCGGCTCGCTAGTGAACCCGACAGAGGAGCTCGAGAAGGAGAGGGAAAGCGGGTCTGGGCTCCTCCGGCGCTGCAGTTGGTTTCACGGTGGCGACATCTCTCCGGAGAGATTCGATCCAACACACAAGGGATTGTGGGCTTCTCCGGCGAAGATCGACTGGAGAGGAGAGATGGGGACGGGAGAGTTCGATGGTGGTGGTCCCGGCGGCTCCTCCAGGTTGCAGAGTTGGGAGAGAAGGGCGAAGGAGAGGGCGATAATAGAGTGAGGCGGGAGATGGTATGAAGTTCAGAGGGTGGTGGTTGTTACTCCGGCGAGCTCGAGAAGGCGAGAGGGAGAGAAGCTGGCGGCCGGAGGAGAATAAACAGAGGGGAGATATAGGGGCGGGAGAGTTCGATGGTGGGGAGTGAGGGAAGCCGGGAGAGAGAAGGAGATAGAGTAGAGAGATGGGGACTGGCTGAGAGAGGGATGTGGTGTGCCGGGAGCGAGAGGTCGGGATAGGGGAAATAGAGGGGTAGTCCTGGTCGAGGAGAGATCCGAGTCGAGGGGTCGGCTAGGTAGCATGGCCAGAGGGACAAGGCTGCAGAGAAGAGAGGAACGGGAGTGGTGCAGGGAGCTCATCATAACGCAGAGCTAGGGATAGCTGGGCGGGCGTGTGTAGAGGAGGCGTGTAGGAGAGGAGAAGCGGGAAGAAGAAAGAAGAAGGAGGCGGGCCCGAGTGACGTGGTGTGGGCCCAGAAGAAAGAGAAATGAGGGAGGAACGCCCAGGTGGCGCCGGCTGGGTCCGGGTGAAGTGATAAAAGGAAAAAGATAAAGAAATAGGAAAAAGGAAAAATAAAATAATTTAAATCACGATAAAAATATAACGTAATGGAAGTTATGGATCGGAATGTTTTTCGAAACTTTCCGTAAAATACAAATTCGTAAGATTTTAAATTTACGATATAAAAATATTAATAACTAGCTTAGTTCCCGTGCCATGCACGGGTTTGGTTTAAACTAATATATTATACTTATGATTCAATCGATTGCGATAATAAGATTAAAAAAATTAATTATAAATAAATGTAAGTTAGTAGAGTGAAATGAGCAATATAATCATCTTTATATATTACAATATTAAATGTTTATAAAAAGATACGTTAAAAATAGTTTAGTTTTTTATAAATATTATAAGTGGTAAATATGGTATAACTATGGCATCAATATATATGATTCTCCGTAATTTCCACCTTGTGTAGAAAAATTGTCTAATATATATTTTAATTTTGTTTTTCATAATATAGTCTTTCCAAGTATATATAATTCTAAATCTCAAATTAGGATATAGTACATATTAATATCTTCATTAATGTGTATAATTTTTTTAAGAAATAATGAGGTGGCATAACCTCGAGATGACATGTGAAAAAAATGTG
Organism: Fagopyrum tataricum; assembly: GCA_002319775.1. Classification (NCBI taxonomy): domain Eukaryota; kingdom Viridiplantae; phylum Streptophyta; class Magnoliopsida; order Caryophyllales; family Polygonaceae; genus Fagopyrum; species Fagopyrum tataricum. The sequence goes on from CM008284.1 coordinate 30,685,662, forward strand.
ATGTGGCTTAATGTAAAAATAACATGTGACAAATTTAATGTAGTGATGACATGTGAAAATATTCACTTATATTTTAATATTATATAGTAGATATGCGGAAATTATTACTATAAAACGCACTCTATATTTGGGGCGTTTCAGTGGAGAAGGGAGGTGGGCTGGCAAGGATGGTTGGCCTAGTGCAAGAAAGCAAGAGTATGAGGGAAATGGGCTTGGGAAGGAACACGACCCAAGTGTGTAAAGGCCGGCCAAGAACAGCCAGGAGGTATTGCTCCTCATCCGGTTCATCAGACCGATTTGGTTCTAAGGGTTTATAAACAAGGTTTGGTTTAGCTATCCGATCGGTTTAGATTCGTTTGGATTATCTCTCCATTTATGATTCGGATTTCCGGATTAAATAAAAATAAAAAATAAAAAAACTAAAATTTTAAAATAACCAGGAAAAATTATTAAAATTTGCAGGCGGCTGTTACATATTTTCCCTCTTTTGGCTATGTATACTTGTGTTTTTATTTTAACCAATACATATGTGGTCTTTGTGAATTAGATACCTGTTTATACTACATTTGACCTTGTACCCTTGAAAAGAAGGTTGTTTTATTGAGGTAAAACTTTTACGATTAGGAGCAAACCAAATTTTCGCGTCGACACAGGATTCCACGACCTAGCAATTGTCAAGACCATACCATGTTCCATACTTGTGGCCCAAGCCCACACTATCATATCCTCCGTGAACGGCCATCACCTACCTGTCGTGAAAACTGATACGTAATCTACTTTGGATCGAATCACCGGAAGTCCAACAACGCCCACAACATATGCGGCATAGCTCTACAAAATAGTAGGATCACCAAATAGTACAAACTAAATCGGTATATACTACTCTGACATATATTTGTCCCTAGCTAAGTTCAAATTTAAAATGTCAAACAAAATCATATTAAGTCTTTAATATTGAACCTAACTCCAAAATATTAGGAAAAAATAAAATATACATGGTTAAGTACAACTAGGTTAAAATGTCCAACAATATCTTAATAAGTCCAAAATTTAAAATTTATGTCTAAAATTTTAGGAATTTTTTTAAAATATATATAGCGAAGTCAAGTTCAAAATGTCAAATATTATAATAGTAAGTCCAAAATTTCAAACCTAAGTCCAAAATATGGGAGGATATACCTAACAAAGTCCAATCTATATATATTGCTGAAACAAGATGCATTTTGCTTACGTGTCGCATCTTAAAGGCATGTCACGTAAGATTTTTTTTGAGTTATTTACAGATTTGCCACACTATATTTATCGATTTTTCATTCATTCTTTTATAAAAAAATTATTGTTAAAATTATTAAACAGTCAACGTGCCACGTCAGTTTCCATTAAGTATATACCCATGACACATCATCCTATTAATCTCCAACTAGTGTATTTTTCATGCACTGCACGGGACGTGACTTAATAGTTATTCATAACATTTGTATGATAAAATAATCTTCTATATAACTTAATATTAGCTATTCATTACAAATTTAACTATATTTTATCATACATATAATACGGTAACAAATTCAAGTTATATTTATAACTATAACATATCAAATTGTACATATTGTGGTTCTAAACATATAAACCATTTAGTTTAGAACAACGATCTAGTTAGTTTTCAAAATAAAAATTATAAAATTAATATTAAAAAACGACTAACTAATTGTTTCTTATAATTTGTTGGGGATATGAAAGTTTATTTAAAACGACAATCCTGCTCATGTGTACAATTTATAATTCTGATTTGAATATTTTTGAGTTGGGATAAATCCGGATTTTAGATTTGATTTATAAAAAAATTTACCCTAAATTATTTTATTTAACAATATAGGCTGAAGAAAAAAAATGGTTGAGAAGCAAAACGTGATAATCTGGAGATATTCTTGTTACAATAAAATTAACCTAAATTATTTTTATTAAAAACCAATTTAAGATTTACTATTAATAATTTTTTTGGAGGCTTCGATAAATGTCGGCGCGACACGTGGCAAGGAAGAGCTCTCCTTTAATACTTATAAGATTATTTATTATTATCAAAACTAAAAAGGATTTTCGGTTACTACAAATACCAAATTTGAAATAAATTTTCTGATGTAGTTTGTTTTTAATATAAAAATTATTTGGTTTTTATAAAATATAGTTATTTTTATATGGTCTTTTTTTCTAGAGGATTTAAAATATCAATTTTATGTTTAAAAGGCCATTTAGCCTATAATCAAATTTTATATAGATTAATATTGATATATAATACGTAAAAATTATAATATAATATTTTTATTTAGGTAAAACCCGCACAAGCTGCGGGCACTGATCTTGTAAAGTTTAAAATGTCAAATAATATTATAATAAGTCCAATATTTTAAACCTAAGTCAACAATATTAAGGAAAAAAAAACCTAAATAAGTTCAACTAAGTTCAAAATGCCAAATAATATCATAAGAAGTCCAAGATTTCAAACCTAAGTCTAAAATATTAGGAATAAATATACCTAACTAAATCCAACTAAGTTTAAATTGTCAAATAATATCGTGATAAGTCCAAGATTTTAAACCTAGGTCCAAAATAATATGAAAAATAAAATAGTATATCCTTATCCTTACTTTTATAAAATGGAGAGTACTCCCTTACAATAGTCAATTTCCATTTTTATCCCAGACCTAAATCATTCTATTTTCTAATTTGTCCTTATTTATGATTCACATGTTGCTTCAACGTGTCGTCTCCTCTTCCACTCTCAATACTCTGCAACTTCTTTCTTTACTTACGCTTCATCTAATGTGTGTTTTCCTAAAATCGATGAGGTGCTTCTTCACAAGGTAATCATATGAGGAGACGACTCTAGCAAGAAGACCATCTTCGAGTAATTTTGTTTTGCTTCTGTTACTTATATTTTCAATCTCGATTTCTTCTTCTTCCTCTCTCAGGTCTTTCATATCCATGACGCTATTTCGCTTCTTCATCGTTTGTTCCCAAACGTGCATCTAAAAGTCCGACTTCTTCTTGGTTCAAGTTTGAATCAACTCAAATCGTAGTTTGTTTTCTTCTTTTTTTAATGTCACTTGTTTTTTCTTCCCCTAATTTTTTCCCTTATGAATCTATTGCTTAAGTTTGGGGGTCATCTTCCTGATTTAGGGTTTTCTTTATTGTTGCGCCAACCATGACTTCAAAGAGGATCTTGAAGAATCTCCAATGTTTCTTCCTCGGTCACCACAACTCACCGCTTGCCGCGTTGACCTGTTGAAAAATATGGCACCACTCTTGTGTTGGCCTTTGAGTATATTATCTTCTCCTCTTCAAATTCACTTGAAATTTATTTTAATTAGCTTTGAAATGTTAATATACTCGATTTCTTTAAGGATTTTTTAAGTATTGGGATATGATATATCTGCAGATGATTACAACATGTAAGAAAATGTATGATGAGGTGATTTCCTTTCTTGTGAACTTATACAATTTTCATGGAGGATTTCATTTTTTGGCTATTATCCTTTATCATGATAATGAATTTGCATGTTTCCAGGCTCAAAATTTTATGGTAGCTCTAATACAAACATGTTGACTTAGAAGCGTGTTTATATGTTTTTGTTGTTATAAAGCAATTGTGTGATATGATAAAGAATCAAGTTGGAGGTGTTGATTTCCTTCAAAAGTTGAGAATGATCGGACATCAATACATGATACATCTATATTGTAATTGTTGACCAAAATACATATTTTGAATTTAAATAATTAAGTACCTGTTGTGAGGATCTTCAATTTTATTTTCTTCTTCTTCTTCTTCTTCTTCTAAAGTTCGGTTTTCTTGTTTGAGGGTTTAAACTTATGATGATCGTATTGTTTGTAACACCCCAAATCCGTAGGACTCGAGGTGCTACTGGGCTAGGATCTCACAATTGATCATGACCCTAGCCTGACAACAAGTTCACTGAATCTTACAACAAGGCACATATAGATTAAATACAAAACATCAAAATGATATATATAAGAATCAGAAGGTAATACATCAGAACCGCTGAGTACAAAAGAAACATAACTGTACAACAAAATATTCCATAAACCCCGATAACGACCCAGTGTACGGAGCCCTCATCGGATCCCCCACTCTGGATCACTCTGTAGCTCTCCTAACCTGCAAAGGATCTACAACACGGTATAAAACCGTTAGCTAACCATACACATATATATAGAGATGCAAGAGCACAAACACACATCAGAACTCATAAACATCTCATCATGCTACCACACATTTACCCGGTTTATTATCTTTATAACGTCAATCACTCCAATCGTATATATATATAAATATCAATATGAACATATATGACACGAGGAATATAACCCTCTCCTCTGGGTGCTCATGGCAGCTGGAGTGGCCCCTGGTCACACCCACCCGTGTACCCAGAGGGAATGGGGAGTGGCCAACCGTGTACCAAGTTTGACCCAACCACAAAGAACCGCCCAGACTCCAAAGGGATGAAAGAGACAACTGTCATGGCCCTACAATGGGCAATCACTATACCATAGGTCGTTAATCATCATAACGCATGCTATAAAGCAGATAACACACACACCACTCATGCACACATCCAATATAAGGATGGTAGCTAAGTAAGTCCTATGGACTTACCTCAACCTCGAAGTAATCTCAACCACGACCTCAAACACGGTCCACTCTAATCTAGAGGACAACACTGCCTAGTAACAAGGCATAACAATATATCAAACTCATATCCATCAAAGGAGTCACACCTAGACCCAAGGGATCCATAAGGATCGTATCCTAACTCATAAACCTCAAAGCCATAACCGGCATAAACGATATCATGATCATCCTCATTCTATCCTCATACACATACCTAGCATGTCACTAAACCGCTCATACTAGGAAAGAAAAGGATCTACCCAACTCTAGGTAGACCCGGGACAAGACGCACCTGCGTGACGGAAAGACGCAGGGGCGGAATAGGCAACCCGTAAGCGCGGTAATGCTCGGCCGCAGGCGCGGTGACAGTGGCCGCAGGCAACGCAGGCACGGCGCAGGCGCTGTGACACGGCTCCCGCAGGGGCGGCGGCTTCCAGGCGCGGGGGCGGCAACAGTGCAGGAAGTGATCCCACGATTCCTCTTCGGCTCTTCACATGATCAAATCACGTCTTCTTCATTCCAAAGTCACACACATACATATACATACACATTCCAACATCAATCTATGATCAATTCATCTAATCCTAAGCTAAGGAAGATGGAATCAAAGAAAAGAAGAAGAAGACTTACCACACTTGTGGTCCTAGGCTGCAAGGAAGATCAAAACCACACCTCAACTGGCCTCAAGCTCAGCACAAAGCACAACATCAACCTCAACAATCAACAGAACCAACTCTCTTGTAAACTTCAAGAGAAACCAACACAATACCAAGGGAAGAGAAGGAGGCAAGAAGGAGAACGTGAAGAAGGTGAAGAAAGAAGACTGAAGAAGAAACCCTTGCTCTCCAAGGTAAGAAGAGAAGGTAAAGCATGAGTCAAAACGGTCAACAAAGTCGGTTGCAACCGCAAGAAACCGCAGGGGCGGGTTTCCCGGCCGCAGGGGCGGATCACTACACTGGCCGCAGGGGCGGCTCCACGAACCCGCGGGGACGGCTAAGGCCAAATCTGCCTCCCAAAGACTAAGGCTCTTACATTGTATCTATTTGATAATGTATCTACTAGAGACTTACCACTACTTTTTAGCCGGAATGGCAACCTTGGTGAGTTTATTATGTTGTGTATGCTGCTGAATTTTATCTCATGTATAATTATCTCTCTTAATTTTGTACAAAGAGATATAAATAGAATTTTAATTTTTTTTGCTGAATAGTTCAATTAAAAACCCCGTGTTCATGTGATTTGTTCTTGCTTTTATTCCTGCAAATTTATCTCTTTCATGTATACACCTCAAAGAAAATTGAAATCGTAATGTTTTAATTTAGGTTTTATCTACATTTTTCTTCTTTAGATGACTTCTCCAAACAAATTCACTTGGGTGCGTATAGGTATGTGCTTCCTTAGTACTTAAGTTTCTTTGTGGATTCCTCATTTTGTGTGCATTTTTTTGTTGAATAGTTGAATTGAAAAACCCGTGTTCAAGTAATTTTTTCTTGCTTTTTCCTGGAAATTTATCTGTTTCATGTATACACCTCAAAGAAAAGTGAACTCATGATGCTTTAATTTAGGTTTTATCTACATTTTGTTTCTTTAGATGACTTCTCCAACCCAATTCACTTGGATGCGTACAAGTATGTGCTTCTCCGGTACTTAAGTTTCTTTTCTTAACTTTTTTGTCCTAGGTTTGTGTCCCCTACAGAACTACAAATTGGGTTTGTGAAACTTTCTTTTTTCCCTACTACTTCTCTTCCTTTCACTTACTCAAAATTTTTGAATGAATACAATGCTCCTTGTTCATCATAAGTGGGTAATTTTTTAAAATATGAAATACCGTGGCAAATCTAAAATTTTAGATTACTTGTTCTCGATACAAAAAGTAAATACAACTGTGCTAAATTGACTTTTGACAGGGTTGATGTGATGGGAAAGAGGTTAGGTGATGAGGTATGTAAAAATGGCTGGTGTTTGAGTGTAGATCTATATCCGGGACATTTAATTTCAATCAATTTTAATTTTGGTGTGAGTGTTGGATGTGGTTGGCCAGTGGCCTGGATTAAGAAAAGTACCCATTATTGTTCACTCTTTAGGTGGGCTTATTGCAAGATATGTTGTTAGGAAGCTTTATGAACCTCCTGAAGAATTAAAATATAAATCGAGTGAGAAAAATGACTTGTTTGAAAATCACCCTAGAACAACAAAGCATGGCAAGAATTGTTTGATTGGAGCTTGTGAATTTCTTGCTGAATTTGAGGCAACTAAGTCATTGTAGTAAGCTATGTTTATTATCTTTTTTTCCGTCCTGAATTTTATAGTTTGTTGCTGAACTTTTTCTTTCTGAAAATTACCGACTACTTCCAATTGCTTTGAACTCTCAGTTTAGAGAAGGCTCGAGTGGTCTTATTCAGATATTGATAATTGTGTGTTGTTATCAGTTTTCAAGGAACTCAAATCATCATTGCTTCAATGGATATGTCTAAGGGTTTTGATCCTTTAGTTTAGGTTGCAGCTAGATGTCTGTATTTCTAGTGAGGACAATAGTATTCATCGATCATCCAAATAACTTAGGAATTAGTATTGAGAAAACAAATGACTTTTTCACACATGAGCACGATTTAGTTTCTGAGTGTTAATTTCGATAAGTTGTATGAGTTCATTATTGATCTAGATCTCTGATGATTTCAAACACATTGTTCCCAAAGACTAAGGCTCTTACACCTCACCCCCCTAAAAACAAGTTTCGTCCCGAAACTTGTAAAGTCCTAACCACTCAGACTCAAAAGCCGAGGTATAACTCTCTCTACCGGATGAATCACATCTCCGCACATATGGTATCAACCTATATCGCTCTATAACCTCAAGCACGGGCATGAAGGAACTCATTATCTCCAGCTGTAAGGTCACTATACTATCCAGGGCATAGAGGAAAAACATCTCTAGCCAAACCATCATCATATCACAAGGGCGTAGAGGAAAAACATCTCTAGCCAACTCATCAACATAATTAAATGCATGGAGGAAAAAACATCTCCAACACTACTATGTCCATCAAAATAGCATGGAGGAATAACCATCTCCAGCTAAATCCTAATCGTATCACAATAGCATGGAGGAAAGAGCCATCTCCAGCTATAAACATCAGTCGTACTAGCACAACAAGATCTACTAAGATCACGTATCACATCATAGCTAGTACAAAAATAAACACATCATAGCATATAAGCACATAAGCATAACATCACCAAGATAGTACAAAGATCTACTCGTCGATCCTACTAGTACATCTATCTCGGCATAAAACTCTGGATAGTTCCTCTGGATACTATCCTCAGTTTCTCATGTAGCCTCATTAGGTCCTCGTCTCGACCACTGTATTCTCAGCATAGGAATGTCCTTCGAACGCAGGCGTCTCATACCTCGATCTAGGACTTCAATCGGGTGCTCAACAAAAGTGTGGTCCGGCTCCACCACCAAATCATCATAACTCACGATGTGTCTCGGATCTAGTATGTACTCCCTCAGCTGAAACACGTGAAACACAGGTTGAACACATTCTAACCTCGGAGGCAAAGCCAATCTGTATGCTGCGCTCCCAACCCGATCAAGAATCTCGAACGGTCCGACATATCGGGCTCAACTTCCCCTTAATGCCAAAACGCCTAACACCTCGTGTCGGGGACACTCTCATCCACACATGAGCTCCCACTCTGAACTCTAGAGGTCTACGCCTCCTATCAGCATACGACTTCTGACGACTCTGAGCAGTCAGCATCGTCTCTCTAATGCTACTCGAGCCACATCATCTTGAATTTGATCAGGTGTCAAACCACTAACACTGGTCTGCTCATCCCATCATAATGGAGTACAACATCTCTGTCCATACAGTGCCTCATATGGGGCCATCCCAATCGATGCATGCCAGCTGTTGTATGAGAACTCAACTAGTGGGAGATGATTCGTCCACACTTGTCCCCAATCCAACACACAAGCTCGCAGCATACCCTCCAGTGTCTGAATGGTCCTCTCTGTCTGACCATCTGTCTGAGGATGGAACGCAGTAGTGAAATGCAAACTCGTCCCCAGGGCAGTTTGAATCTGCTGCCAGAATCTCGAGGTAAATCGTCCATCTCTGTCTGAGACGATCGTCCTCGGTACACCATTGAATCTCACTATCTGCCTAGTGTACTCCTCTGCTAATCTGCTTACCGGCTACGTTTCCCTAATAGGGATAAAACGTTCCGTCTTCGTCAGTCGGTCCACTATAACCCAGATGGAATAAAAGCTCCTACTCGGTCTCAGTCCAGTCACAAAGTCCATGGTGACATCCTCCCACTTCCTCTGTGGAACAGGAAGTGGATGGAGTTCACCTTCAGGTCTGCAATGCTCTATCTTGATCTGCTGACAGGTCGCACACTGTGCCACAAATCTGGCCACATCGGACTTCAGCCCTCCCCACCAATATGAACGTCTCACATCCTGGTACATCTTACTCGTACCTGGGTGTATAGAGTAAGGGGTACAGTGAGCCTCCTGTAATATTCTTTGGCGTAGATCCGCATCAGCAGGTACACAAACGCGACCGTGGCGTCTCAATACTCCATCTGCTCCTAGCAGGAACTGTGGTGCCTCATCTCTAGACATCCTCTCTCGGATCCTCATCAGTGTCGGGCAGGTCTCCTGATTATGCTAGATCTCACCCAACAGATCAGGAAGAACCTCTAAAGTACGCAGCTGGGCATCCTCATCAGGAAACTTGATGTCTAACTCTAACCAGATCAGGTCTCTTTGCAACTGATGCTGAAATGTCAGCCTCGTAATCGCCTACTCTCGAGGCGTCTTCCTGCTCAAGGCGTCGGTGACAACATTCTCCTTCCTTGGATGGGACAGAATCTCAAGATCAAAATTCTTGATCAGCTCGAGCCACCTACGCTGGCGGTTATTCAATTCCCGCTGCGTGAAAATGTACTTCAGAATCTGATGGTCTGTGAAGATCTGACATGTAACACCATACAGGTAATGTCTCCAGATCTTCAGTGCATGAACTACCGCTGCCAACTCTAGACGCATATGCAGTCACTCGGTCTCTCTGCATCAATACACATCCCAAGCCTAGCTTGGATGCATCATTGTAAACCACAAAATCCTCTGTACCCTCTGGCTGTGCCAAAATAGGAGCAGAAGTCAGACGTCTCTTCAGCTCCTCAAAACTCTGCAAACACTGATTAGACCATACAAATCTGGTAGTCTTCCTTAGTAGACTCGTCAGTGGACGGACAATCACAGAAAATCCCTCCACAAAGCGTCTGTAATAACCGGTTAGGCCACGAAAGCTACGTGCTTCCTTGACGTTCGTCGGTGTAGTCCAAGTTGCTACTGCTTCAATCTTGGCTGGATCCACCTTGATCCCTTCAGCTGAAACCACATGACCCAGGAATGCTACCTCTGGCATCCAGAACTCACACTTAGAGAACTTAGCATAAAGTTCTCTATCCCGTAAAACCTACAATACAGTCCTCAGTTGTCCTTCATGCTCCTCTTGGCTGCGAGAGTACACCAAAATGTCATCTATGAAAACCACCACAAACTGATCCAGGAAGTCGATGAAGATGTTGTTCATCAACTCCATAAAAACTGTTGGGGCATGGTAAGCCCAAATGGCATCACTACAAACTCGTAGTGTCCGTATCTGGTCCGGAATGCTGTCCTGTGCACATCATGCTCTCTCACCCTCAGCTGGTGATATCCTGAACGCAGATCAATCTTGGAGAATACAGTCGCTCCCTGAAGCTGATCTAACAAATCATCAATAAGAGGCAATGGATACTTGTTCTTGATGGTCACCTTGTTCAGCTCTTTGTAATCAATGCATAATCTCAGTGATCCGTCCTTCTTCCGTACGAAGAGGACAGATGCTCCCCATGGGGACACGCTAAGGCGAATGAAGCCCTTCTCAACCATCTCCTCAAGTTGCTTCTTGACAAGCATATTTCCTAAGGTCGTTATAATAAACTTATCAAGTTAAATCCGAACTTAATACTAATCAATGTATAGCGATTAAGCAAGGGTCGAACCCAAGGGAGTTTTATCAAGTTTCTATTAAATTCAATTATTGATTTGGTAACAAAAAGGGGGGGGGGGATTGGATTGTAATATGTGACAAGACAAACATGCAATTGAAGTAAAGATTGAGGATGAAAATAATAAGACAAACACTACACTAGGTTAGATTTCTGCTTGCATATAACTTGGTTGGTTCTTTTTAGAAGCATTCAATATTTGTTCTCATCTTGATCATATTTATGCATTAAGCCAACCGGCATTAAAACAACTTAACAAGTTGCTAATCCGTAAACCTACAAGACCAAACAACAAGTTAGCATTCTACCAAAGATAAAGAGATACATAAAACTAAGTGGAAAATAAAAATATAAATAATAAGTTGCTAATCCGTTAATCTTATTATGTAGTTATATTCCTTTTTACACTTAGATACTCACAACCCGTTCATACCTAAGAGTTTGCTACCGAATTAATGACCCGAACCCGGAACCAATTAACCTTAGCCTTTTGCATGCAATTATACAACTTAGGTGATCAAACTAAGTGGAAAATAAACATACAAACTAAGTTAAACACAAGAAATATAACTCAAATATATATTGAATAAAACTTCTATTTAAAAGAACTTACAACCAACTTATATGAAGCTTCAATCCACCCAATGTAGCAAAGGAAGACTTAGCACTCCATACAAAAGACAAATGAAATATAGAGGCTTTTGTGGGAAAATGAGATGATTATAGACTAAGCCAAGGGCTCTATTTATACTACAAAATGCATTAAAAAGGAGTAAAGAGGCTGTGCAAACAACCACCATAAAGAATGGAGTAAAGAGGTTGTGCAAACAGCCACAATTAAGACCATAAAGCCGACGAAAACAGCCGGAGTAAAGTCCTCTAACGCTAACCCGCACCCGCGGACAAGGGAGCCGCAGGGGTGGTTTAGGCCAAAACGTTCCATCTTCCTCGTGTCCGCGAGGGCGGCTCGACATTCCCGCGGGGGTTGGTTCTTCAATGCTCTTTGAATGTCTGACTCTTCAACTTCGTGGCGTTTCTGATGAAAACCCGCAGGCGTGGCTCAGAGTCACCACAGGGGCGGTGACACTGGGTCTTCGGCTTCACAGAGCCGCTGGCAAGGGTGCAGGCATGAGCGTTGGGCGCTGTCTTCGCTTCTTCAGGATGGGTCACCGCAGGGGCGGACGAAGACGGCCGCAGGGGCGGTGACATGTCTCTTATTGGTCGCGGGCGAAGGCGCTGGTTGCGGCTCTCGGCGTGGGTCTTCAGGGTTGTCACCGCAGGGGCGGCCAGAGGCGGCCGCGGGGGCGGTGACAAGCTTCTATCGGCGCATGTGAAGCCGCTGGCTGCGGCACTGGACATGACTGCCACCGCAAGAGCGGTGACACTACTCCGCGGGGGCGGTGTGGCACCAGAAACCTGTCTTCGACGCTTTACTTCAACTCCTTAGTGTTGCTAATACATTCTTTTGCTTCATAATATGACTCGAAAACCTAAAAACGACTCTAAAAGCTACCTAAATTGATAGTGATTCCATCACCTATCAAACTCCCCCATACTTAAACTCTTTACTCGTCCCGAGTAAACAACACATCAAACAAATCAGCACACAAGCCGCAGGAAATATGGTGTAGTAGGAAAGATGAGGAACAAAAGAGAAAAAATTACCAAAGAAAGTGAGAAAAGAGAGAAAGAAGAAAATGTGAGAAAATCTACCATCCTATTTGCTCCAAGAGTGACCTACCCGGACATCCTCCTTATGACTCCCCTTCTTATGTCGCCAATGTACCTACACTCGGTATCGCTCATTTTGCCAAGGATCCCTTTCGGGTTTTCACCTTGCCACTCTTCTTTTCATGATGATCTCACCAAAAATCTCACATCCCTCAAGTCCAATTTTGCACCAACCTAGAGTTGGTCGGACTACCTTCTTTTTGCCTAAACCGCCATTTCGGGTTTTCAGTTTATCCAAGGGTTTCTTGCCTTTTTCTCAATTATTTGGCTTTCTCTCTCTCTCTCTCTCTCTCTCTCTCTCTCTCTTGACTGATATGAATTACAATAAGAATATAAAAAAAACAAACTCAAATAACTAGAAATCTCAAAATAACTCAAATAAAATGCATGATAAGTACCCTCCCCCATACTTGAAGAACGCTTTGCCCTCAAAGTGTGAAAATGAAAGCAAAGATAATAACATGGAGAAGGGAAAAAAAGGTGGCTCACTAGTGGGATGGTCCAGCTGGACCATCCGGACCGTGCTCCGGTGGATAGGGGAAGTGGCTGAAAAAGTGCTCCTGACGCTGGTACAAGCCGTCAAGGCGGGCCTGCTGCATGTCCATCCTAGAGACGAAAGAGGTCTCAAAGTTGGCTTGCCAAGCCAACTGCTGATCCTCCATCCTCCTCTGCTGAGCCTCCTGCCAAGCATCCTAACGCCGGTCAAAATGCTCGGTCATCCTCCCCTTAAAATTTGTCTGCCACACCTGTTGTTGCTCGAGCATAGATGTCTGGTAGCCGGTCTGCCACTGCTGATGCTTCGTGGTCAGAGCCGCCATCTGAGCTAGCAGACTGGCGTGTGTGGTGTCGTCCTCCGCTGCCGCGGTGGGCATCTCCTCATCATCGGGCATATGGTCCTCATGGGGGCCCTGCTAGAGCTCGCCGCATGCCGCTCAATAATGGCAACCTGTGATTTCCTCGGGACGTAGGGGTCGGCGGCGATGTACAGGTCGGAGAGCTCATCTCCTAAAGGTAGCGGCCAGGGCAGGTAGGTGATGTGACTCCCATCTGCAAAAGACAACCAGAAGAGGTTCTCACCATCCCTCCTCAGGAGCTTGTAGCGCCGTAGAAGAGCCTCGTCGTAAAATGGGATTGCTAACCCATCCTCCAGCTCGGTCAAGTCTATGACCTGCTCTGCAATCAAGGAGATGATCCCACATCCAACAATGTCACGCGGCTCGTTCTTCCTAATCCGCTTCAAAGCGGTAAGGAAGAGGGTAATCCAATCCGGCACGGTGTCACATGCCGAAACACAGGTAAATAGTAAGGGGAGGTCCTTGAGGGCAACCTTGTTCTCCTCCTTGTGTCCACAAAAGACACACATAAAAATCTTGGATATGAGCCTCAAGCAGGGGTGAGTGAGTTTGTTGTTGTACTCACCCCCCGCTTGAAAGTCGGAGCCGGTAGCAGCTCGCCAAAATGCAAACAAGTCGGGTGTAGGGCCGACTCCCACCATTTTTCAGAGGGGTATTTAGAAACCCCAAAAGCCTCTTGTAGTTGTGCAAAATTCACCGTGTATTTCCTTTTGTTGAATTTGAAGGTAAGGCCGGTGCAGATGTGGTCTTCCTTCTCCATGTTAAACGTAGTCACGAACTGTCTGGTCAGCTCGGGATACGTTTTGGCACTCTTTCCCAGGAATTCCCCGAGCCCAGCATTGCTCAGGAAAGACTGCATGCTTTCCAACATGCCCAACCTCTCTAAGGTCGGAACGTGCAAGAACCGAGTTGCAAAGATTTGTCGGTCCTGCACGATCTCATACCGAGCCTTTTCCCTCTCATTCATCTTAAATTTTCTTGTTGAATCCATTCTAGCAGCAAGTTTGAGCAAAAAATTAGAATTTCACAAAGGAAAAGGAAGTAAACGACCTTCTGTTGTGTTTCCCGCAGGCGCGGTTTGAAGACCCGGGGGGCGGTGAGGCGCGGTCGCGGCGACAACGAAGGCGCGAGGGCGGGAGAAGACAGGAAACGAACTCGTGATAGTTTGCTGGTGGCTGCTCCTGTGGTGCTTGTCCGGCGTCCGTTGGTGCTTCCGACGGTGGTTGACGGTGGTTTTGGAGGGTGGTGAGTGGTGGTGATAGATTAGGTTTAGGGTTTGTGAGATTGTGGGTTAGGGGAGAGATGCAGCCGGGTGGGGGGAAAAAGATGCTTGACGGCGCAGGGGCATGGTGAGGGTGATGCAGGGGCGTGGTGGCTGGGTGGCGCAAGGACGGCGAATCGGCGCTGGGGCGTTTTTGAGGGCTTGTGTATGAGAGTGTTTTCGAGAGATAGAATGTGAGGAGGAGTGAAAGTGTTGAGTGGAATAGGTTTTAATCCCGAGCTATTTTTTTTTCTAGGTAAACCCGTAGGGGCGGGGCCTGTCACCGCTGGAGCGGTGACAAGGGAAGGGGAGACGCAGGACCAGCGCCGGGTGCGGCGCTGGGATCGTTTTGTCAAGGGAAAAGCCGCGGGTGCGGGGGTCTGTCACCGCGAGGGCGGTGACAGCTTTGTGCTTGCGCTGACTCAGCGCCGGGGGCGGGCTGGGAGCGCAGTGTTATCGCGGGGGCGGTGACACGGGGACACAGGTGCGGTTTTCTTGACAGAACGTCAGAACCTCCTTTTCTTATTTTCTCGGGTTGCCTCCCGAGCAGCGCCTTTGTTTTACGTCGTTGGCTCGACGTAAGGCCTTCACTTCTCTGCTTTGGTTTCCTCCAAGACCATCTCATCGATTGGATCAATCTTCACTCCCTCATGGTATAACTTGAGCCTTTGTGCATTGACTTTGAAGATCTTGTGTGTTTGTGGATCGTAAAGATCCACAACACCATGTGGATGGACTTCGGCTATAACGTACGGACCTGTCCATCTTGAGCGAAGTTTTCCTGCAAAAAGCTTCAAACGTGATTGAAATAAAAGGACTTTGTTACCCGCTTGGAAGTCCTTTCGGAGGATATTCCGGTCATGCCTTGCCTTGGTTTTTTCCTTGTGTGCTGTGGCATGGTCATATGTATCGAGCCTCAGTTCATCAAGCTCTTACAATTGGAGTTTCCGGAATTCACCAACTTCATTCATGTTCATGTTGCACTTTTTCACCGCCCACCAAGCCTTGTGTTCTAGCTCCACCGGTAGGTGACATGCCTTTCCAAACACAAGCCGGAATGGTGACATCCCAATGGGGGTCTTGTACGCCGTGCGGTACGCCCACAAAGCATCGTTGAGCCTTAAGCTCCAATCCTTCCTTCCGGGGGTAACCGTCTTTTCGAGGATCGTCTTGATCTCTCGATTTGACACTTCCGCTTGCCCATTGGTTTGTGGGTGGTATGCCGTGGAAACTCGTTGATGGACATGATACTTCTTGAGGAGGGTTGTGATCGTCTTATTGCAAAAGTGTGTTCCCCTATCGCTTATCAAAGCCTTAGGGATGCCGAACCTCGCAAAGATGTTATCCTTAAGAAAAGCTGCCATAACTTTAGAATCATCAGTTTTGGTGGCCTTTGCTTCCACCCACTTGGAAACATAGTCCACCGCAAGTAAAATATAGGTATTTCCAAAGGAGTTAGGAAAAGGGCCCATAAAATCTATCCCCCAAACATAAAAAATTTCACAAAAAATAAGTGATGATTGAGGCATTTCATTTCTCCTAGAGATATTACCTATTCTTTGACACCTATCACACACTTTACAAAACGCATAAGCGTCTCGAAAAATGTGTGGCCAAAAGAAACCAGCATCTAGTACCTTCCTAGCTGTTTTGTTAGCCCCAAAATGTCCTCCACATGCTTCAAAATGACAAAATGATAGGACAGATTGTACCACGTTGTCCGGGATGCAACGTTGAATTACTTGATCACTACAATGTTTCCACAAGTAGGGATCGTCCCAAACATAGTGCCTAGCCTCGGATTTCACCTTTTCCCTCTAAGCTTTGGTGAAATCTGGTGGATACTCGCCTTTGGCCAAGAAGTTCACGAGGTCCGCAAACCACGACTTAAAGGAATGGAGCTTATACAACACTTCTGCAGGGTTCGCCGCAGGGGCGGCCAGATCTAGCCGCGGGGGCGGGTTGCCGCAGGGGCGGTCCTCAGAGGCCACGGGTGCGGTTACACAACAGAGAGTTGTGTAAAAGGTGTCGTCCGGGAAACTCCCTAGGATGGCTTTCCTTCTGATGGATCTTCTTCTTCTTGTACCAACCGACTCAGGTGATCAGCTACAAGGTTTTCCGCTCCTTTCTTGTCCCGGATTTCTAAGTTGAACTCACTTAGAAGTAGGACCCAACGAATCAACCTTGGCTTGGTCTCCTTCTTAGTCATGAGATAGCGTAACGCTGCATGGTCAGTGTACACTATTACCTTGACCCCTATCAAATAATGCCTGTACTTTTCCAGGGAAAAGACCACTGCCAACATCTCTTTTTCGGTGGTAGAGTAGTTCCTTTGAGCTCCGTTCAAGGTCATTGATGCGTAGTGGATTACATGTGAAGCTCTCCCGTCCTTTTGTCCCAAGACTGCTCCTACAGCGTAATCACTAGCGTCACACATAATTTCAAACGGCTTCTCCTAGTTTGGTGATTGGATTATCGGCGCACTTGTGAGACATTCTTTCAATGTGTCAAAAGCCTTCTTGCATTCCTCATCTACTATGAAAGTGGCATCCTTCTTCAATAGTTCACACAACGGAGCGGAGATCTTTGAGAAATCCTTGATGAACCGCCGGTAAAACCCTGCATGGCCTAAAAAGGAACGGATTTCACGCACATTAGTAGGATAAGGTAAATTTTGGATAACATCAATTTTAGCTTTGTCTACTTCTATTCCTTTAGAGGAGATTATGTGGCCTAGTACAATTCCTTGCTCCACCATAAAGTGATATTTTTCCGAGTTTAAAACTAAGTTAGTTTCTACACATCTTTTAAGAACAAGTTTTAGGTGTTCTAAACATGCATCAAAACTATTTCCATGAACGGTGAAATCATCCATGAAAACTTCAATAAAATATTCAATGTATTCGGAAAAAATACTTATCATGCACCGTTGGAAGGTGCCGGGAGCATTACATAGTCCAAATGACATTATACGGTACGCAAAAGTGCCAAAAGGACATGTAAAGGTTGTTTTCTCTTGATCCTCCGGGGCTATGGCTATTTGAAAATAACTTGAATATCCATCTAAGAAACAGTAGTAAGGGTGTCCCGCAAGACGTTCGAGCATTTGATCAATAAATGGTAGAGGGAAATGGTCCTTTCTAGTTACTGTGTTCAACTTACGGTAGTTGATATAAACCCTCCATCCGGTTTGAGTCTTACTTGGCACCATTTCTCCGTGTTGGTTCTCCACCATGGTGATTCCTCCCTTTTTCGGAATAACTTGGGTTGGACTAACCCATTTGCTATCCGAGATTGGGAAGATCATGTCCGCTTGAAGGAGCTTCAAAACCTCCTTTTTCACTACGTCCATCATAGGCGGGTTGAGCCGCCTTTGAGGTTGCCTTGAGGGTTTTGCATCTTCCTCAAGGAGGATTCGGTGCATGCAAGTGGAGGGACTAATCCCTTTTATGTCCGCTATAGTCCACCCAAGGGCCGTCTTGTGCTCTTTTAGCATTTCCACCAACTTCTCTTCTTATTGTGGCGACAACTTGCTAGAAACAATCACGGGCAATGTGTCATTGTCGCCAAGGAATACATATTTGAGATGTTGGGGGAGTTCCTTTAGTTCTATCTCCGGGCCTGTACAATAGATGGAACAAGCTTCTCGCTTGGGGTTAGTAGAGTGGGCCCAATGGCCAAAGGTGTGATGGGGAGCCTTGTGTGGCTATCCACTTGGGCTAGAACATCCTGCATATTAGAGGTCAAAGCATATTCCGATTTATGAGCATCAATGTCATTTTCAATTATACTTTTTAGTTCATCAAAATCGGAAATG
Source organism: Fagopyrum tataricum (assembly GCA_002319775.1). Lineage (NCBI taxonomy): Eukaryota > Viridiplantae > Streptophyta > Magnoliopsida > Caryophyllales > Polygonaceae > Fagopyrum > Fagopyrum tataricum. The sequence goes on from CM008284.1 coordinate 30,704,083, forward strand.
TTAAACACATCTTGCACAATTGGTTCAATTATGTCAATAGAGCATAGAGAATGGTCATCAATGGGGTGTTTCATGGCATCATATATGTTAAATTCAATAACTTCACCATCAAATTCCATGCTCAATTTTCCACTTACATAATCTATTTTTGTTTTAGCCATTTTCAAGAAAGGTCTTCCTAACAAGATGGGTGCATCATGCGTATCATGTTCCATGTCTAAAACAAAGAAATCTGCCGGGAAAATCAAGTTGTCAACCCTTACTAGAACATCTTCAATTATTCCTTAAGGATACACATTAGACCAATCGGCTAGTTGGACAACAATTCGAGTTTCATGCAGTGGTCCAAGACCAAGTGATTGATAGACAGAATATGGAAGTACGTTTATTGATGCACCTAAGTCTAGCATGGCTTTATCGAAACGAGTTTCTCCTACGACACAAGGAATACTTACCATGCCGGGATCACTACATTTCTTGGGCATCCTTTGTTGGAAAACCGCAGAGACATGCTCACTTACTTGGACTTTTTGTTTCCCCTTCAGCTTCTGGTTCCTCTTGACCGTGCAAAGTTCCTTCAAAAACCGAGCATATTTAGGAATACTCTTCACAAGTTTTAAAAGTGGAATGTTTACCTCACATTTGGAAAAGGTCTCAAAGAGATCCTTATCCTCTATCACCTTTCGCTCCCTGAGTGCTTCTAGGAAGGGGGCCGGAGGTTTCTCAACATATAGTGGTGGGAAATTTGGACGGACGTAAGAATCCTCCTCAACAGAACTCTCTGACGTCTTTTTCGCAGGGGGGTTCATCCAGCCGTAGGGGCGGGTTTCCGCAGGGGCGGGTTTCCGCAGGGGCGGTTTCGGTGCAGAGGAAGACGCTGGGAGACCCGCAGGGGCGGCTTTGGGGGCGGCATAACCGTTAGAGGACGTTTCCTTTGAAACCAAAGCTGGCTTTGGCTACACTTGCCTTCCGCTTCTTAATGTTAGAGCACTAACATTCTCCTTAGGGTTCACGACGGTCTTTGAGGGTAGGTTCCCCGAGGATCGAGCTTCGATCCTTGTGATGGCTTCTGCCATTTGTCCAACCTGTTTCTCGAGATTTTTAATGCTAGATTCTGTGGTTTGGACATGAGTAGCAAAGTGTTCAGTCAAAACATGTAGCATATCATCAGTGCATTGGGACTTACCTTGGCGGGGCTGCTGTTGCTGTTGGTTTTGTTGATCCCTCCACCGGTAGTTTTACTGATCACGCCAACCCGGCATGTAATTTTGAGCATATGGGTTGTCCCGTTGGCGTTGCTGCTGTTGTCCATATCCCATGGCGTTCACCTCAGCAGCGGAGTCATCTTTGACTTGTGGGCACAAGTCCGCGGGGTGGAAAGGATCAGCACATACTCCACAAGCCTTGAGTTGTTGTGGAGTTCTCATCAAGGTGAGCCTCTTCACCATCTCCTTCAATTCGGCAATCACCGTGGATATCTCAGGTTGGCTACGTTGTACAACATGTACCCCTCTTTTGGTAGAAGTCCTACCAAAGTTCCTTGTTCCTTCCGTCAATTCCTGAATTTTATCCAAAGCAAGTTTGGGAGTGGAGTTTAAAATGTTGCCTCCACAAGCGGAGTCTACGATCCTCCTTTCATTGTCTAGTAAGCCATTGTACAAGTACAAGACTAGATTTTGGGTAGAGTACCCATGGAAAGGACAGCTGGATCTCAATCTTGCGAAGCGTTCGAAATACTCATAAAGAGTTTCGTCCGCCTCTTGCTCGATGTTGCTTATCGCCTTCTTCAAGCTATTGGCCTTCTTTGCGGGGAAGTACTTCTCCAAAAAGGCCTTATGGAGGTTGTCCCACGTATCAATGCTCCCGGACGGAAGATGGTAGTACCAATCATCCGACCCATCTTTTAGGGTGAATCCGAAGGCTCTCATCTTGATTTGCTCTTCGGTCACGTTTGCCGGCTTCATGCTCATGCAAACGGTGTGAAACTTCCCCAAGTGCTTGATGGGATCTTCCCCACTTAATCCATGGAAGGACGGGAGTAAGTTGATCAAGCCCGGCTTGAGCTCGAAGTTGACCCCTTCTCCAATTGCCGGTATGGTTACCGCAAGAGGGTGTTGAGTCAAATCCGGCTGCGTGAGTTGTCAGAGTGTGCGGTTCGCCATTGCTTCTTCGTTCTGACGTTGTCTTCTTTTCCGATTGTATGTCCTCTCGATTTCTGAATCAAAAGGGGCAAATTCTAAGTTAGTAGCACGGGTTTGAACCATGAAAATGGTCCAAACCAATAATCAATAATCAAAAAATAAAAACTGAAATTAAACTCCCCGGCAACGGCGCCAAATTTGACAAGCGTATTTCCTAAGGTCGTTATAATAAACTTATCAAGTTAAATCCGAACTTAATACTAACCAATGTATAGCGATTAAGGAAGGGTCGAACCCAAGGGAGTTTTATCAAGTTTCTATTAAATTCAATTATTGATTTGGTAACAAAAAGGGGGCGGGGGGATTGGATTGTAAAATGTGACAAGACAAACATGCAATTGAAGTAAGATTGAGGATGAAAATAATATGACAAACACTACACTAGGTTAGATTTCCGCTTGCATATAACTTGGTTGGTTCTTTTTAGAAGCATTCAATATTTGTTCTCATCCTGATCATATTTATGTATTAAGCCAACCGGCATTAACACAACTTAACAAGTCGCTAATCCGTAAACCTACAAGACCAAACAACAAGTTAGCATTCTACCAAAGATAAAGAGATACATAAAAGAGAAACAACCCGTTAATCTTATTATGTAGTTGTATTCCTTTTTACACTTAGATACTCACAACCCGTTCATACCTAAGAGTTTGCTACCGGATTAATGACCCGAACCCGGAACCAATTAACCTTAGCCTTTTGCATGCAATTATACAACTTAGGTGATCAAACTAAGTGGAAAATAAACATACAAACTAAGTTAAACACAAGGAATATAACACAAATATATATTGAATAAAACTTCTATTTAAAAGAACTTACAACCAACTTATATGAAGCTTCAATCCACCCAATGTAGCAAAGGAAGACTTAGCACTCCATACAAAAGACAAATGAAATATAGAGGGTTTTGTGGGAAAATGAGATGATTCTAGCCTAAGCCAAGGGCTCTATTTATACTACAAAATGCATTAAAAAGGAGTAAAGAGGCTGTGTAAACAACCACCATAAAGAATGGAGTAAAGACGCTGTGAAAACAGCCACAATTAAGACCATAAAACCGACGAAAACAGCCGGAGTAAAGTCCTTTGACGCTAACCCGCACCCGTGGACAAAGGAGCCGCAAGGGCGGTTTAGACCACAACGTTCCATCTTCCTCGTGTCCGCGGGGGCGGCTCGACATTTCCGCGGGGGCGGGTTCTTCAATGCTCTTTGAACGTCTGACTCTTCAACTTCGTGGCGTTTTTGATGAAAACCCGCAGGGGCGGTGACACTGGGTCTTCGGCTTCACAGAGCCGCTGGCGAGGGCGCAGGCACGAGCGCTGTCTTCGCTTCTTCAGGATGGGTCACCGCAGGGGCGGACGAAGACGGCCGCAGGGGCGGTGACATGTCTCTTCTTGGTCCCGGGCGAAGGCGCTGGATGCGGCTCTCGGCGTGGTTCTTCAGGGTTATCACCGCAGGGGCGGCCAGAGGCAGCCGCGGGGCGGTGACAAGCTTCTTTCGGCGCAGGTGAAGCCGCTGGCTGCGGCACTTGATATGAGTGCAACCGCAGGGGCGGTGACACTACTCCGCGAGGGCGGTGTGGCACCAGAAACCTATCTTCGACGCTTTACTTCAACTCCTAAGTGTTGCTAATACATTCTTTTGCTTCATTTAGACTCTTTTATCTGGATCAAAGTATTAGCAACATGATATGACTCGAAAACATAAAAACGACTTTAAAAGCTACCTAAATTGATAGTGATTCCATCACCTATCACTTCTTCAGCTCCAACATCTCGATAGGTGCCATCCGGTATGGGGCCTTCGAGATAGGTCTCGTACCAGGCTCTAAATCAATGCCAAAATCCACACTCCTCTGAGGCGGCAAACTGGACGGCTCAGCAAAAACATCTGAAAAATCACAAACCACTAGGATATCCTCTAACGCTGGACTCTCCCCCTTCTTCATGGCATAACACCAGAAGGCCTCACAACCCTGTGCAATCAGTCTAGCTTCCCATATCGCACTGATAACCATACCTGATTTTCCAAGGTCCCAACCTCGGAAAACCTCTATCTGTCCTAACTCGGTAAAGAGGGTAACAGTCCTCCTACCTACATCTAAAACCACCCGATGCCTATCCATCCAATCCATACCTAAAATGACTTCTTCATGCACTAATGGAATGACAAAGAAGTCCACAAGCAATACACGGGTCCCTACAGAAATGGGACAGTCACGAATCTCACGGGTACCTCTGACCCTACTATCATCGGGTAAACCTATACTAAAGGGTATCCCCTCAATCGTATCTAAACTCAAAAGCTCTACACAGGCATCAGATATAAAAGAATCCGTAGCACTCATATCAAATAAGACTCTAACAGGTAAGCCATGAATCAGAATTGTACCTGTAGCAGTCGGTGCAGCTGGCTCCTCTGCACTCCTCAACTCAAAAACTCAACCCTCTGGTCCTCTAGTGTCAGTGGTGCTCCCACCACGACCTCTGCCTCTACTCGGCCCGGGGCAGATCCCTGAGTCGTAGGGCGATCTGGGACTCTTTGCTGTCCTTGAATCTGCTGCTGCTGAGGTGACCTCTGTCCACCTCCCACTGCATTGGCTGGAGAAGATAGCTCTGTGACCTTGTCCGCCACAAGTAAAGTAAGTCACCAACGGCCTCGTGCACGCTGGTCGTAAATGTCCAGGTTCGTCACAATTATAACATCGTCGACCCGTAGCTGCAACCTGTGTAGATGCGGGGTAACTTGGGCGTCCCTGGTTTAGTTCAAAACCAACAACTCAATCAGCACCACTGGTCTGCCCAGTTCTCTGTCTCTTCCTGGACCTTCTATGCTCCTTTGGAACTTGAGTAATCTCAGCAGCACGTGCCAGTATAACTGGCGCCTGAGTAATTCTATGAAGTCCTTCAAACGATTCCCCATGTGCTGGCAAATCCGGGGTACATCTACCCGCTCAGGCAGCCTCCTTCACTTGTCTGATGTATGCGCGGAAATCTGGTCCCCTCATAATAGCATAACCCGAGTCATCAGACTAGACTCGCTGTGGTATATGTCTCCCACCTATACCGTTCCCAGTCTCAGGAACAACGCTCTCAGCAACAACCTCAGGAATCTCCTCCGCTGCCGGTGAATCAACAGCGGGAATCTGACTTTGTACTACATCTACTGGAGGAAGAGGGGATCTATCCCTACCTCGTCCATCTACAAATACAACTCTAGTCTGAACCATCTGCAAAGGACGTAAACCTAACTTAGAAGGCTATATATATGCCATATGTGTAGATATATATCAAATCAATCACAACAAAATATCTATATATATCTATACTATCGAGATCTTCAGAGGGGCGATGGCTCACGTACACGATATCCCAAAACATTTGTACTCATTTCAAAACCAAAACCTTTTGAAAAGTCAGACCCCTTTCCGGGTTCTGTTTATTTATCTATTCGACCTTTATCGCAGATTACAAGTGTCATTGTTGTCAACCTGGCTCTGATACCAACTTTGTAACATCCCAAATCCGTCGGACTCGAGGTGCTACTGGGCTAGGATCTCACAATGGATCATGACCCTAGCCTGACAACAAGTTCACTGAATCTTACAACAAGGCACATATAGATAAATACAAAACATCAAACTGATATATATAAGTATCAGAAGGTAATACATCAGAACCGCTGAGTACAAAAGAAACATAACTGTACAACAAAATATTATCTTCTCCTCTTCAAATTCACTTGAAATTTATTTTAATTAGCTTTGAAATGTTAATATACTCGATTTCTTTAAGGATTTTTTAAGTATTGGGATATGATATATCTGCAGATGATTACAACATGTAAGAAAATGTATGATGAGGTGATTTCCTTTCTTGTGAACTTATACAATTTTCATGGAGGATTTCATTTTTTGGCTATTATCCTTTATCATGATAATGAATTTGCATGTTTCCACGCTCAAAATTTTATGGTAGCTCTAATACAATCATGTTGACTTAGAAGCGTGTTTATATGTTTTTGTTGTTATAAAGCAATTGTGTGATATGATAAAGAATCAAGTTGGAGATGTTGATTTCCTTCAAAAGTTGAGAATGATCGGACATCAATACATGATACATCTATATTGTAATTGTTGACCAAAATACATATTTTGAATTTAAATAATTAAGTACCTGTTGTGAGGATCTTCAATTTTATTTTCTTCTTCTTCTTCTTCTTCTTAAGTTCGGTTTTCTTGTTTGCGGGTTTAAACTTATGATGATCGTATTGTATGTAACACCCCAAATCCGTAGGACTCGAGGTGCTACTGGGCTAGGATCTCACAATTGATCATGACCCTAGCCTGACAACAAGTTCACTGAATCTTACAACAAGGCACAGATAGATTAAATACAAAACATCAAACTGATATATATAAGAATCAGAAGGTAATACATCAGAACCGCAGAGTACAAAAGAAACATAACTGTACAACAAAATATCCCATAAACCCCGATAGCGACCTAGTGTACGGAGCCCTCATCGGATCACCCACTCTGGATCACTCTGTAGCTCTCCTAACCTGCAAAGGATTTACAACACGGTATAAAACCGTTAGCTAACCATACACATATATATAGAGATGCAAGAGCACAAACACACATCAGAACTCATAAACACCTCATCATGCTACCACACATTTACCCGGTTTATTATCTTTATAACGTCAATCACTCCAATCGTATATATATATAAATATCAATATGAACATATATGACACGAGGAATATAACCCTCGCCTCTAGGTGCTCATGGTAGCTGGAGTGGCCCCTGGTCACACCCACCCGTGTACCCTGAGGGAATGGGGAGTGGCCAACCGTGTACCAAGTCTGACCCAACCACAGAGAACCGTCCAGACTCCAAAGGGATGAAAGGGACAGCTGTCATGGCCCTACAATGTGCAATCACTATACCATAGGTCGGTAATCATCATAACGCATGCTATAAAGAAGATAACACACACACACCACTCATGCACACATCCAATATAAGGATGGTAGCTAAGTAAGTCATATGGACTTACCTCAACCTCGAAGTAATCTCAACCACGACCTCAAACACGGTCCACTCCAATCTAGAGGACAACACTGCCTAGTAACAAGGCATAACAATATATCAAACTCATATCCATCAAAGGGGTCACACCTAGACCCAAGAGATCCATAAGGATCGTATCCTAACTCATAAACCTCAAAGCCATAACCGGCATAAACGATATCTTGATCATCCTCATTCTATCCTCATACACATACCTAGCATGTCACTAAACCGCTCATACTAGGAAAGGAAAGGATCTACCCAACTCTAGGTAGACCCGAGACAAGACGCACCTGCGTGATGGAAAGACGCAGGGGCGGAACACGCAACCGGCAGGCGCGGTAATGCTCGGCCGCAAGCGCGGTGACAGTGGCCGCAGGCAACGCAGGCACGGCGCAGGCGCTGTGATATGGCTCCCACAGGGGCAGCGGCTTCCAGGCGCGGGGACGGCAACAGTGCAGGAAGTGATCCCGCGATTCCTCTTCGGCTCTTCACGTGATCAAATAACGTCTTCTTAATTCCAAAGTCACACACATACATATACATACACATTCCAACATCAATCTATGATCAATTCATCTAATCCTAAGCTAAGGAAGATGGAATCAAAGAAAAGAAGAAGAGAAGAAGAAGAAGACTTAGCACATTTGTGGTCCTAGGCTGCAAGGAAGATCTAAACCACACCTCAAGTGGCCTCTCACAAAGCACAACATCAACCTCAACAATCCACACAACCAACTCTCTTGTAAACTTCAATTGAAAACCCCGTGTTCATGTGATTTGTTCTTGCTTTTATTCCTGCAAATTTATCTCTTTCATGTATACACCTCAAAGAAAATTGAAATCATAATGCTTTAATTTAGGTTTTATCTACATTTTTCTTCTTTAGATGACTTCTCTAAACAAATTCACTTGGGAGCGTATAGGTATGTGCTTCCTTAGTACTTAAGTTTTTTTGTGGATTCCTCATTTTGTGTGCATTTTTTTGCTGAATAGTTGAATTGAAAAACCCGTGTTCAAGTAATTTGTTCTTGCTTTTTCCTGAAAATGTATTTGTTTCATGTATACACCTCAAAGAAAAGTGAACTCATGATGCTTAATTTTAGGTTTTATCTACATTTTGTTTCTTTAGATGACTTCTCCAACCCAATTCAGTTGGATGCGTACAAGTATGTGCTTCCCTGGTACTTAAGTTTCTTTTCTTAACTTTTTTGTCCTTGGTTTGTGTCCCCTACAGAAACTACAAATTGGGTTTGTGAAACTTTCTTTGTTCCCTACTACTTTTCCTCCTTTCACTTACTCAAAATTTTTGAGTGAATTTTATGCTCCTTGTTCATCATAAGTGGGTAATTTTTAAAAAATATGAAATACCGTGGCACATCTAAAATTTTAGATTACTTGTTCTCGATACAAAAAGTAAATACAACTGTGCTAAATTGACTTTTGACAGGGTTGATGTGATGGGAAAGAGGTTAGGTGATGAGGTTTGTAAAAATGGCTGGTGTTTGAGTGTAGATATATATCCGGGACATTTAATTTCAATCAATTTTAATTTTTGGTGTGAGTGTTGGATGTGGTTGGCCAGTGGCCTGGATTAAGAAAAGTACCCATTATTGTTCACTCTTTAGGTGGGCTTATTGCAAGATATGTAGTTAGGAAGCTTTATGAACCTCTTGAAGAATTAAAATATAAATCGAGTGAGACAAATGACTTGTTTGAAAATCATCTAGAACAACAAAGCTTGGCAAGAATTGTTGGATTGGAGCTTGTGAATTTCTTGCTGAATTTGAGGTAACTAAGTCATTGTAGTAAGCTCTGTTTATTATCTTTTTTTTCCGTCCTGAATTTTATAGTTTGTTGCTGAACTTTTTCTTTCTGAAAATTACCGACTACTTTCAATTTCTTTGAACTCTCAGTTTAGAGAAGGCTCGAGTGGTCTTATTCAGATATTGATAATTGTGTGTTGTTATCAGTTTTCAAGGAACTAAAATTATCATTGCTTCAATGGATATGTCTAAGGGTTTTGATCCTTTAGTTTAGGTTGCAGCTAGATGTCTGTATTTCTAGTGAGGACAATAGTATTCATCCATCATCCAAATAACTTAGGAATTAGTATTGAGAAAACAAATGACTTTTTCACACATGAGCACAATTTAGTTTCTGAGTGTTAATTTCGATAAGTTGTATGAGTTCATTATTGATCTAGATCTCTGATGATTTCAAACACATTGTTCTCAAATGAGTAGTTGGCTATCTATCAGGTTATATCCTTCAAGTTGTGCTCTTTTAAAATTGTGAATTTGATCTGTATTTAACATCGGTTTGGATCCGAGTTTCACGGCCAATCAAGATCTTTGTTGCTTACTATTTACTACTAGCACACTCTTCTGGATATTACACAACTACCTTGCATCTCATATTACTATCCTTAATCATCAATTATGTTTCGGAGTCTGATTTGTGTGCCTATCCAGGGTTGGTTTGCTGGTTGGTCGAGGCAATATACTTACACTACGACAAGACTTGGATCTTTCAGGCGAGTTCACACTTTGGTGTCAATTTGAGTTTTTTCTGCAATCATTTGTTTTCGTAAATCCATAGGCCAAATAGTCAAATTCCTTCATTTTCAGTTCAGAATGTAAAATTGTTTCAGCTTTTGTGTCTTGATCAACTGAGCATGTATCCATCATTTATTTTAACTTGAAAAATGTTTAAGCTTCTGTGTATCTTTTTTATTCTCCGAAATGATTATTTGTTATTGTTTCTAGGATTCTTACAAACAAGGCCATATAAGCTAATGATCGGAAGCCCTTACCTCTCTATCAAAAATCACTTTGCAGTTTAACTGCGGGAGCTATTGAAGCATGTTTTGGAAGTCCAGCTGACCTTTCCTTGATCCGAATGCAAGTTGATGCTACCTTACTTGAAGCCCAACGTAGACACTACAAGAATGCATTTCATGCTCTTTCCCGTATTGTTTCTTATGAAGGTGTTCTTGCCCTTTGGGAGGGAGCAAACCCTACTGTTGTGAGAGCCATGACTTTGAATATTGGAATGCTTGCATCTTATGATCAATCTGTTGAATTTTTCAGAGATAACCTTGCCATGGAGGAAACTGCTATTGTGGTCGGTAAGTTAGTTTATATTCGTCTTATCACCCTTAGTTTTGTGCCCTTAAATATATTAAGGTTTTGAGTTGTCTCTAATTTATGATGACTTTTCTGTGGTGGATATTTGATGTGCTTTGTTGGTCATTGTGATTCATTTTTGCATAGCTTTGTTGGTAGGAAGCTTATGGCATTTTGATTTCTTCCTAAACCTCTCTACATCAAATATCGCTTACAACAATTCATTAATTTAGCATCTTTTTTAAGCACCTTTTTTTTATATTAAGAGCGGAGTTTCATCTTCTCCAAATCTCCTTCAATGATATATATTTGACTGTTTTGTGGTAGGAAGCTTCTCTCAATCTTGTTATTTCAAGGATAATGTATATGCTACTTGTCAAAATGCAGCATTACACAAATTTCTGTTATTCTGTTTGTGAACTATGAATTTGATATGGTTATTGATCATTAAAAATGGCTACCTGCAACCACAATATGACATCATTACTATGGTTTCAAGTTGTAATCGGTGTCATTGTAATTCCTAATTTGAAAATTATGAGTTTAATTTCTTGTCATCAACAAAGTTTTGCTGGCTTATGTTTTAATTTGTGGTGTCTTATTGTTGCAAATAAGAAGCAATGAGGACGCATGTATAATAGAAGGCTCGAAGTAGCCCAAAGGATAAATGGGTTGTCACCACTAACCCTAAGACTGTTCTTGATACAAGAGCATCTCAAGACCTATCCCGAATGGAGATCATGAACATAAAAGCTAGGAAGCACAAAGTGTTGATCACTCTAAGGAGAAGGAGATGAATAATTAAGGACATTCCTCAATATGTGAAGGAGAGTATTCATGGAAGTGATGAGAAGACCATTTATGGAGATACATTGAAGACCATTGATTGGAGATGGGAGATGACATGATGATCGCGTATGCATGGGCAAGGAGGAGAGCTCGAGAGTCTTGCAAATGCTATGTGGTAATGAGGAGAAGTTTTGGACGTTTTTTTAATGTCTAATTGGGCTTATTTTATTGTTAAATAAAGCCTTAATTAGATCTATTATTTTCAGCCCATTCTTGGACATATTTTAATAAGATGGACTTGTCTTTTAATTATTGTTTTGGGTTTTTTAAGACTTGTTAGTTCAGCCCATTAGTTTGATCTTATCTCTTAAAGATTTGATCTTATCTTATCTTATCTTTTTAAGCTAGCTTGGGCTGGATATTAGATTTGGCCCATAGCCCGTAGGAAACCCTAGAGGGCGTCCCAATAGCCTATATAAGGCCATCTTGGACGTGTTTTTCTACGCACCCTTGAATGAAATTAAACACAATACTTTTTAGTATTTTTCTGTCTTCTCTCCCATACTCTTCTCGTGGAATCGAGACAACTTACTGTGCGGATTGGTGGAATCTCGTTCGCCCAACAACTTTGAACTGTTTTGAGTTGTGTCACTTGGATTGACAAGTTGGTGCTCTCAATCATCTCCGGGTGACTTCTCGTGCTTTAGGGACAATCGCTCCCTCTTGTGTGAGATTATAGCGGAAAGGCTTCTTTAATCATTCCATGTTGTGTGTTAGGGCCTTAGTGTCCCTAGTGCGCTCACGGTTGCTTCAAGGGCTCGACCAGATCTATCCTTCTATCGATCCTTCACAATCACCGGATCATTCATTCATATTTTTATTTCAAGTTTCCATCTTTTTCCCTTTTTCTATCATCCTAAGTTCTGGTGTTGAAAGATCGGGCAACTTCACGGCTAACCCCGTATCAAATTGGTATCAGAGCAAAGGTTCATCAACACCATCTATATACATGTCCCATACACAAAAACAAAAAAAATGCAAGCTTTCAAGATCCTTCAATAAAGTTCTACACAAAAAGAGTCACCGGAACAAGATTCGTAACGGTTAGTTCCACTATTCTCGTTATTTTTCTGCATTTTCAATTCCGCATTCAATTTCTTGAAAAGAAGGATTCTTTGTGGCCTATTGTTAAATTTTATACATCTTTTTGCCTAAAGATTCGATCTTTTTCTCGTATTGATCGGAATCTCACCTGCCCCACCACCAAACACAACCCGCCGCCGCCCTTCCCCTTCTTTTTCGGCCTCACCGGTGCCGCCGATCCCCGGCTGCCGCCTTTGTGCCGCCGCCTACCGAGGCTTTAACGTCCTCACCCGCGGCCTTAGCCGCCGCCCGCCGCCCTACTCATGCCGCAACCGTCACTCCTCAAAACCTTAACCGAAACCCTAGTTGTCGACTCCGTCGTTGCTAAATCCTAACCCTAACCCTAGCCGTCGACTCCAACACCGCTAAACCCTAACCCTAGCCGTCGACTCCAACACCGCTAAACCCTAACCCTAGCCGTCGACTCCGTCGTCGCTAAACCCTAACCCTAGCCCGTCCGGTTCATTCTTAAACTGGCCCATTACCAAACCAGCCCAACCCATACCCATCTCGGCTCATCAACCGAGATCCACAAAAAAAAAACCCCGAACCCAAAGGGTTCAGTCTTCAGTCCGTCTCCGCCCTCTAACCCTTGTTGGGTTTTCTTTGATTAGTTTCGCAAGTTCGTAAGTCAAAAAAAAAGAAGGCCAAAGGCCGTACAAAAAAAGACGTTACTTGCGAGCTAAGTCTTTCAGTTTTCGCGGTTGTGCATACTCTTGCTGGATTGGCGCCCTTTGAGCTTAATTGTTACATTTTATTGCCTGGACATCTTTTGCTATAGCCCTGGGAGTTTTGCAGAACATTGTTAACATCCCTTTTGTTCTCTCCCGTCTTTTTCCCTTTACTTTCCTTATCCTTTTTCCTTCTTTTTTTTTCCTTTTTATTTCCTTTTTCTTTTCTTTCCTTGTTACCTTTTTCCTTTTACTTTCCTTTTTTCCTTTTTCCTTTTATTAAATTTTACATAAGGCCTCAATTTGTATTTTCTATTTTGAGATTATCGATTTGTTGGTTGAGAAATATTTTAGGCGAGATTAGTTTTGCTTTTCTAGCTAGAACCACTTAAAAGGCCATTTTCCCTTGAGATCTGAGTCGTTTTCTTTATTTTTCTGCCTGAATAGGGCTGAGCATTGGTTTAAAACCGACCTGAACCGAAAACCGAAAATCGAAAAAAATCTAAATCGAAAAAGTCGGTTCGGTTTAGGTTTGAACCAAAAAGTTTCAGTTCGGTTTTCGGTTTACCGAAAATGGAGAAACAACAAACACAACGACAATCAACACCCATGTATTGAATAGATCCAACATTGAAAGTTCAGAACTTTAGAATAGATTCAATAAAACAACACCCAAGCTTCGGTTCACAAATTCGAAACAAATTAATGAAATTACATGCCCAAACTGAAATAGATTATAGATCTAGTGAAAATTTTGTTGGTTTTCGGCACAAATCTCCAACAAAATCGAGAAAGAAATGAAGAAGAAGCGACGATCGACAATCGAGAAACAAATCCCGTCGTCTCGCAGCCGCTATCTCAAGTCTCAACCCTCGCTTCACTCACCTCACAAGTTGCAACCCTTGTCGTCATTGTCGAGACCCGAGAAAAGAAACTAGGAAAGGAAACCGAAGAAGTGAAGAACGATTCGCCGATTTGCCCTCCGTCCCTCACTCTCGCGGCCTCGCCCTTGATAGTTGCGTCTGCGTCGCAACAGTCGCTAGCCTCCCTTCCTTCATCGCCGTCTTGGCCCGTCGTCTCCTCCGGGTTGCCCTCTCAACCGAAGCATTTCTTCTCCTGTGCTTGTCGGCTGTCGAGAAAGAAGGACTGAAGGAGAGGGGAAGCAAATATTCACACTGTGGGTTCGTTGCTATTTAGGGAAATTATTTATGAATCAACTTTACCATTGTTCGTTGCTATTTTGGGGAAGTAAATTTATAACCTATAAATAATTCCCCTAAATGGCACAAACTAAGGCTAAAAAATGAATGCGGAAAGGTGAAATCTATCTAATATTTATGAATCAGCTTTACCATTGTTCGACCCTGGAATATTTGTCATACTTCGTACGATTCATACACTATGGGTTTGTTGCTATTTAGGGGAATTATTTATAGGTTATAAATTTAAAACTATTTCTTCCTTGTTTTACTAACTTGTGCGTTTCTATCATTATTGATAGAAATTTATAAGGGTGTAAAACTAGCGAACAATAAGGATCCTTAAAGGGTACAATAAGATCTTATAACGGTCGAATGAAATTCTCTAATTCTCGAATAACATTTAATTCCAAATCAATAGATTTCATATTTCTTCGAACTTCCAAATAATCCTCCAATCTCTAATTTAACATTTTACCTATACACAAAATCCCCCAAGACAATCGAAATATACCAACCGATTCATCTTGAATCACGGAGGTCTAGAGAACTCGACTCTTACATATGTACTACCACTGAAAACCATTTTTGTCCCAAAACTAACAAAACAGTTTCTACCGTCATAACCCCTCAATCGTAAGACATAAGTCATCATTCAATATCATGAAACATATGATAGCACGAGCTTAAATGCATTATTAAAGCACACAAGTCTAACTCCAATACCTTGTAGAGTGTAATTAAAGTGTATATGTCGTTATTATAATTAAGTTGACCAACACCGTTTTAATACATCTTATCATATGTGTAACACCCCAAATCCGTAGGACTCGAGGTGCTACTGGGCTAGGATCTCACAATGGATCCTGACCCTAGTCTGACAACAAGTTCACTGAATCTTACAACAAGGCACAGATAGATTAAATAAAAAACATCAAACTGTTATAAAAGTATCAAAAGGTTTATACAAGTACTGCTGAGTACAACAAAACATAACCATATACATGATCAAAAGATTCCATCCCACGAGGACGACCTAGTGTACGGAGGGGCCCTCAGCAGATCACCCCTCTGGATCACTCTGCAGCTCTCCTAACCTGCAAAGGATCTACAACACGGTATAAAACTGTTAGCTAACCATACACATATATAAGAAGATGCATAAGCACAATCACATACCAATGAATCATAAACACATCACCATGCTATCACACATTTACCGGTTTATTATCTTTATAATGTCTAGTCATTCAAGCGTATATATATATCAATTTGAACGTATGTAACACGAGGAATATAACCCTCGCCTCTCGGGAATGGTGCCAGCTAGAGTGGAGATCCGGTCCCACCTCCCGTGTACCCTATGGGAGTGGTGCAGGTGGCCGGCCCACTGAACTAGACTGGCCTGCCCGAAGAGAACCTCCAGACTCCTAGCGGGATGAAAGGACAAGTTGTCACGGCCCTACAATGGGCAGTCACTAAACCATAGGTAGGTAATCAACATAACTCGGGCTATCAATCATATAGCACACACCACTCATGCACACATCCAATATATGGATAGCAGCTAAGTAAGTCCTATGGACTTACCTCAACCTCGGAAGTCTCAAACCCGATCGGCTCCAACTCTGGAGATCAACACTGCCTAGCAACAAGGCATAACCATATATCAAACTCATATGCAACACAGGGGTCACACCTAGACCCAAAGGATCCATAAGGATCATAACCTAACTCATAAACCTCAAAGCCATAACTGGCATAAACGATAACATGATCATCCTCATAAACATACCTAGCATGCTACTAACCCGCTCATACTAGGAACGGAAAGGAGCTACCCAACTATAGGTAGTCCCGGGACCAGACGCACCTGCGCGATCAAGGGACGCAGGGGCGGAATAGACAACCCGCATGCGCGTCGGATCTCAGCCGCGGGCGCGGTGACAAAGGACCCAGGCAACGCAGGCAAGGCGCGGGCGCTGGCGCAGGCGCTGCGGCACGGCTTCCGCAGGGGCGGCGGCTTCCAGGCGCGGGGGCGGCGACGATGCAGAGGTAAATCCCGCGATTCCTCTTCGGCTATTCTCGTGATTCACTCACGTCTTCTCTTCACCAAAACCAAGCATATACATATACATACAGATACCAACTTCAACACCCTTAAACATGCATCTAATCCTAAGCTAGGACGAAGGAAACAAGGAAAGAAAGAAGAAAAAGCAAGATCACTTACCACTCTTGTGGTCCTAGGCTGCAGGGAGAGATCACACACCTCAGTAGTTGGTCTCCAAGCTCAGCATACACACATCCATCATCAACATCAACATCAAGCCACACAACTCTTCCAAACTCAAGGAGCAACAACACAAGATCAAGGTGGAGGAAGGAGAAGCAAGGAGGATGTGCAAGGGCTGGAGCAAAAAGTGAAGAGGGAAACCCTTGCTCGGCAAGGAAGAGAAAGAAGTAAGGCAAAGGGTAAAACACGGGTCAAATGAGTCAACAAAACCGGTTGCAGCCGTTGGAAACCGCAGGGGCGGAACAACAGGGGAGCCGCAGGGGCGTCCTCACAGACCCGCTGGGCGGCTAAGGCCAAAAGTTGCTCCCAAAGACTAAGGCTCTTACACCTCACCCCCCTAAAAAAAGTTTCGTCCCGAAACTTGTAAAATCCTCAAATCACTCGGACTCACAAGCCGATGTACAACTCTCTCTATAACCTCAAACACGGGCATGGAGGAACTCGTCATCTCAAGCTGTAAGATCACTATAATATCCAGGGCATAGAGTAAAAACACCTCTAGCCAAAACCTCATCAACATAACCACGGGCATGGAGGGAAAATCATCTCCAGCAATACTATGTCCACCAATGTAGCATGGAGGAAAAAACCATCTTCAGCTAAACCTATCACATCACAATAGCATGGAGGAAAGAACCATCACCAGCTATAAACAATCGCACTAGCACAACAGGATCTAGTAAGATCATAATCACATCATAGCTAGCACGAAAATAAACACATCATAACATATAAGCATATAAGCATATAACACTCACCAAGATAGTACTAAGATCTACTCGGTGATCCTCTTGGTGCATCTAACTTAGCATAGAACTCTGGATAGTTCCTCTGGATACTATCCTCAGTCTCCCAGGTAGCCTCATCAGGTCCTCGTCTCGACCACCGTATCCTCAACATAGGAATGTCCTTCGAACGCAGGCGTCTCATACCTCGCTCTAGGACTGCAATAGGACGCTCAGAAAATGTGTGGTCCGGCTCAACCACCAAATCATCATAGCTCACAATGTGTCTCGGATCTGGTATGTACTCCCTCAACTGAGACACATGAAATACAGGGTGAACACCCTCTAATCTCGGAGGCAAGGCTAATCTTTAAGCCGCGCTCCCAACCCGTTCCAGAATCTCGAACGGTCCGACATATCGGGGGCTCAACTTCCCCTTAATGCCAAAACGCCTAACACCTCGTGTCGGGGACACTCTCAGCCACACATGGGCTCCAACTATGAACTCTAGAGGTCTACACCTCCTATCAGCATACGACTTCTGACGGCTCTGGGCAGTTAATACATTCTTTTGCTTCATTTAGACTCTTTTATCTGGATCAAAGTATTAGCAACATAATATGACTCGAAAACATAAAAACGACTCTAAAAGCTACCTAAATTGATAGTGATTCCATCACCTATCAAACTCCCCCATACTTAGACTCTTTACTCGTCCCGAGTAAACAACACATTAAACAAATCAGCACACAAGCCTCAAGAAATATGGTGTAGTAGGAAAGATGAGGAACAAAAGAGAAAAAATTACCAAAGAAAGTGAGAAAAGAGAGAAAGAAGAAAATGTGAGAAAATCTACCATCATTATTGCTCCAAGAGTGACCTACCCGGACATCCTCCTTATGACTCCCCTTCTTATGTCGCCAACGTCGGAAGGAGAACCTACACTCGGTATCGCTCATTTTGCCAAGGATCCCTTTCGGGTTTTTACCTTGCCACTCTTCTTCTTTTCATGATGATCTCACCAAAAATCTCACATCCCTCAAGTCCAATTTTGCACCAACCTAGAGTTGGTCGGACTACCTTCTTTTTGCCTAAACCGCCCTTTCGGATTTTCGGTTTATCCAAGGGTTTCTTGCCTTTTTCTCAATTTTTTGGCTTTTTCTCTCACTTTTTTTTTGACTGATATGAATTACAATGAGAATATAAAAAAAAAAAACTCAAATAGCTAGAAATCTCAAAATAACTCAAATAAAATGCATGATAAGTACCCTCCCCCATACTTGAAGAACGCTTTGCCCTCAAAGTGTGAAAATGAAAGCAAAGATAATAACATGGAGAAGGGCAAAAAGGGTGGCTCACTAGTGGGATGGTCCAGCTGGACCATCCGGACCGTGCTCCGGTGGATAAGGGAAGTGGCTGAAAAAGTGCTCCTGATGCTGGTACAAGCCGTCAAGGTGGGCCTGCTGCGTGTTCATCCTAAAGGCGAAAGAGGTCTCAAAGTTGGCTTGCCTAGTCAACTGCTGATCCTCCATCCTCCTCTACTGAGCCTCCTGCCAAGCATCCTGACGCCGGTCAAAATGCTCGGTCATCCTCCCCTCAAAATCTGCCTGCCACACCTGCTGCTGCTCGAGCATAGATGTCTTGTAGCCGGTCTGCCACTGCTGATGCTGCGTGGTCAGAGCCGCCATCTGAGCTAGCAGACTGGCGTGTGTGGTGTCGTCCTCCGCTACCGCGGTGGGCATCTCCTCATCATCGGGCATATGGTCCTCATGGGGGGCCCTGCTAGAGCTCGCCGCATGCCGCTCAATAATGGCAACATGTGATTGCCTCGGGACGTAGGGGTCGGCGGCGATGTACAGGTCGGAGAGCTCATCTCCTAAAGGTAGCGGCCGGGGCAGGTAGGTGATGTGACTCCCATCTGCAAAAGACAACCAGAAGAGGCTCTCACCATCCCTCCTCAGGAGCTTGCAGCGCCGTAGAAGAGCCTCGTCGTAGATTGGGATTGCTAAC